>JABWTJ010000987.1:0-178181 GCA_016801875.1 Solanum sitiens
GAGGGAGAGATGGAGATGAGAGATATTTGAAATAAAACCATAAGTATATATAGTAAACACATGGGGTATCACATATTTGCTTCTTATGTAATTATTTCAATACAAAAGATAATTATTGTATCTTATATCCTAATTTACCCTTATTCAGAAAAGAAATTAGTGTTGAGATAATTAGAAATCATAATTAAAATAGATTATTTTTAATTAGAGGATAATTTATTGAAAACACGTGTTCTTTTTTTATTTATCTCAATAGATTCATTTGCGCAGAAAGTTATCGGAAAGAAAAAAGGGGAAAAAGTAAAGTTTATGCGCATATGGCACGATATGAGTTTAACATTCTAAACTTCATATATTTATCTATTTCTATTATATAGATATTTTTTATTATTATTATTATTACTACTATATACAAGAGTGATGAGAGGACGACCAAGGTTATACTTGTCATTTTATACTAATAACAAATGGACAAATTTCAATTCCAAAAGTAAGAAGGGCAAATATGTAATTTCTTATTAACAAATGGACAAATTTCAAATTTCAAAAGCAAGATTTCTAGATCCATTTCTCTTCCATCTTTCTAGAACCATCCGTCTTCATCCAAACAAAAGATTTCAATTCATTTCAAGCACAAATACTTACTCAAACATGATTGTAAAACATTAGTTCTTCCATCTCTCTTATTTAACAACCATTAATCGATTTGCAATTCATAATTTCATGTATGTTTTCTTTCTTTTGTAAAAAATGGTAAGATCTGATATAATTAAAGGTCATAATGGTAATTGTGTCATAAGATTAAGTGCAATCTAGAACTTAGAAATAGAGTCTAGAAGTATTCATTTCTCTTTCGCTTCCCAAGAGAACAAATAAAGAGAAGCCAAGAACTTGTAGAACTCCACGACAAATAAGAACTTTCTCTTCGTCTTCTCCTCATTCTTGTGATATCAGGTATGCTTTCCATTCAAATTCATTTTGATTGTCTTAATGTCAACTTGATTTAACAAACCAAGCGGGTTTGCTAAATTCATTTTGATCAAATAATCAAACACCTTAATGGTATTCTTCCTACAATGTGGATGAACCAACACAAATATCCCATCCGAACCTATTCATGGAATAAATTGAAGCGGCTAACAATAGTGTAGACCAGCTAATACATCGCCATCATGTTAAGCATAGTGAACATTGACACACAGCAAGTACAAAGGACATAACAACTTCATCTTCTATAATAGATTTTTGCAACAAATAATCAATATAGTTGTGCCAAATTATTTTAATTGAAACAAATAACAAAGCATATATGAATTCTCAATCATTTTATTTTGACATGCGTCGCTCTGTCGACTTTATCAATAATATCCAACTCAAAGTTTATCAATAAAAAATGTACCTTAATTTTCCGAGACTTGAACAATTATCACCAGTGTTGACAAATTTAATGTTAAATTGTTATCACCAAGTCAGATTTAATTTTTAATCATTCAGAAAACTTCAAAATGGAAAATATAAATCTGAGATCCAAGCTTCCAAATTGGTGAATTTCATAGCTTTCTACCAAAGAAATTTTGATTTGACGTGTAATGCCACACTAAATCCAATTTTCAGCTTCCAATATCATCTTTGGAGGTTCTAAAATGCCTATCAACTCAGAGTTTTCCTGTAGCAACGAGTTGCTACTGAGTCTTTTCCTAAGGTACACTAATTTAGCTATGTATAAGTTTGATAGCGTTTATACTCTTTATATTTTTACTCTCTCACGGATATCATAAATGATTTATATAGTCATTGGTATCTATAAAAACATTAACTACTTAATGTTGAGAGTTGACCATATTGTATTTTAAAATTTTATAAGCAACTTATTATACTGCATAATTTACACATATATTTATTGTTGTACGGAGATCGTGACTCTTTCCTATAAAAGAGTGAGATTATCTTTTGTTGCTTAATCAACTATATATAGAGAGAGATTTCATGATTTCACTTTTGATTCCATATCTGAAAAAACTTGCATATCTTCAGGTCGTCAAATGTGACATACAACTCATATGGAGTCGAATTCTTTTGATACTGCAATTGATTTGACTGTGCCTACGCTCAAATTGAAAATGTTTCCACTACTTGACCATTATTAGGAGAATAATTTGATTTTCTCATGATGAAATTCTATCCACTCGTGTGAATATGATTTTTATATTTTTTTGAGACGAAAAAAAAATATATTTTGAAAATTAACTCTAATGTCAAGGGTTAGAGATAGAGAGTGATGAAGGGCGAAGAGGAACTCGATAGCTTGCTCCAAACGAGTTTCAGAGATGTAAAAGCCAAAGGCAACTCTCTAGCCATTTGGGTGAACACAAATAGTTTGTTATCATAATAAAAGTATCACTTTTGATTTTTTAAATTAATATTTGTGACTTAAATTATTGTGATTGATTTGGAAAATTTACACTGTTGATATGCTTGGCTTGGTATGAATACATAGTAATATGTACAACCACCATTCACAATATATTCCTGCAAACTTGACAATGTTGCTGCCAACATTATTAAGAAATATTTATTACTATTTCAAATATCTAAAAAAGATTTAAACAAACAAAATTATATAGAGTTTAAAATGTTGGGCTCGTGCTAAGCACGGGCTAGAACCATCTAGTATATGTATAGAAGAGTCAAGTTGAGGACGACCAATGGCATTTTAGTAATTTTAACATCATTTAAGGGCAAAATAATAATTGTGTAATTAATGGTCAAAATAAAAAATCTAAAAGAATCCATACATGTCTTAATTTTTGTTATAGACCCATAAGAATATTATTGTAATTTTGTTAAATGAAGAGTTTTTTATTAATTAACTTCTTACAAACAATAATAAATGTTAAGATTTTACATATTTTTGAAAGAAAATTTTGAACTAATTAAAATAAAATGTGTTTGAATAGTTAATATTTTGTTCCTAGAAATATTTTAAAGGATTATTGCGTAAAGATATTTTGAATATTACGTTACATAATATGACCACTAAATTTGTATTTTAATTATATTAAAATAGTCTTTTAAATGACGTATCAGTATTTTTTAATTAATTTAAAGAAAATATCAAATTTCGTGACTAAAAGAATGAACAATGTCTTACTATCAAGAAATCAATAATTTGATAATGTATTCATTGAAAGACTAAAAAATATAAAATTTTCATTTTTATATTTTCTTAATATCATATATGATAAACTATTTAACAGAGAAAATTTGACAAGGAAAACGTTAATATACATTCAAATTCTTATGAATATTAAAATTCATACTAAAGAAAAATGAATAGTTAAAAAAATAATAATAAAATAAAATGTCAATAAAAAAAAAAATTGTTGAGAAATATAGAGGAAGAAAAAACTAATATATAAATAAATTAGGAAAAAACAACCTGAAAAAAGTATATTGGTTATTTTGTGGGGGATAAGATTTAGAGTTTTCTTTATGACATAATATTAGGAGTGTAGTATTAAATTTTTTTTATTAATGTAATTTAAAATATAACATTACGGTAATTATTATTGTATATAGAAATAAAGTTTTTTTTCATGATCGTGGAGTTAAAAATTATATTTTTTAATAAATACTTTCAATATTCAGAATATAACATTACGATAATTGTTATTGTATATAGAAATAAAGTTACTTTCTTGATTGTTTTAATTGTTGTGATGTTAGAGATTATTTTTTTTAGTATTTCTATTTATCGAAGACAATGACAAAATGTATCACAAAATTATCGACAAATCCAAATACAAACACAGTATACTTAAGTTGAAGCAATAGAGATTTGAAAGACTTTAAATTGATCTTTACGAATTGATTGACCAATGATTAATATTTTATAATATGCAAAGCTTATGGTGCAAATATTATAAAACAAAGATAATAATATTGTGGAAAATAAATACCACTTGTGAATATATATGAAGATCGATGAACTTTTTCAAACATATCAACATTTTATATATTCCTCGCACACGAAATGTTTTAACTCATAATCTAATACAATTCTCTATTTCCTTGCTGCATAGAACTTTTTAGAATTTAACTTTTTCAATTTAGGTTGTAAACGACACATTTATGTTGTATGACCATTTGAAATAGATTATAAATTAATATATTGAAATTGTTTACTGAAGAAAAAAATAGTATTAAATACAAAAATCTCATGTCTTTGGAGGCTAATTACATTATATCTGGGAAGTTTCTTAAATTACAAAAATATCAATTTTTTCATTACTCTCGAATACGTTCCTTGATTGTCCAATACATTGCAAATGACATATTGCTTTCTAGAATCTATCCTATTCTTCTTCGTCAACTCTCTTCTGGCTCTTTTAACGTTTCAAAAGAAAAATATACAATTTTGGTTATCAAATCTCCTCATAATCTTTAATATATCCCAATTTTAGCTTCCAAGAAAAGTGCTTCTGAGCAAGTCGCATTCAACTGCGAAGGTTTTCAAGTAAGAAGGTGTGTACTTTTTTTTCCCTTTTCGATTGTTTATATCAATAAAATATATGTATCAGAGCCCTAGGTTCATAAGTCTCACGTGTGTACAAGTCGAGTCTAAGTAGAGTCTCAAGAATAGGTACGGAGAGGTTTGTACTTATCTTCGAGAGGCTATAGTGACTTTTAGAAAAAATCTTCAATTTTTGAATCTCTATCGTGCGTCCTTGGTCCGATATTGTTCTTATTGCTTCATTCTACTCTCTCGATATTATTTGATGACTCGTGTGTGGTTCCTCATGTGAGTAGTTGATGTCCTGTATGATTTTAATCTTAAATCTGATATTACAACGGGAGTAACGTACTTATGGAAAAGGTGTGTGGTTAGATTTATAATGTTCAACAATTTGAAAGGGTTGTGTAAGGTTAGTTAGCTTAGTGAAAGGAATAGTACATGTGTGGTTCAATAATTGAAAGTGGACGAATTAAATTAATGGCAAGATAATGAACAATGCAATTTGAGAAAACACAGTAAGAAAAGTTGTCATAATATGTATGAGTTGCTTAGCGAATGATAAAAATATTGTTGCACCAATTGAGGTCAGATTCTCTTTTGTGGTTTCATAGATTGAGTGTATACCAAAGATGGTTATAATATGACTATTACAATGGTACCAATTCTTACTTGGTTAGAGTTATATATTTTGTCACTCTTGCTATGAACCTGATCTACAAAGGAATGTGTATCACGTTGGATGAGAGACCAATGAATTTAGTAGTGTAATATAGTTACTTAATGGGCAGAAATGTATGGACTATTTGGATACAATCTTCTAGATAGGTATGATATGTTCTAGTGGTGGATTTAATAGAGTTTCACGATGTGGTACTAGTGGTATATAAAAACGGATACAACAATTGTTAAGTGCAAATAATAACTACTTAAGAAGTTATCTATTGTATCACATGCTCATATAATAATTTTTGGTGTTGAATTCATATTTGAGAAACCAACTAGCTTGTTACTACGGATGGATGAGTTAAACATTATTTATAAGAAATATTTTAGTGGTGGATCGTTGGTATGATCTTGATGTGTTCAGGTTGTGAAATGTATTTTGTGGATTTTAAATTAGTGTTGATTTCATCGTAAGCTCCATGGAAGTGGACCAACATTAGGAGGATAAGCTTATAAGTAAAGAAAGTCTCAACAAGTATACTAGTGTGAACGTAATTGAGAATTTTAGTAAGAAAGTGCGTATAAAATTGTGTTAGTCTTTTGAATTTGATTAGTACAGTTTATTTGAGATGTCATCTCGATGACAAAGTTGACTTTGTGGTGATCACAAGGGCTAACTGAGCATAATGGTAATAAGAGTTTGTGATAGATTGTGATTGGGGTGAACTATATGATAAAGATTGTTGGTTAAATAGATTTTTGTATGATAAAGACAACTTGTGAGTATCTAATGTTATGATTTGCTATTAATTGGTGAGTAGCGTGGTTGCAAGTAAAGTTGTGGGAGGTGTTGAAATACTGTTCGAATAGAAGTTAAAGGAGGTAGAGTCATAATGAAAAATAATATTAATTTAGTGGGATATAGTGTAGCCTTCAGAAAGAGGTGGGAGAGTAAGAATGCTTTCTATTATTGCGAGGGCTAATGAGGTATCTTCAGAGGGTTTAAGAATTGGGTTCAGAGATACATAATTTCATTCGTTTAGCTCAGGTTATGATAATATATAGTGTCACATGATTATCAGATTGGTTAAAAAAATAATTGAATAAAACTTGAGAAATAAGTGTAAGGACGTTAAGCTCGAGTATGATGATTAAATCATTTGTGGTTTTGACTTCTATAATGAGTATGGTATAATTTTTTAGCGAAAGATATGATAAGGTCGAAGAAGAGACAATCAATGACAAGCTAAGATATGTGAATTCATAAAAAAAAAATCTTCAAGGTATAAGCTAATGTTGATAGATAAAAAGATAGGGTTACACAGTCGGATTCAATATTCAAGTTTTTCATTGTGAGTTTAGGTCTATGGTAGTGTGTTTTTGTCAAGGTATGAATAAGGAAGGTAAGAAACGATTGATCGCATTGAGTATGAAGCATTTGAAAGGATTTAAAAATAATTTGAGTAGTAAATTTGATTATTTTTTATTGTTATAGCTAAAGGGGGTTTCACGTAATGTTTTGATTCAAAGGATAAGGTAAAAATATGAGGAGTTGTTGGTCAAAGAATAAGATTAATAAGTAAGTTCGTGAAAGAAAAAAAAAAGTCTGGTGTATTGAAGAGTTCAAGGTACTTAAAGGTTGCGTCATGGAAAGAATTTAAGAGATATGAAGGAATAAGGCCTCTAATATAAACTCTTGGTTCGAAGTTGAAGGATGCATGTATTTGCATATATAAGTTCTAATATGACTATAGTTGTGAATTGGTTCGGTATAGACATACTAGAAATTTATCAACAATTTTTATGAAGATTGAGTTTTGATTTGGGTGAAAATTTGTGAGGTGTGTAAGATTATGTGTTGTTATGTCGAGCTAGATTGTTCAAATTATGACAAGTAACTTATTGATGTTCAACGGTGTGGACCTACAGTTCTACATGATTAATAAGGATTTCGAGAGGACTGAAACTACTTTGTCGTGGAATGATATAGATTGTTTTATGTGTTACATAAGAAATGATGGTGAGTAGAGGTTATGAGCCTATAATATATAGAATTATTGGAGTAAACAAAAATATTTCTTAAGTATTGGTATGAGGTATATGATGATTTTGAATGTTAGTCAAAATTTAGGATCTATTTTAGGATCTGAAAGATTACGTGGAGTTGACATTGTACGTGATTCAATAACATTATATTGATAATAAAGTAATTCTATTTTTAAAATTTGTGTTATCAGCCTTGGGTTTGGGACTCGTACTTGTCATAAATTACTTAAATGGAAAGAAAGAGAGCCATAATTCAAAAATTTTAAAGGCTAAAATGTGTTTTCTAAGAAGACTTTGCTACTAGTGATGGTTTGAGAGTAAGGTGGATGGCCGTAATGATTATGATGGTTCTTACTATTGAGATGTATGAACTTTAGTGAAATGATGTGAAGAGTATGTGGAATTCGATAAAATAAGTATGTGAGCAATTATAAATGGGATTCAGACTGATTGATTGTGGGTGGCTAAAAAGTAAGGAGATGGAGTTAGAATGATATAAATGTTTGATATGGGCATTATGGAAGGAGTATCCTGAGTTATTCAACTTTGATTTCGTATGTTATTATGTGACCACCCTCCTGTTTTGAACATTATTTAGAGTTTGATTCACTGCATATGTCACCTGTGTTGTCACATCTTTGGGTGAATTCCTAGTGGTGGATCGGGTGTACTGTGATTGTCTTATTAGTAGGGTGACAATCTTGGGTAGAGTTGGTTATTTTAGTTATGATAGACTTGATGTTGTTTGATATGGTTGAAGTATACCAGTATTTCTACGTGTTCATCCTTGCCTATGAGAATTTATATAAAAACTATGAAAAGTTAAAATTGTTTAAAAGTGTTGTTAGAGGTTCTACATTTTAAAGTGTATCACTTGTTGGGTGTTTGCTTGATCTTGTTCTTCTTTGGGTTAGATAAGTTAGATTCTCCTTTGATTAGTTGATGTCTAAAGATCGAATTTTTTTTTATCACTTAAGGTCATGAAATATTATGTTGTGAGAAGGAAATCTTGATAAGCTATGTAATGATTTGTTTATTATGAGCGTGTGGTGGTTGATTTAAGTTCATTTCTCGATGAAGTCATGTATTGATTTTGAATTTATCGTGGCTATGTGGGAAAATATTAGTCTTAGTGATTGTATTATGGACTAGAGGATTTCAGTTCAGATTGACATCATGGGTTAGTTGTGGCTTGGTTATCACTCCTGATTAGGATATGTCAAATCTTGATTCGAAAGTTCAATTCCTAGTAGTTGATCTGGATGGAATGGTCTTAAGGAGAACCTCACTTGTAGAGAAGAATACCAACTCTAGAAGATCATAATTCAGGATTTTGGTAATATCGGTTATTCTTCTTTCTTCTTCTTTATGTTCGAGGACGAACATGGTTTTTAGTGGTGGATAATGTAATGACCCGAAAGGTTACGTTCGTAAATTTTTATTACTATTTTACTCCTCTCGATAGTTACCCCGAGTTATTTCAAATTAGTGGAGAAGTTGGTTTGAAAAGTTTTAAAACTATTTTTTATCTACGATTATTTATTGGTGAGTGATAATTTAATTGATGAGAATTTATTAAATAATTTAATTTATTTAATTGGTGGTTAATGGGTCAAGTCCAAATATTAAATTTAATATCCTATATCTTTTTTAGATTCATTCTTTTATTTAAAAAATAAAATAAAATAAGAAACCTCCAAGAGCGACATCACAGCCTCAGGCGTAATCAGATCGGCGGCCAAAGATTCAACATGTAAGCATTAATCAATCTTAAATTAAAGCACTGATGTATTTGCATAATGTCATATTATTATATTTTATCATTTCTATGTTGTTTGTAAAAGGAAAAAGGTATTCTCCTTCTTACTTGAAATTTTTTTTGTTTATGGCAATTATAGGTGTAATTGGGCAATGATGAACAATCATTAGATAATGATTGGTAAAGTATATGAGAATTTAATTGATTTATTGGTTAGATCATGTGTATAATTGTTCGGTCTTTCCTATAAGTGGAATTTAATAATTTCCTTTTAACTTAGTTTGTGTTAAAAATTAAAGTATAGTATTACAAATTCGATTCAAGTTCTAATAGATTAGAAAATGTGATTAAATATTATGGGTATACCATATTATATGAAAACTATTAGGGTTATAGTGTTTGAGAAACTACGACTTAACCCTAGACTTGACATTTAGGAAATATGAGATTTAACCTATTGGTTGGAATCAAGATTTAGGAATTTTACTATACATTTGAGTAAGCTTTTGGGTCTAGGCTAAACCTATAGTAACATTAGTGTTGTTAGTTTCGGAATCTTATTGTGATATGTACTTGAATAGATTGCATTGATTTGGAAGCTCAACGAAAAGGGAAGACTCAAGTCTCAGAGCAAATTGTGAATTAATCGAGACAAGTGATTTCTAAACTCTTGTTAAGTGTATGAAATTCGTGTATTTCCTTGTGGTATGTGTTTGGGAGTAATGAGACTTGGTGATGGGTTAACTTGTCCACATTTATTTATTCTAACTAATGATGAAAATGGGGTTATAAAAGGGCAATGTGATTAATTGTTTGTCTGTGATGGGTTGAGAATGATACGAGTACCGCTGGTATAAAGGCGAAGTTTATTACTATAGAATGTGGATTGTAATACGAGAATGCCAAAGCATATGGGTATTACCTGATATATTACTGACTTGATTTATTATGTGTGATTATGTTCTTTAGTGAACCGTATAATTGTGATAACTGAGGTGATTATATGTCATAGCGACATTTGATTTATTGAGATGTTGCATCATCCCCTTTATCTGATATCATATTGTGCCCATGCATTGACATGAGATTGGGTATGAGTAAAGGTCTAACACGTGGAGATCGTCCGTGTTGAGATCGAGTTATGATTATTTGGGCACGTGGAGATCGCCCGTGCGATGGAGAAGTTATGATTATAATTTGGGCACGTTGATATCGTCCGTGCGAAATGTGTTTGATTTATGATAGTGCGTTGAGATCATCCGCATAAACACGTGGAGATCATCCGTATCGGTATATGGACCTCGCGAGTCCCCCATGGGTCATGAACTCTTGATGTATTTCCGAGGAGTATCATGTATATACGATTGAAAGAGTATTTGGTATTCTGAGCCATATCATTTCATGGTGTCATATTGCATTGCATCGCATGACTTCCTTCATCTTGATGATTTTGTGTTTTATTGGTGGTTGGAAAGTACTTGATATTTGATTCTCTCTATTTGATGAACTTGATCTTTGTGTGTTGCTGATATTGTGAGTGCCTTTTTATGAAAGTTGTGATTGTTGAATATTGAGTTTGTAGTTGAGGATGTGTAATATTTTAAAATGATTTTGATGAGATGGGTGCTATGAAAACTGTGAACTATTAGGTTGGGCTGATTTTTATGCAGGTTGTAGTTGTGGAGGTTCGGTTGGTATGTAAGGAGTACCCGTATTTTATCCCCTTAACTTGTGTTTAGAGGTTTACTTGCTGAGTACTGTGTGGTTTGGTACTCACCCCCTGGCTTCTACAATTTTTTTGTAGGTTACTAGCCCGGATCTTTGTGATATATTCTCTTCCTTTCCGAGGCTTCTTGGAGATTTATGAGGTAGTTGTTTGTCATCTCAGCAGACTCCTTACTCCTGTTTATGATCTTGTTCTACTCTAGAAACAATTTTATATGAGACATATATTTTCTATTGATTCATTTGTAATACTTTAGAGGCTTGTACACGTGACAACGAGGTTTTGGGAGTATTTTGAGTTGATTATAAAATTTCCGCATTTTATTGTAATGGTTTAGTTTTAGATTGACTTGTCTTGGTAGGATCAAACGAGTGTCATCACGTCTATTTTGGGTCGTGACAATATGTGCTTCCTCGGTTATGAGAAATTTAAGATCTTAAGCTTATATTTTGAGATATTGTTGGAACCAACGATTTTTCAGCATAAATTATGGGGTTTATTTCTTTATTTTTTTAAAGAATGAGTCTTGTGATGATCCATTTAAGAACATAGTTTAATGTCAATGATCATCTAGGGTTTGATGTTATTTGGATGTGATGTAATGTGATTTAAATTATGCCGAAGCAATGATGTCTAATTCTGGTAAAAGGATGAACAATACATTAAGGGCAATTTTGGTATTTCATATCTATTTTCTTTTAAAAATTCTACTCATCAAATTTGTGGTATATTTCCTCCACAAATCACCTGATTTTTCTAGAAGCCACAACTTACGTGATTTTTCTAGAATTACTAGGTGTTTGACACAAATGAATAGGCATTAACCGAGTTTACTTGTCACTCACACCACCGGTAAGCAGGAGCGTTCAAGCGTATTAGTGGCCTAAAGTAAAAATTAAACGGGCCTTAAATTTAATTGTTAATATCTTTTATATAATTTATTTCTTCTAGTTTTCATCTGATAATATAACTATTCTTATGTTAAATTATTTTTCATTAGACATAGTACTCCAAATACGTCAAATTTCTTCTTATTGAGATGTGAGTTTGTTAAATAGTTAATTCTTGTTTAGTTAGTCAGATCACGTTTGTCATATCGATTAGTTAGCTAAGTCGGTTAATGAGTTAGTTAGATGAATTTATTAATTCAGTCAGTGCACGTGTTAATTGTTGATTAGTTAGATAGATTAGGTGCAATTGTATCGTGTATAAATAGGACACTCTTCATCTAAATGAATCAGTTGAATTCATTCCCAAATCATTTTCCTATTCTAAAACTTCTCATGCTCTCTAATGGCTTCTTAGATTAGGTCACCTGCAAGTTCATCTGCAGGTGTAGTAATTTTGATACTTCTAATAATTCCTTCATTTTTTCATGAAATGCTTATTTTTTCTACAAATAATATGCAATATTTATTAAAAAATAATAACTTATAACTTATTATTATAAAAAAATGAGGCCTCTTAAATTTGGGGGCCTAAGGCTCATGTCTTTTTTAACACTGTCGAGCCACCCCTGTCGGTAAGTTCTCTCCTTTCTCTTCTCTCACTCTTTATTTTTCTTCAATTTTGGAATATAATGATTTGTATGATTGTAATGTAATCTATGTTGTTTGATCTTGGTTGCCTTACGAATGATTTCTGGCAAAGAGCATATGAAAAGGAAAAAAAAACAATTATAATTTACATATGTCTTCATGTTCTTCTTTCAAATAAATAATAAAAATCAATTGTTGCCTCTGCCGTCTTAATTTGTGAAGATAAATTTCAATTATGGTGTGTAAGTGTAGCATTTAAAAGTGTGGACAAAGAGTTCATTTCTTAAGTACGAAAATTTGGCTTAGTTCCTAGGGAAGGCAAGTTATTTGTAAATGTTATCTCATACTTGCATATAATTTTAAGTGGACTGCGACATTTGAAGATTTGCATTGTATTTTTTTTTATGGAAGAGGATGGGCCGGGGGTGAGGAGTTGGAGAAAAATCTAACATAGTTTTATAGAGAATTGACATATGTTTTATTTGCTTGTTCATATAGTAGTACAAAAAAGACATGATGTTAATATAAGATGTCTCTTCTAAATCATAGCTATAGGAGACGCGGAGTTTGAAGAGTTGGTAAAATATCTACATAAATTATATAGAGCATTGACATTAGTTCAATCAGTCATTTAGCTCTATTATATTATACTCCCTCTGTTTTAAAAAGGATGACCTAATTTGACTTGGGACGGAGTTTAAGAAAAAAAAAAGACTTTTTAATCTTGTGGTTCTAAATAAAAGTTATGTCAAATGTACCAAAATGTCCTTTAATTTTGTGGTCTTAAACATGCCACGTGGAAAGTTAAAATTAAAGTCTAGGCAAAAAAGAAAAGGGGTCATTTTTTTTAAAATAGACTAAAAAGGAAATAGAGTCATTCTTTTTTAAACGGAGGGAGTATAATACTAGCTCTGTCGTTTATTCACTCTGCTCAAATTCTAGAAGCAACAGTTAGGTTATTCTATCGACATTAAAACAAGATTTCTTTGTAAGTATTTTCTCTTGCCTTTTCAGAGTCTCTTCTGTAACACTCCGAAAGTCTAAGACGTAATCTAGAGCCTAACATGAGTGTCTAAGGGTTAGGATACTGTTTTAGGGTCAATAATAGTGTACAAAAGTTATTTAGGAAGTTTTAGAATCAAAACGTCAAGGAACGTCCATGACGTCTGGAAACTAGTTCAAGAGGTGCTAGTGTGTCTTAGCCTATTTGACTAGGTTTTAAGAGTCGGAATTCGATGAGATTTGGTAGTAAGGTGTCTAATACATATTAGAGTTGGTTTATAGTCGAAACGTCTGGGTACGACCCCCCAAGAACCAACCAAGGTTCCTTGAGGAGGACCCTTGCAATTTGGCAAAAAGTTGTCAATTGGACAGTGCTCACCTACGACCACAGTCGACGAGGCGTGGTTGGATCGACGGGGCATCGATGCCTCTGTCGACCAACACTTAGCCATTTTGTCCAAGGACACGTTTGGAGCAATCTCTGTCTCAAACTACATATGTACAACACGGAGGGAGGCAGGGGCATAGGTGGACCTACGGATTGTCGATCGAGGTCTCGTAGGTCCTGCCACGTTTTAGGTTAGTTAAATAAATTAATTAGGTGATTAGTTAATTAGTTAGGGGTTAAGGGAGGTCAAATTAAATTATTTAATGACCTATATAAATACCCCAACCTAATTAAACTAACTCAACCCTCATAATTCCCAAAACACAAATTAGTCTTCCTTCTCTCTATTATCTCTCTCCCAAGAAGAAGAACTCCATTGGATACAAGGTCTAAGGGTTCTAGAGCATCAAGGAGGCTACTTTTCTCCATCAATCTTCATCAAATACCAAGGTATGGGAACCTTTCATGTGGGTTTCCTTCCAATACGAAATTGATCTTGTGAATTGCTTTATTTACGATTCCTTTTGGTTATTATGAGTAGATTAACATGTATTATGAATCAATTATATTAATTCTTGATGAATTGGCCTAGTTTGTGGAAGATGACCTTTTCCCCTTAATCTTAGATTGTGATCTTGAATTGAATTATGTAGTATTGATACAATTTGGCTTGGTTAATGTGTGAATTACTATTCTATGTTGTTATTAAGCTAATTGATGAGTGAATTGGGATTGGTTGATGGTAAGACCATGATGATGGCTTTGGAAGAGGAAGAGGTATGACTTTGTGATCTTCAAACCTTAACTTTATTGTGATGACTTATACCTAATGATGGTGATTCAATTGAAGTATATGTGTTGTGATTGTATTGATTAGGATGGTATGATGTTGGTTTTGAAATGTCTTATCTTATGAATTGTAAGATCATGTTAAGCTTGTAATGATATAAGGATGATGTTGATTCAATTGTATGCATTACTATGGTATGATATATGGTGTTGATCTCACTATGAGGGATGTATTGAAAGTTGATTCTCATACACTTCCTAATGAGCTAATTATGATGATATACAAGGAGTAGTCTCCTACGACCTAAACTAAGTTATGATTATTAATGAAAGACATTTCAAAAAGGGACTCTAGCTTAGCACCGAGTGAACTAGATGTGAGAAGTGACACCTTCCCAAGGAGGGAAGGTAGGGTTCACCAATGTACTCAAAGAGATTGGAGACTATAATGTGATGTACATAAAGAGGGTCCCAACTACATCTCCTAGTTCTTGAACTATATTGCCTCCATAGGAATACTAGCTAGTGGATCCACCTAGATGTTATGTTCATGTTTGGTTCTACTTTAGCCGGTAGACCACCTTCCATCGGTGTAAGGTTTTGTAACACCGGATTCCACACTTAGCTCTTGTGGTCTAGGTCGGTTAAGGCAAGTGTTCTCTAAAGTAAAATAGAAGTAATGAAGTAAACACTAACTAGGGTGACTTAAGAGGTTTGACTTAGCCTAGGGAGGGGTATGAGACTCTACCTATGCCTTGCACTAGTTTGTCTTGAGGGAAGCCTTAGGAGATTGTTTTTGTGTTCTATAATGTATATGTTATGTATATGTTGACTTTTCATGTTATTGACTCTATATGATGTTAGTTTCATTTATGAGCATGTTGTTGGTCGATATTGCTAAAGTATGGTGATGGTTACTATTGATGTTATGTTATGTGAGGATTAGGCATTGCTTATGGTCCTTCGTTTTATTTACTTGATTAAGTGACGTTATGGGACTTTGCTTGGTCATTGCACTTGTAGACTTGATAAGGGGCTATCGGTAAGGATTTTGTCTATGTTCAAATGTTATGAAGTTCTTATATATGCCTTGTGCTTATACTATGATCTATAGGTTGTTTGATTATATCTATGTTGACTTGACTTTGTATTGTTGGTCTTGTGTTGGATATGATATTGTGTTGAGGATTATGTGGTTATTGGTTCATATGATTCTTAGTTGTGCATAAAAGTGGGATTTTAAAGTAAGTTGGCATATCTTTACAAATTGTCCCTTTTTCAAGCATGATCTCTATGTTGTGTGTGCGTTGTTCCTATACTTAGTACAAGTGATGTTCTAATCCCATTTTCTCCCTTTTCTCCAATATTTTAGGTTCCGATCATTGATGAGGTTGAGGTTATTTGAAGAAGACTTGGATCCTCATTCTCCAAGTTGGGTAGGTCCTCACCACTTCGAGGACAATGCCACTTTCTAGCATTGGATGTTGATTAGTTTAAAGACACTTTGTTCATTTCTTTTCATTTGAGTACTAAGATTGTATAGCCTATATGTGGCTCTTATTGTATTGATGTATGGGCTATGCCCAATTGTTATACTCTTGTGTATATGGTTATGAGATGAGACATCCGTTTTAAGACTATATTGTATCTTATATATATGTATGCCATAAAAGTAGAAGACTATGTAATCTTCTTATACGAAGGGTCTAAGTATACTCAATATGAATATATTATTTGTATGCAAGAGGTCTATGTAAACTTCATGATAGATATAAAAGAAAAGTTTTAAATTTTCCGCATTTTAACATGTGAATGTAATGATGTAAGCTAAGAGACTATTCTTAGTCCTCTTCGAGAACGACAACGCCGGTTACGTCTAGGGGGGCTCCCTGGATGTGACATATTCAGACTCTCTCATTTCATGGTTGTTTCCAGGTCTTTGCTCAACATTTTTTGTCTATTGATGGATGAAACTACTGAAACTTTGAGTTGAAAATACATTGGAAAAAAAAGAGAAGGGTTAGTTGCCGACGGACAGGCTTCATTTTTAATTGCGAGTCATTTTAGTTCTCCTCTTCAGTTTCATTTTTCTCTTAGCTATTTTTTTATTTTTCTAGATCACAGAAAGAGTGAATCTCAATAATCTTACATATGTTAAAATATGTGAAATCAGCTGTTGTGAACTTTTTTAGACTATCTTGTCTATTTGAGTTGTCCTGATTTTAGATCTTTTTTAGAATTTCAGCTGAGACTCCACTTAGAACACATTGAGATGCTTGGATTTCATCTAAATCAATCCTTGCTTTTAGTTTGGTTAGTCATTTTCTTATATTCCTCCGATTTTGAAGCCTAAGTTGTTTTGGTAGTCTTTAGGTCTGTGTTGTGGTGATTGTTGTCTTTGTGTGTGTTCAACCTTATTAACTTTGGCAAGTGTCATTTCTTGCAGGATTTAAATATCCAGTTAGCTTCTTCACATTAAAATGTCAAGTTTTTTTAGGTCTATGGTGCTCTTTTGACTGGTAATATGTCAATGTCAAGATTTGTTTGATCATCTTGGATATGCATATCTCCCCTTTTACTGATTTTATTATCTATGTATCGTTTGTTTACATTTATCTAAGTTGTTTTTACATATAAAATGTGTCTTTAAAGTTGAAATTATATCACCATATAAATAGTATTAAACATATGGACTATGGTTCAGTGGATTTTTTTTCCGAAGAATATTTGTTGGAATAGAAAAGTTAATAATTATGATCACACCTCTGAAAATGTATGCATTGAACCAAAATTCTAGACGAGTGAGTTATTTAAACTAATACCACCAGAGAAAAAATACCCCTTTTTAGCTCGACAGCGAGTAAGCAGAGTTGAATTAAATAGACTTTATCTGCTCGACAACTTTGTACCTTATATTCATATTCTAGGTTGCTAAGCTATCATGCATTTTATTTCAAATCTTTTTTGTTATGTTGTCATGTAGTTTTATCATCTTCCATAGAGAAGTCCTTACTACGTGTTTAGGAAACTGGAAAAATGCACATAAACATTGGAGTTCTCTCTTTTAGAGATATAATATCCTTATAATAGTAAAATAAAAAGTACAATATTAACAAGGACCCTTGAACAAAAAAAATCAGGTCACAATATAAATTCTAAAATATAATAAAACTCAACACATAACATTAGAGATGATAGAGTAGAGAATATATTTGCTGCAAAACTCTATCTATAACCAAACAACCAAGAAGGGTACTTCAACTAAGTTCTCAACACATGTATCCATTTAAAAGTATCGAAAGAAGAGACGTAAACATGTTTTGGTAAAATATTGATAATTCAGCTTAACTTAGAAGCGAGTGTAGGATGATATGGTGAAACAGTATCAGTAGTCAGCTATAGATATTGATGACAATGAGGTATCCAAAAAATGATCTTTTTTCAACTGATAAATTCAATAGATTATAGAAAGAAAGAAAAATGGATAGGCACTTTCAAAATGACTCTCAAACCAAATACAAAAGCATTAGAGAATGAACTCACATAAACTGCAATCTGCCCTTTAAATGACTTAATAGGAACAACATGTAACGACCCATTTGGTCGTTTGAATACTAGAGATTTCTATTTCGTAAAAGACTCCTTCGATAGATTCTAGATTGACATTTTGGACTATTTGTAACTATAATCATATAAGTAAGAGGGTAATTTTAATAATTAATATAGTTGGTGGTTAAATAAAACAACATTTAAATTAATAGTGAGTCACTTTTACCATTTTTATAATTGATTACTATAATAATTAGGGTTTAAAAAAAATATAATCTGTTAAAAAGAAAGAAAATGGAAAAGCAGGCTGGAGAACAAATGTTGCGACGTTTACAGAAGAAGGCGATCTTAGGTAACTTTCAATTGCCTTTAATAAATTATACGGGATTATAATTAGAATTAGGATGTGCATACTTATTGGTAGGATAAATAGTAATGTATAATTTCTGGGAATCATTGTTTCTTCAAGTATTAGTGTGCTACACGTGATTTGCTATATATATTGTAACATTTCAAAATCCCAAAGTCATGTGGTAAGACTTAAACAGGCTACTTAAGGTCTAAACCATTGTTTCTAGCCAAATTAGGCGTAGATGGAGTCGTTGAAGTGTTTTGGAACCAAAACGTCCATAACGTCCGAAAAGTTGGTTCATGAAAGGGCTAGAGTGTCCCTTGTAGTTTGGCCAAGTTAAAGAGTCGGAATGGAGTAAACGTTGGTAACAATAGGTGTAACACATAGTGCAGGATGGTTTCATGTTGGAAAAAAAGACAGGGTACGACTCCCCGAGGACCAATCAAGGGCCCTCGAGGAGGACCCTTGAGACAGTGTGCCACGACGGATCCCATGACCGGGCGTCATGGGCACGACGGGGCGTCGAGGCCACCGTCGTGCCAGCCTTAGTTTCTGGGAAGAAACCTTCGCCTGCACAGTCTCTGACCAACGTGACGGACGTGCAGGACGGAGGGAGGCCAATCCGTCACGCCCACGACGGCCCGTCAACGGGGAGTCGTCGTGGAGGCCCTGTAATGTTTCAGAAATTAGCCTTTAGTTCAATTATTTTATTAAGTTGTCTTAGGGGTAATTAGGGGATTAAGAAAGACTAATTAAGTGACTTAAGCCCCCACTATAAATACCCCAACCCTCATTAGCCTAAGGATTATTCTCAAAATAAAACTCTCTTCCTTCTCTCTACTTTCTCTCTCTATTGGAAGACTCCATTGGAGAATAGCTTGGGAAGATCTTTTGGGGCTGGTTTTAGCACGAAATCACCATCAAAACGTCATCAAACCTTAAGGTATGTGATCTAATTCACCTTTGAGATTCTTTCCTCAAAGGGCTCCTTCAAAGGTTTTCCAAAAGTTGAGTTTCATGTGGGTTTCATCAAAATTTCGAATTTGATTATATGAATTGAGTTGTTTATGTATTCTTTGCATTATAATGAATAGATTATCATGTATTGTAACTTGATTATGATGAATTGATGTAGTTTGGTCTAGATTGTGGGAGATGACCCTAACCCTTAACCCTAGGTATTTGGATTGATATGAATTTGGGTTGGATTGAAGTAATTGATCTAAAGTTCTTCATGCCTATTTCTTGCGTATTGAATCTAGGGTAAGAAGATAGACTTTGATATCATGCTACCAAGCTTTGATTTAGTATTGCATTGTGGTATAGTGCTTCTCTTAAATTAGTTCTTATGTTGGCTATTGAATTACATTGGGATGATGACCCGAATTGGGTTGATCTATGGGTTGATGGTAAGGCCCTTATTGGTGAACTATGGAGAAGTATTGATAAGTCTTGATTATCCTAATCCTTACTTCAAATTGTGAATTATTTGTCATCAAGTGATAAGGTTGTGTTGAAGTATACCTTGCTTAAGGTGATAGGTTGGTATGATGATTAAATTGAAATGCTTAGGTTGGTTGTGAGGTTGCCTAGGAGTACATGATATAGGGAAGTTGTTATGTAAAGATGTGCCCTATTGTGAGATGTGCATGGGCTAACTTCACCTATTTGAGTTGTTAATGAAAGGACCATTTCTCATGCAATTCTTATTGAGCTTTGATAAGCGAATGTATATGAGGGCTAGGCCCTATGATATATATATATATATATATATATATATATATATATATATATATATATATATATATATATATATATATATATATATATATATATATATATATATATATATATGTATATATATATATTTATGATTATGATAAGAGTAAAGGCTTTTCAATAAAAAAAAAAGGGACCTAGCTTAGCACCGAGTGAGTTTGTATGTGAGGGAGTGACACTTTCTTATATAAGGAAAGGTAAGGTTAACTACGGTACTCACGGGGTGGATAGCCTAATGACCCAAGTAGGGTGTAGAGTTGATATGTCCAAGGTTCTTTTCCCCAAGCTCCATCAACTATGTTGCCACCATAGGATACTAGCTAGTGGATCCACCTAGATAGCTACGTTTACGTTAGGTTCTACCTTGGCCGGTAGATCACCTTCCATCGGTGTAAGGTTTCATGACACCGGATTCCACATTAGCTCATGTGGTCTATGTCGGTTAAGGCAAGGTTTCCCTAAACTAAAATGAATGAATAAGATATAGACTAATCGAAGTAACTTGAAGGGTTTGGCTATAGCTTAGGTAGGGGTATGGGACTCTACCTACGCCTTGCACTAGTTTGCCTTAATAGGAGCTTTGAGAGGTCAATATTATGTATGTAAAGTAGTGATATAATGTAAATGACTTTGTACATTGAATAACATGATTATGAATATAAGGTTGTTGCTTTTGGTTGAAGAAGAATGTTTTCATGAAATAGGAGAGTATGCTAGGTAAGGTTAATTGTTAATTGTAGTCTTGATTGGTTACTTGATTAAGTAAGAGTCATGGGAATTTACTTGATCATTGCACTTGTGACTTTATGAAGGGTATAGTTAGTATGCTTTGCTTTGCTATGCTTCACTCGTATACATGTTTTATAATGATTTTTCTTAAATGTCCTTTTCTACGTATATTTGATTGGTAATTGTATATATGGTTCCATACTTAGTACATGTGGAGTACTAATCCCATTTCTTTCCCTTTTTCCCAAATATTTTAGGTTCGGGTCGTTGAACTTGCTCCGAATTGCTGGAAAGGAAGACTTGGATACCTTACCATCCAAGTGGTAGGTCCTCATTCTCCCGAGGGCGTTGCCAACATCTTACTCCTATGTTACTTAGTTACTATAATTCTGTATTGACTCTATTACTCGTTTGAGACGATGTTGTCTATAGCCTATATATGGCTTCTTGTATTGATGTAGGGCTATGCCCAAGATTTATTGTCTTTGATAGATGGTTTATGAGATGAGACGACTTTTATGACTATTATTCTTTACTATATAAATGGGTGAAATAAAAGTAGAAGACTATGTAATCTCCGTATATGAACAAGTCTATGTATACTTGATATAAATACGATTATGTGTATGTAGAGGTCTATGTAAACCTCCGAGTAGTTATACATAAAAAGTTTTAAATTCCTTCATATTTTTAATCGATGAATGCTATGACGAGGCTAAGAGGCTTGTCTTAGTCCTCAAAGAGGACGACGACGCCGGTTACGTCTAAGGGTAAACCCGGATGTGACAAACTTGGTATCAGAGCATGAGGTTGAATATCCTTGATGTTAACGTCTCTCTCAACCACGTTATATAGGTTTGTATTCATAATTGTAAAGCGCGCCACACTTATGAATAGGAACTTATTTGATGCTTAGGAATCACTCTCTTTGTTGAAAATCCATATCGTGCCTCTAGAATGTACATCGTATATGTATTTGCCTAAACCTTGTGTTTTGGTTATAGGAGATGAATACTATAAGGAATGCATCCAGAAGACTCGAGGAGGAGATTGCTGCTGCGAGAATCCCTCCCCGTGATGATACAGTTCCTCCTCTTGAAGAGATTGCTATTGATGATCAGGCTCCCGTTGACCCTCCACCTATGACAGAGGCTCAGATGAGGGCTATTCTTGCTCAAATGGCTCAAGCCATGACTACTCATGCTCAAGCCGCAACGGTTCAAGCCCAAGCCATGACTGCCCAAGCTAATAGGGATATGGCACCTAGAGTTCATGAGCAAACTATGGCTTCCCGACTTAGGGACTTCACCCGAATGAATCCTCCTATCTTCTATGGGTCTAAGATTGATGAAGACCCTCAAGAATTCATTGATGAGGTTTATAAGATTTTGTGTGCTATGGGGTTGTCTTCTAGTGAGAATGCCGAGTTGGCCTCATACCAACTCGAGGATGTGGCTCAGACATGGCATGTGCAATGGAAAGACAATAGACCACTTCAAAGTGGGCCGGTGACTTAGGAGTTGTTCAAAAGGGCTTTCCTTGATCGGTTCTTCCCTAGGGAGATGAGAGAAACTAAGGTGGTGGAATTCATCAATCTCCACCAAGGAGTAATGAGTGTTCATGAGTACTCTTTGAAGTTCATTCAATTGGCCAAATATGCTCCTTCCTTGGTCTCCGATCCTAGAGACGAGATGAGTCGATTCGTGACAGGTGTGTCGGATGACTTGCAAGAGGAATGTCAATCAGCTATGCTACATGATAACATGAATATTGGTCGTATCATGGTGCATGCAAAAAGAGTTGAGGAGGCTAGAGCAAAAAGGAAGGATAAGGATTCAAGAAGGGCAAGGTCTTCCGAGAGTGGAACTACTAAAGATAGGTTTGGAATTCAAGACAAGCCTAGATTCAAGAAAAGGTTCTCAAATCAAGTCCCATCCAAATTTCCCAAGGTTAAGGATGGGAAGGTCCCTAGGCCAAGAGTCCAAAAAGGGAAAAGTGGGAGTTTGTCTAATGAGAATCCACCTTGCAAGGAATGTGGGAAGAAGCATTTAGGTGTTTGCCTCCTAGGTTCGGACAAGTGCTTTGGTTGTGGAAAGATTGGTCACAAAGTGCGGGATTGTCCAAATGCTAAAGGGCAAGAGAGGGGTGGTCAGCTAAGTTTTTCTAATGATGTTCCCAAAAAGAACCGCTTTTATGCTCTTCATTCGAGAGATGACCAAGAAGCCTCTCCCGATGTGGTGACAGGTATGTTACAAATCTTTGTTATTGATGTGTATGCTTTGCTTGATCCGGGTGCTACTTTGTCTTTCGTTACTCCCTTAGTAGCTAAGAAGTTCGATACTTTACCCGATGTGTTACATGAACCTATTTTGGTGTCTACTCCGGTGGGTGAGTCGGTTGTAGCAAAAAGAGTCTATCAAAATTTTCCTATTTCTATGCCCCAGAGAGTTTCTCTTGTAGATCTAGTTGAACTAGACATGCTTGATTTTGACGTTATTTTGGGTATGGATTGGTTACATGCTAGCTTCGCCTCTATTGATTGTAGAACTGGAGTTGTGAGGTTTTGTTTCCCAAATGAACCCGTTTTTGAGTGGAAGGGTGGAAACTCTCTTCCAAAAGGTCGTTTCATATCATGTCTAAAAGCGTGTAAAATGATCTCAAAGGGGTGTCTTTATCATATTGTGAGAGTCCAAGAAGTCAATTTCGAAGTTCCTCCTATTGAGTCGGTCCCCGTGGTGAGTGAATTTACGGAGGTCTTTGCTGATGACCTTCCCGGCATTCCTCCCGAATGGGAAATCGATTTCGGTATTGATTTGCTACCGGAAACAAACCCTATCTCTATTCCTCCTTATAGAATGGCTCTGGCAGAGTTAAAGGAGTTGAAGGTGCAACTTAAAGATTTGCTAGACAAGGGCTTTATAAGGCCTAGCATTTCTCCATGGGGTGCTCCGGTTTTGTTCGTGAAAAAGAATGATGGGTCCTTGAGAATGTGTATTGACTACCGCAAACTCAACAAGTTTATTGTCAAGAACAAGTATCCTCTTCCTCGGATTGATGATTTATTTGATCAACTCCAAGGAGCGAGTTACTTCTCCAAAATTGACTTGAGGTCAGGGTATCACCAGCTTAGGGTGAGAAATGAAGATATTCCAAAGACGGCCTTTCAGACTCGGTACGCGTATTATGAGTTCGTGGTTATGTCCTTTGGTCTTACAAATGCTCCGGCGGCGTTTATGGACCTAATGAATAGGGTGTTTCGAAATTACCTTGATGCATTCGTTATTGTATTTATCGATGATATCTTGGTGTATTCGAAGAATGAGGTTGATCACATGGGTCATCTAAGGGTGGTATTGCAAACCCTTAAAGAGCATAAATTGTTCGCCAAGTATAGCAAATGTGAGTTTTGGTTGAGGTCGGTAGCATTTCTTAGGCACATCATCTCTAGTGAGGGAGTTGAGGTAGACCCAAGGAAAACTGATGCGGTAAGGAACTGGCCTAGACCCTTGACCCCAACTGACATTAGGAGTTTCTTGGGTCTAGCGGGCTATTATCGAAGGTTTGTAGAAGGTTTTTCATCCATTGCATCTCCATTGACTTCATTAACTCAAAAGGGTAAAAAGTTTGAGTGATCGGAGGCCTGCGAGAAGAGTTTCCAATTATTGAAAGACAGGCTTACTTCCGCTCCGGTGTTAACCTTACCGGAAGGTTCTAAAGGGTTCGTGGTTTATTGTGATGCATCCCGCATAGGTTTGGGGTGTGTGCTTATGCAAAATGGGAAGGTGATTGCCTATGCTTCACGGCAACTTAAGGTGCATGAGAAAAATTACCCAACCCATGACCTTGAGTTAGCGGCCATGGTGTTTGCTTTGAAAATATGGAGACATTACTTGTATGGTGTTCATGTAGATGTTTTCACCGATCATAAGAGTCTTCAATATATGTTTACTCAAAAAGAGTTGAATCTCCGACAAAGAAGGTGGTTAATATTGTTGAAAGATTATGATATGAGTGTCCTATATCATCCCGGCAAGGCCAATGTGGTGGCGGATGCTCTAAGTCGTATGACTATGGGTAGTGTGTCTCATATAGATGGAGACAAGAAAGATCTAGTGAAGGATGTTCATAATTTGGCCAGATTAGGAGTTCGGTTAGAGAATTCTCTAAATGGAGGTGCCACGGTTCATCATAGCTCTGAATCATCATTGGTGGTTGAGGTGAAATCCAAACAACACCTTGATCAACTATTAATGGAGTTGAAGGAATCTGTTCTTGGCAAGATGAATGAGTCCTTCTCCTTAGGAGGAGATGGTGTGTTAAGGTACCAAGGGAGGTTATGTGTTCCTAATGTTGATGAGGGATCGGATCCTTGATGAAGCCCATGGATCCCACTATTCTATCCATCCGGGTTCTACTAAGATGTATCATGACCTTCGAGAAATATATTGGTGGGAAGGTTTGAAGAAGGACATAGCGGAATTTGTTGCTAAGTGTCCAAATTGCCAACAAGTGAAGGCGGAACATCAAAAGCCGGGTGGCTTACTACAAGAGATCCAAATTTCTACTTGAAAGTGGGAAGACATTAATATGGACTTTGTGGTAGGATTGCCTCGGACTCAAAAGTCATATGATTCTATATGGGTGATTGTTGATAGATTGACTAAGTCCGCTGATTTTATTCCCGTCAAATCCACGTATTCAGCGGAGGATTATGGGAAGATTTTCATAGATGATATTGTGTGTCGTCATGGTATTCCGTTATCCATCATTTCGGATCGGGGTGCACAATTCACTTCTAGGTTTTGGAAGTCTTTCCAAAAAGGTTTGGGTACTAGGTTGAAATTGAGTACCGCCTTTTATCCTCAAACGGATGGTCAAGCGGAGCGCACAATTCAAACTCTTGAAGATATGCTTAGAGCTTGCATTATTGATTTTAAAGGAAGTTGGGATAAGCACTTGCCTTTGGTGGAGTTTGCGTATAATAATAGTTTTCATTCGTCCATCTCCATGGCTCCCTATGAAGCCTTGTATGGTAGGAGGTGTAGGTCTCCTATAGGATGGTTTGAAGTTGGTGAATCATCGATATTTGGTCCCGACTTGATTTATAAGACATTGGAGAATGTGCATATCATAAGAAATAGGTTACAAACAGCCTATAGTCGACAAAAGTTCTATGCCGACAATAGAAGGAGGGATTTGGAGTTTGAAGAGGGTGACAAGGTGTATTTGAAGATTTCACCTATGAAGGAAGTGGTAAGATTTGGCAAGAAAGGGAAGTTAAGCCCTCGTTACGTGGGTCTCTATGAGATTTTGGAAAGGATTGGTAAAGTTGCCTATCGTTTAAAGCTACCTAATGATTTAGCTTCGGTTCATCCGGTTTTCCATGTCTCTATGTTAAAGAAGTGTGTCGGGGATCCCGAGTCAATTCTTCCTGTTGAAGGTCTTGGAGTCAAGGATAACCTCTCTTATGAGGAGGTTCCAATTCAAATCCTTGATAGGCAAGTGAAAAGGTTGAGGAACAAGGAGGTGGTTTCCGTAAAAGTGTTATGGAAGAACTACCTAGTTGGGGGTGCAACATGGCAGGCAGAGGCCGACATGAAAACCCTGATCCTCATCTTTTTTGATGATTAAGGTTAGTCTTTCTCTCTAATGATATAAATATGATAGACATTGAGTATCCTTGATGTTTTGGTGAAGTTTCTTCAAAAATCCTAGTTTTTGAGACTTCACAATGAAGTCACTGTAGGGTGACCTTAATTAAATTTGAATTTTCTTGTTTCTTGCATATTTGAGTCAAGTTGTGTATTGTGATATAGTGAATCCTTGTGGATGTTATATTAAGCATATTGATAAGATGAACTTTGTGCTAAGTGACTTGTATATCAAATGATTGAGCTTGTGTGTGTTGTGAGTAGAAAGTATCTCATGAGGAAACTTTGAGCTTATGTATGATAAAGTGATGTTTTGAAGTGTTTTATTGAAATGATATGATTCATGTTAATTGAATATTGTGAATTGGTTGAGCTGCTAGTCTAGAGTCTATTCCCTCATTTAAAGAGTGTTTAGTGTCATTCGGGGACGAATGTTCCTAAGGGGGGGATAATGTAATATTTCGAACTCCCAAAGTCATGTGGTAAGACTTAAACAGGCTCCTTAAGGTCTAAACCATTGTTCCTAGCCAAATTAGGCGTAGATGGAGTCGTTGAAGTGTTTTGGAACCAAAACGTCCATAATGTCCGGAAAGTTGGTTCATGAAAGGGCTAGAGTGTCCCTTGTAGTTTGGCCAAGTTAAAGAGTCGGAATGGAGTAAAAGTTGGTAACAATAGGTGTAACACATAGTGAAGGATGGTTTCATGTTGTAAAAAAAGACAGGGTACGACTACTCGAGGACCAACCAAGGGCCCTCGAGGAGGACCCTTGAGACTGTGTGCCACGACGGATCCCATGACGGGGCGTCATGGGCACGACGGGGCGTCGAGGCCACCGTCGTGCCAGCCTTAGTTTCTGGGAAGAAACCCTCGCCTGCACAGTCTCTGACGTATGTGACGGACGTGCAGGACGGAGGGAGGCCAATCCATCACGCCCACGACGGCCCGTCGACGGGGAGTCGTCGTAGAGGGCTTGTAATGTTTCAGAAATCAGACATTAGTTCAATTATTTTATTAAGTTGTCTTAGGGGTAATTAGGGGATTAAGGAAAGACTAATTAAGTGACTTAAGCCCCCACTATAAATACCCCAACCCTCATTAGCCTAAGGATTATTCTAAAAACAAAACTCTCTTCCTTCTCTCTACTTTCTCTCTCTATTGGAAGACTCCATTGGAGAATAGCTTGGGAAGATCTTTGGGGGCTGGTTTTAGTACGAAACCACCATCGAAACGTCATCAAACCTTAAGGTATGGGATCTAATTCACCTTTGAGATTCTTTCCTCAAAGGGCTCCTTCAAAGGTTTTCCAAAAGTTGAGTTTCATGTGGGTTTCATCAAAATTTCGAATTTGATTATATGAATTGAGTTGTTTATGTATTCTTTGGGTTATAATGAATAGATTATCATGTATTGTAACTTGATTATGATGAATTGATGTAGTTTGGTCTAGATTGTGGGAGATGACCCTAACCCTTAACCCTAGGTATTGAGATTGATATGAATTTAGGTTGGATTGAAGTAATTGATCTAATTATTGTTTAAATCATCTTAAATGATTGTTATGGCATCGATCATGAATCTATTGTGGTGAATTGAAGTTCTTTATGCCTATTTCTTGCGTATTGAATCTAGGGTAAGAAGATAGACTTTGATATCATGCTACCAAGCTTTGATTTAGTATTGCATTGTGTATAGTGCTTCTCTTAAATTAGTTCTTATGTTGGCTATTGAATTACATTGGGATGATGACCCAAATTGGGTTGATCTATGGGTTGATGGTAAGGCCCTTATTGGTGAACTATGGAGAAGTATTGGTAAGTCTTGATTATCCTAATTCTTACTTCAAATTGTGAATTATTTGTCATCAAGTGATAAGGTTGTGTTGAAGTATACCTTGCTTAAGGTGATAGGTTGATATGATGATTGAATTGAAATGCTTAGGTTGGTTGTGAGGTTGCCTAGGAGTACATGATATAGGGAAGTTGTTATGTAAAGATGTGCCCTATTTTGATGAGATGTGCATGGGCTAACTTCACCTATTTGAGTTGTTAATGAAAGGACCATTTCTCATGCAATTCTTATTGAGCTTTGATAAACGAATGTATATGAGGGCTAGGCCCTATGATATATATATATATATATATATATATATATATATATATATATATATATATATATATATATATATATATATATATATATATATATATATATATATATATATATATATATATATATATATATATATATACATATGTATATATATATATATATATATATATATATATATGTATGTATGTATTTATGATTATGATAAGAGTAAAGGCTTTTCAATTAAAAAAAAAGGGACCTAGCTTAGCACCGAGTGAGTTTGTATGTGAGGGAGTGACACTTTCTTATATAAGGAAAGGTAGGGTTCACTACGTACTCACGGGGTGGATAGCCTAATGACCCAAGTAGGGTGTAGAGTTGATATGTCCAAGGTTCTTTTCCCCAAGCTCCATCAACTATGTTGCCACCATAGGATACTAGCTAGTGGATCCACCTAGATAGCTACGTTTACGTTAGGTTCTACCTTGGCCGGTAGATCACCTTCCATCGGTGTAAGGTTTCATGACACCGAATTCCACATTAGCTCATGTGGTCTATGTCGGTTAAGGCAAGGTTTTCCTAAACTAAAATGAATGAATAAGATATAGACTAATCGAAGTAACTTGAAGGGTTTGGCTATAACTTAGGTAGGGGTATGGGACTCTACCTACGCCTTGCACTAGTTTGCCTTGATAGGAGCTTTGAGAGGTCAATATTATGTATGTAAAGTAGTGATATAATGTAAATGACTTTGTACATTGAATAACATGATTATGAATATAAGGTTGTTGCTTTTGGTTGAAGAAGAATGTTTTCATGAAATGGGAGAGTATGCTAGGTAAGGTTAATTGTTAATTGTAGTCTTGATAGGTTACTTGATTAAGTAAGAGTCATGGGAATTTACTTGATCATTGCACTTGTGACTTTATGAAGGGTATAGTTAGTATGCTTTGCTTTGCTATGCTTCACTCGTATACATGTTTTATAATTATTTTTCTTAAATGTCCTTTTCTACGTATATTTGATTGGTAATTGTATATATGGTCCATACTTAGTACATGTGGAGTACTAATCCCATTTCTTTCCCTTTTTCCCAAATATTTTAGGTTCGGCTCGTTGAACTTGCTCCGAATTGCTGAAAAGAAAGACTTGGATACCTTACCATCCAAGTGGTAGGTCCTCATTCTTCCGAGGACGTTGCCGACATCTTACTCCTATGTTACTTAGTTACTATAATTCTGTATTGACTCTATTACTCGTTTGAGACGATGTTTTCTATAGCCTATATGTGGCTTCTTGTATTGATGTAGGGGTATGCCCAAGAATTATTGTCTTTGATAGATGGTATATGAGATGAGACGGCTTTTATGACTATTATTCTTTCCTATATAAATGGGTGAAATAAAAGTAGAAGACTATGTAATCTTCGTATATGAACAAGTTTATGTATACTTGATATAAATATGATTATGTGTATGTAGAGGTCTATGTAAACCTCCGAGTAGTTATAGATAAAAAGTTTTAAATTCCTTCATATTTTTAATCGATGAAAGCCATGACGAGGCTAAGAGGCTTGTCTTAGTCCTCAAAGAGGACGACGACGCCGGTTACGTCTAGGGGGTAAACCCGGATGTGACATATATATAAATAAATATATATATATATATATATATATATATATATATATATATATATATATATATATATATATATATATATATATATATATATATATATATATATATATTGGAGACAAATTTAAATAGTTTATAAAGAATACAAGTTAAATATTATTAAATTGAAGAGGTAAAAGTGGATTGCTAAAAATGAGTAATGAAGGACTTTAATGTTGAAATTGACAAGGTTTCACAAGAGTAAGTACGGTTTGTTTGTTTTCTTATTTTATATTATTTTTATTTTAAAGAGAAAAGTTTCATTTGGCATTGATAGCCATAAAAGATGTTAAAAATTTGCTTTTGAATAGTCAACTACTGGAAATTATATATGGAACAAGAACACAATTAGGCTTATGTTTTGTATCTTACGATTAAAGTTATTGGAACATTTTATTGTTGTTTGATTTTCGGTTATGGCGATTTTTATTTGATTACCAAATTTTGATATATTGGGATAGGTAATTAAATATTAGGTGTATCGGGTTATTTAAATTTCCTTAAGGTTATGCTAATTGGAGGAATTAAGACTTATAGGTTTGAACTTTAGGAAATTTGATTATAAATTAGGCGAGTTGTTGGGTTTAGGTTGGACATAAAATAATATGGGTGTTTATATACTCATTAACTTATAAATTATGCATATATACTTGATAGATGGAAAATGTTCAAAGACATGGAGGAAAGAAAAAGTATTGGAGAAGTAGCTTGCTTGACTTCGGTTCTTCGCTGGAGGTAAGTTATGGTTTATGCTATTTGATAGTAAACTCTTAATAGTGATTGATATGCATTGAATGATATTGTGAAGTTTTCTATGTACTTGATTGTGTGGTTGTGTGGCTTGAGTGTGTGTTTTGTGATTTGTCTGAAATCCTGAAACCGTGGAATTTATATTCTTGAACCCTCTTTATCGAAGTGATGTCTTGAATAAAGAAGGCTTGATGAAATATTATAAATGAATTGAAAGTGGTGATAATAAATGATAAATTAATGGTATAACTGGATCGGATTGTCACGTACCGACATGGTATAATTGGATCGGAGTGTCACGTCCCAACATAGTATTCTTGGATCGGAGTGTCATGTTCCGACACGATATTCTTGGATCGGAGTGTCACGTTCCGATATGGTATTTTTGAATCGGAGTGTCACATTCCGACACGGTATTCTTGTATCAGAGTGTCAGGTTTCGACACGGTATTCTTGGATCAAAGTGTCACGTTCCGACATGATATAATTGAATCGGAGTGTCATGTTCCGACACAGTAATATTAAAGGAAAAAGATATGAAATTAACTTAAGGTACTCAATCTTAAAGAACCTATTTCTCAAATGAGTCTGGCGTGGAAGTATGAGTCCTCATGGGTGTGGTTGATATTGTGATTGATTATGTAGTCACTTGTTCATGTTGTTTGTTGCTTACCATATGTTAAGTGTCATAGTTGAGTTCATACTATTATTCATTGTATTTTTAGTTTCTATTTTGGGCGATTATACCTACTCAGTATATGTTGCCCCGTATTGAGCCCTACTTGTGTTTTTCTTTGTTTTTCTTTTATTGAGTGCAGCTAGTGTACCAATGACTTCGAATTGCCCTCAACTCTAGCGAGCCTCCAACTTATCAGGTTTCAGGGTGACCTATTCATTCAAGCTCGTGTTAGATTCTCTCAGTCATGACATGATGTCCTACATTTCAGACACGTACCATTTTATTCTTTTATTTTGGTGTATTTGATATTCTTAGACTTAGTATTTGGAGATTAGATGTCCTTGATGTGATGACTTTCAGGTTTTGGAAAATGATATTTAGTAAGATTTTAAATTTCCGCATTATGCTTGTATTTTGTAAGTTTGGTTAAATTTGTTGGTTCTCCTACCTAGGAGGTTAAGTGTGGGTGTCACTCACGACTCGATTTAGGTTGTGACAAACTTGGTATCAGAGCGTTAGGTTTGGTGATCTCATCAAACAAGGACAAGTCTAATAGAGTCTTGCGGAATTGTACGGAGACACCTTTACTTTTCTTCGAGAAGCTATAGGACTTTAGGAAAACTCATTTCTTTCTTTCTTTCGTGCTATTACTTGAATCCAATTGGTATCTAGGTGATACAAATTGGTATCTGAACTTCTTCACTCTATTTCAAATATGGTTAGTACTAGAATATTAGAAGTTGAAATAGCAACAACAGAAAAAAAAAATATGTCCTTAGAAATAGGTATATTTTCTCGATTGCAAAATGTGGTGGTAGTCTCATGTTGAGTGTCTATTAGTAAAGACACTACTATGACTTCATAGAGTGAGGGTATATCAGAGAGGGTCATCGATGCTTACTTGTTAGAGTTCTCAAGTGTGTTATTTTTGTTATTGAATTGGTCTAAGAAGTAAAGCAAATTGTTTGGGCTAGAGAGAGAACAAATTCGATAATGTTTTGCAAGTATTCAATGGGTAGAAATATGTGGGCTATTTGGGTACGATCTTATCGATAGGTATGATATGTTCTAGTGAGGTATCTAACGGACTTTCACGGTACGGTACTAGTACGTAAAAATGAATACATCGATTGTCAAGTGTGAATACTAACTACTTAAGAAGTAATTAGTGATATGACATGTTTAGATAATGAGATTCAGTGTTGCTTTCATATTTGAGAAACCAACTAGTTTATTACTACATACACGTGGATTGCATTATTTTTAAGAAATATTTTAGCGGTGAATCTTTGGTACAATACTAATATATTTAGGTTGTGAGATGTATCTTGAGGGTTCTGAATGAGGACTGACGATTTTATCTTAAGATTCAAAAGGTAGATTGATACTAGGATGACAAACTTATAGAAAAAGAATGTCCTGTTGAGTATACTTGGGTTAACTAAATTGAAGATTTTTGTAAGAAAATGCTTATAAAATTGAGTTAGTCCCTTAAATTTTATTGGTATACCTGAGTTTAAGATGTCATGTAGAGGAAAAGATTCACTACTTGATGAAGAAAATGTCTAGCTAAGCATGATCGTAAAAAGAGAAAGTGATATATGACCTATATGAGTTATGTTTGTTGTACTAGTCTTGAAAATTCTCATTTAGAATCAGTTTTAGTGGCAACAAATTCTTGAAAGTGTTTCACCGGTTCTGATATCGAATCTAGTATTTGCTTAAGAGTTGTACACTAGGCCTAACCTACTTGAAAAAGGACTGAAATTATTCTCATGTTTGGTTTCCAATTCTATTAGGAAAAGGTTTGGAATTGTAATCCTATTTGTGGTTGATTTTGACTTTGTAAGGAAAAACACAACTGTATAAATAGAGGATGGTCTTGAGAGAAAAATTGAACTACTCATTAGTATCTTTGAAATACATTAGGACATAAGAGAGGTTTTGAGAGAGCTTTCAACAAGAGAGAAGAGAGAAGAGAGAAGAGAGAAGAAAAAGATTTATTTTGCTGCACATCTTTTCTTCGACCAGCAACCTTTAGATCGTGTTTTTGAATTAACTAATCGTTGGATCGGGCTAAAATTTGAATTACGTGTTCCTAATATCTTGGTGGTTGTTTTGAACGGTGGAGATTGGATTTGGATGTTTGAAAGATCATTTTTTGGGGTCCTGGACAGCAGTTGCCTTTGGGTGGTGCTTGCATTAAAATTGTAGAGGCATTGTATTTATAGTGTGTATTATGAGGTGTTTTAGTATAATATTTAACACTGGTAATCTTAATTTAAGATAATGGAGATGATTAGAGTTCTCAAGGATGGTAGAATGACTATCGTTTATCATTTTGGCAAAGTGAATGTGGTAGTAGATGCCTTAGGTTGAAAGACAGTGTGTATAGATAGTCTACCTTTGGTACATGTGGGAGAGTGCCCCTTGTCTATGAATGTCAAGTCCTAAGCCAATAACTTTGTAAGACTTGATGCTTTAAAATCTGGTAGAATTTGGCTTCCAGGGAGGTGAAAAAGTTCTTATTGAAGCATATCTGGGTTCAGGGACGCGTGGTTTATCTATTATTTTGTCTTGGTTAAGGTAATAGTGTCACATGTCATCAGATCCGTTAAAATCTATTTGATAAAACTTATGAAAGGTATGTACAAACATTCAACTCAAGTGGGATGATACGTTCTGTTGTAGTGTTGAATTTAGTAATGAGTATGGTTGAATTTTTAGTGATGAATATGGTAATGTCGATGAAGAGACAATCAATGATAAGCTAAGATATAAGAATTTATATAAGTCTTCAAGGTATGAGCTAATGTGGGTAGATAACGGGATTAAGTTGCACAATTGAATCCACAATTCAAATTTTTAGTACTTAGTATACATTCGTAGTGGTATATTTTGTCAAGGTATGAAATTTTAAGATAAGAAATGATCGATTGAATTGAGTATGGAGCATTTGGAAGGACTTTTGCATAATTTGAGTAAAAAATTGGTTACTTTTGATGGTTAAATGACCTAAGGGGGCTTCACGTAATGTTGTGATTTAAAGGCTAAAGCAAAACTAGTCATGAATTTTTTGCCATAGAATAAGACTGGTAAGCGAGTCAACAATGGGAACAAGAGATTGGTGTATTGAAGAGTTCAAGATATTTAAAATTTTGTGTCATTAAAAAAATTTAAGAAAAGTGAAGGAATAAGACCTCTCGTATAAATTCTTGGTTTGTAGTTGAAGGTGGTATTGATTTTTTATTTATTTATTTTTTTAAAAAAAAAGAGTTATATATAACTGTAAGATGTGAACTAGTTTGATACAAACTTACTAGGGATTTATTATCAACTTTTATAAGTATTGAGTTTTGATTTTTGCAACAATGAATGATGTGTGTAAGATTAGGTGTTGTTATGGGTGGATAAATTATTGAAATTAATGTAGGTGACTTACGGATGTGCAATAGTCTGGACCTACAGTTATATATGGTTATTGAGAATTTTTTTTGGGGATTGAAATTACTATTTTAAATGGGACTACACACTGATGTGATGTGTAACATAGACACTTGATAGTAAATAGAGGTTATGTGCTCATAGTATATAAACTTATTGTGTTGATCAAGAATTTCTTAAGTGTTGGCATGAGGTATGTGATGATTTAGAATGGTAGCTAAGGCATGATATGTAAAAGTGGTGTGAAGTTGATTTTGCGTGTGATTTAATAGTTTTATCTCGATGAAAAGGTTCTATCAAATTCAAAATTAGTGTTATTATCCTTGTTTGGAAACTCGTATTTTTCATGAAATACTTTAATAGAAAGAGATGTAACCAGAGTTTCAACATATATTTGATAATAATACTTGGATACTAATGGTGGTTGTGAGTAAGGTAGATGGACGGTGTAGTTATGATGTTTGTTAGTTAAGAGTGTTGGTTTCAATAATTGTGAGAAGTGTGTAGGCATTTTATAAGACGAATATGTGTATGATTGTAATAAGGACCGGACTGGTTGATTGTTAGTGGCTAAAAATCAAGGAGATAGAGTCAAATGAATAAAAATGTTAGTATGGACACTATGGAAGGAGTACTTAGAGTTATTCGACCTTAGTTAAGTACATTTTTAAGTGACCATCTACTTAATTCTAGGCATGGTTTAGAATATTATTCACTTTCTTCATCTGTGTTTTTGCTTCTATGGGTGAGCCCTTAGTAGTGGATCGGGTGTACTGATCATGTGAGTGTCCTCCTGTTAGGGTGACAACCTTGGTTAGACTAGTTCATTTTAGTTATGATAGATTTGGTGTTGTTTGGGATAGTTGAGGTACACTAGTGATTCTACCCGCACAACTTAGCTTATGAGAATTTATCGGAGAGCTATCATAAAATTCACAGTTGTTCGATAGACTTAAGAGTTATCTCATCATCAGTATCATGTTTTTGCTATGTGTGATTGAATGTGAGGACCATTGGGTCTAGTTTTGTCATTATTAAGGTTTGTCTATAATAATTACTAATCTAGCATTTCGATAGTGTTGTTAGAGGTTCTGTATGCTTGGTGTATCACACGATGGTGGATACTTGATCATTTTCATCGTTGGATCATATGGTTATGTCAAGGTCCTTGAGAACATTTTGCATATGTGTACAAAATTAGTTTTGATGACTGTTGAGGATACATTTTGTTATTAGTCGCGTTTACATACAATTATAGCTATCACTTGAGTATGGATATGACCCTATTTGAGGCATAGTATGAAAGGAGATGTAGCTCTCCCATGATTCATTTGAGGTAAGATCTTGGGAGATTGAGCATTATATGCACAAAAGATATTCACACGATTTTGTTGAGTGTTGTACCCTTTCTAACCTTTGCCTTCTTTTGATCGTTCGAGGACGAACGATAGGTAAATTGGTATCTAATGTAACGACCTATTTGATCGTTTGAGTACTAGAGATTTCTATTTCGTAATTAAAAGACTCTTTCGATAGATTCTAGATTGACATTTTGGACTATTTGTAACTATAATCATATAAGTAACGGGGTAATTTTAATAATTAATATAGTTGGTGGTTAAATAAAACAACATTTAAATTAATAGTGAGTCACTTTTACTATTTTTATAATTGATTACTATAATAATTAGGGTTTAAAAAAAATATATAATTTGTTAAAAAAAAAAGAAGATGGAAAAGCAGGCTGGAGAACAAATGTTGCGGCGTTTACAGAAGAAGACGATCTTAGGTAACTTTCAATTGCCTTTAATAAATTATACGGGATTATAATTACAATTAGGATGTGTATGCTTATTAGTAGGATGAATAGTAATGTATAGTTTCAGGGAATCATTGTTTCTTCAAGTATTAGTGTGCCACACGTGATTTGCTATATATATATATATATATATATATATATATATATATATATATATATATATATATATATATTGGAGACAAATTTAAATAGTTTATAAAGAATACAAGTTAAATATTATTAAATTGAAGAGGTAAAAGTGGATTGCTAAAAATGAGTAATGAAGGACTTTAATGTTGAAATTGACAAGGTTTCACAAGAGTAAGTACGGTTTGTTTGTTTTCTTATTTTATATTATTTTTATTTTAAAGAGAAAAGTTTCATTTGGCATTGATAGCCATAAATGATGTTAAAAATTTGCTTTTGAATAGTCAACTACTGGAAATTATATATGGAACAAGAACACAATTAGGCTTATGTTCTGTATGTTACGATTAAAGTTATTGGAACATTTTGTTGTTGTTTGGTTTTTGATTATGGGGATTTTTGTTTGATTATCAAATTTTGATATATTGAGATAGGTAATTAAATATTAGGTGTATCGGGTTGTTTAAATTTCCTTAAAGTTATGCTAATTGGAGGAATTAATACTTATAGGTTTGAACTTTAGGAAATTTGATTATAAATTAGGCGAGTTGTTGGGTCTAGGTTGGACATAAAATAATATGAGTGTTTATAGACTCATTAACTTATAAATTATGCATATATACTTGATAGATGGAAAATGTTCCGAGGCATGGAGGAAAGGAAAAGTATTGGAGAAGTAGCTTGCTTGACTTCGGTTCTTCGGTGGAGGTAGGTTATGGTTTATGTTATTTGATAGTAAACTCTTAATAGTGATTGAATGATATTGTAAAGTTTTCTATGTACTTGATTGTGTGGTTGTGTGACTTGGATGTGTGTTTTGTGATTTGTCTGAAATTCTGAGACCGTGGAATTTATATTCTTGAACCCATTTTATCGAAAGTGATGCCTTGATAAAGCAGGCTTGATGAAATATTATAAATGAATTGAAAGTGGTGATATAAAATGATAAATTAATGGTATAACTGGATCGGATTGTCACGTTCCGACACGGTATAATTGGATCGGAGTGTCACATCCCGACACGGTATTCTTGAATCGGAGTGTCACGTTCCGACACGATATTCTTGGATCGGAGTGTCACGTTCCGACACGGTATTTTTGGACCGGAATGTCACGTTCCGACACGGTATTATTTTATCAGAGTATCATGTTTTGACACGATATTCTTGGATCGGAGTATCACGTTCCGACACGATATAATTAGATCGGAGTGTCACGTTCCGACACAGAAACATTAAAGGAAAAAGATATGAAATTAACTTAAGGTACTCAATCTTAAAGAACCTATTTCTCAAATGAGCGTGGCGTGGAGGCATGAGTCGGGTGTGGTTGATATTGTGATTGATTATGTAGTCACTTGTTCATGTTGTTTGTTGCTTACCATCTGTTAAGTATCATAGTTGAGTTCATACTATTATTCATTGTATATTAGTTTCTATTTTGGATTGGCTGATGATACCTACTCAGTACATGTTGCTCTGTACTGAGCCCTACTTGTGTTTTTCTTTGTTTTCCTTTTATTGAGTGCATCTAGTGTACCAATGACTTCGAATTTTCCTCAACTCTAGCGAGCCTCCGGCTTATCAGGTTCCAGGGTGAGCTATTCATTCAAGCTCGTGTTAGATTCTCTCGGTCATGACATGATGTCCTATATTTCGGACACATACCATTTTATTCTTTTATTTTGGTGTATTTAATATTTTTAGACTTAATATTTGGAGATTAGATGTCCTTGATGTGATGACTTTCAGGTTTTGGGAAACGATATTTAGTAAGATTTTAAGCTTTCGTATTATACTTGTATTTTGTAAGTTGGGTTAAATTTGTTGGTTCTCCCACCTAGAAGGTTAAGTGTGGGTGCCACTCACGACTCGATTTAGGTCGTGACACAACAAAAGAAAGTTCGGATCATGCCCCCAATTAATTATTTGCGCTTGATTATTTTTTAATGATTTGAATGAAAATGTTATAAGGCTTGAAATGACTGATGATTCAGGGAAATCATCTTCTTCGTTTTTTTCAATCTTGAGTCAGTATCACTTGAAGGTATCTTATATAAATATAAATTGAGTATGTATGGTTCTCTGTTGCAATGTCTGTATGAACTAAATATCAGGTATTTCAATAATATTTTATCATGAAAAATATTTCTTCTTCTTGTAATTGAGTTGCTCACTCACAAAGATGAAAATGTACTAACTTTTGTATATAGTGTGATCAAGATGAAGAGTAATAAACATATTGGTGGAAATTTCTGTAAAATTTCTGATTGTAAGGTCCCTCCCCACAATGTCCTGGTAGTTCACAACTATATTTGTATTGTGGGTAAAGACTATTGAAAATGGAGTTCAAGTGCAAGAACAAAAGCTATGAACAAAAATAGGTTAGTAGAAATTAGAAATTTCTTTGATCGATTCAAAGCCAAAGCTCACAAGATTGTTGATCACTATAAAAACTTATACTTATTATTAGTATTCTTTTTAATTTTATGTAGATTTTTATATAAAAATATTTATTATCCAGGCCAATACAACGAAGCTACGGACATATTATATCTAGTATCAATAAGATTCTCTTTAGCATTACTGCTAATAATAGCTTATTTCTAGAAGTAATTTTTCAAAATCAATTTTTAAAAAAGTGATTTTGAAAAAAAGAAAAACAGCAATTTATATTTGGATAATTTATTTGAAAAAAGTATTTTTCATAAGCAAAATGTGTTTCACTTATCTTTTTAAAAAAGTGTTTTAAGAGTCAAATTACAAAAAGAAAAGACAACTACTAATATACTTCAAATATTAAAATTATTTTATAGAGATAAATCATTTTAAATATCTATTATAAAAAATTTAATGAAATTTTTATTTTTAAAATTAAAATCTAAATGCTTAAAGTTTTACCAAATTTTAATCAATACTTACCTTTTTGGGAGGCTGAAATCATTAATTGTTATTTTCTTTTTCTTTTTTTCTAATTTTATAAAAATATTATTGTTGGTTTTTTCCTAGTTCTACGAAATAATACGTAAAATGATATAGAATATATAAAATAATATTACATAAACATGAAATAAATTATAAAATTTATTAAATAAAAATAAAAAATAAAATTTCTAAAGGAAATATAACAAAACTTATGAAGTATGTCAGTTAATTAATAAGAAATATATCGGTAAATATGTGTATATGAAAAGAATATTTTAGTATTGACAAAAATAATTTTTGTTTCTGCTTTATTTAAAGCAAAAAAATTTAGCTTCAACCCAACGGCCAAAAAACTACTCCTGCTTCCATTTTAGAATGTGATATAAAATATGATATCATAATATGAAATCATGAGATAAAGTTGAAGTTTATTTGGGCATTGATTGAATAACTATATCAAAGACACTTAATCCAATTCTAAGAGTCAACGATCGTTACTCAGAATATAACCCAACCAATTGGGCTAGGATCGATCCCACAAGGAGGGGCACGTGTTTAAGATTCAAGATTAAAGTGTGAACATGTTCAAGTTAGTCGTAGGAATAGACATTATCGAACAAAAACATAATTCAAATCAATGGGTGACACGAATGTCAAACAAAGGGGGTTTTGGTTTTAACTATCAGCTACAACAACAACAAATAATACGAAAATAACAATAACGAGACGAATTCTTGGAATGTAATTCGATTATAGGTTAATATAGACAAATGGTTAATTGCCAACTGTTAGAAAATAGTTATAAATAAATGAATAAACTAGACTTAAGAGGGTTTCTCTCGAACAATGTGCACCAATCATGTCGATTTCTCTCGAACATCGACAAGCATGCAAATAAGACCAGCCTACGCTTTAGTCTATTCACTTACTCCAGTTGAATGAACCTTTGACGTCCCAATACCCACAAACCATCACTCAAAAATCTTGGTTTTAAAATCCCTCTCTCTATCAAGCCAAAAAGACGTAGGTAAAACTGCATTTGCAACAACAATTCTTTAAATTAAATCACAATTAATGAATGAAATCACTTTTAAACAAGATTTTAACTAATAACTAGCAATACTCATAAGTTAAATCAATCCATAATCACATCCCAAGAGTTGGGGTGTTAGCTAGACATCATAAAAAAATTTAAAAAAATCGTTACCAAACTGAGTGTCCATCAACTGGTAAGATTATTTTGTCTTTACAAAGGTCTAAATTGAAGAATCTCAAAGACCCACTTGCAATTTCTCAAAAATGAAAAACTTCAATTCTTTAAAGCTAAGAAAAACTTGTCTCTCATTTCAGAATACTCAATATTCAGAAATAAGATACTTCATAATGACTAGAAAGCTCCTAAACTAAATGTTCAAAAATGTATTTATACTTGCCAAAAATATGTTGTGAAGGACCATTCAGCGTACTAAGTCAGGCTTGCTGATCCTCCCTTTGTTCAGCTCCATCGCCTTTTTTCTTTGGTCTTCAGCATCCTCAAGTTTTGTAACTTTGGGCGAACACTACATCGTGAAACCACTCGGCGACACGCCGACTGCTCATTCTCTCACCAACTTGATTTTCTCCTTCAGGACTTGACACACTGGAACTTTAGGCGAGGTAATGACGATTCTGTGACTCGCCAAAGGGATTTGGCGATCACCAGGCCTTCATTTCTTCGTTCCTTTTTGCATATTAGTGTTCATGCTTTGTTCCTGAATCCAAATACCTGAAAATCAAGATTTTACAATATTTATTGACACAAACAAGCATTTGAGTACACTAAATCTATCCAAATAGATCCCTAAATAAGTCTAAATCTAGGACTCATCAAACAAGTGATATGAAATTTTTGTGTTGTATATTTTTCTAATAACATAAAAATTTCATAAGTTGTAAAACTATTAAATTAGCCCCAACTGTTTATTCAACCTTATCAAATAAATAACAGAAATTATTACAAAGTTATTTGTTCTTCACTTAATCAATTATTTAATCTAACTTTAATTGATCAAACTTTAATTTAATAAAAAAATTGAACATCATTTTACTGTACTAGTCTTTAATATTATTCTCCTACATAGTACGGACGATCTTTGTTCGTTGAACTTTTATTTCTCGATCATATGACCGGGAAGACAAACCAACACCGTTAGTTTGAACTATTTATTTGTCAATATCATTCGAAATTATATTTCATGCTCATAGATTATAAATATTTCATCACTCATTTAGTATTATCGTAATTCGTAAATAATTATGTAATTGGAAAACTATATGCACAATCGAAGCATACCCGAATTATACTCCTTACATGAATTGTAGATAACCAATTCGTTTATGTTAGTACACACATAATCATGTTTATTCATATATACTTGCAGAAATTTAATTCAAGAATTACCTTTTGAAGTGTGGGCAAATATCTTCAAGCGAATCCACAAGTCAGACAGACCTTCAAGCGAATCCACAAGATAGACAACAATTTTGTAGTCTTCTACAATGACCCTAAGTTCACATCCCGACTCTCTATGATAGTATCGTAGAGAAAACTGATTCATATTTTTCATAGTTAGGAGAATCCCTACTTATGGAGATTTCTTCTCAATTCAAAGAGGAGAAGAAAACCCAGTTTTCTTGAAAAACAAGAAAAACACTTCTCTTTTCATTTTTCATTAAAAAATAAGATTCTGAGTTCTATTTAATATGGGGATAGTAGGGACCCAAAATTAATTACTGAGTCTTCATATTATGGAAATAATTTCAAATAGGTAATTTGAATTATTCTTACCATAATAAATTACAAATCATTCCACTAAAAATTCGTAATTGCGTTCCTCTATTTATATTTTGAAATATCCAATTCAACACTTATGTAATTTCACATGTTAAGATTACATATACTAATCAATAAATTAAATTACTAAAGGTGGTTTAGGGCGCACTGAGTAGCGCGACGCCCCACCCATGTACCCAAGTTTTTGACGATTTTTTTTGCTTCAAATTCTGGTTAACTCCATTTGAATCGAACATTTTCCCTCAAACTCTTTTAGATTCTTAGACCAACATAATTACAACGACATCCACTCAAAATTTCTGAAGAACAATACTTACACAAAAGATCTTCATCTCAAAAACTCCATGAAACCTCATATTAAAGAATGAAGCAGAAAGTTTCAAGAAACTTAACATACCCAATCTTACAGATGAAATTCGTATGAGAAAATCATGATTTTTCAACACTATGAAAACTTACATACTTTAATTTGGCAAAACAAATCCTCGATTCGGAAGAAATCTAGGCGAACACTTGAACTCTTCCTAGTTTCCTCCTGTTTAACTCTTTCTCAAAATCCTAAGCGTGATTTTGAATGATGAAAATTGACACAAATTCGTTTTGAACCCTAAAATATTACTAAAAACGTTTAAATCTGATGGGGCAAGGAAGAGACCAAAATACTCCTCATTTTACACTCAAAATATAGAGTTCTCCATTTTTTCAAACAAACTCCAACTCAATTTTCTATTAGAATCATTTTCTCTCTGTTCAATATTATATTATTATTTCTATTTCATTCTTATATTCTTATTTAATAATTGTGAACACCTAATTTTTTACCAAAACATAAAGATTTTACACCAATTTTAAAGAGTTATATTTAAAATAAATAAAAAAATAAAATTAAAAACTACAACAAATTATAAGCTCAATTTATGTTTAATAAAGAAAGCTTGTGAATTTATTGTATGTGTTTTAATCCTTCAACTTTTAATTAGTCTAAAAAAAATGGTATTATATATTATGAAAAAGTAGAAAAAAAAAGATAAAAATTTCTAATCATCTTACCTTTTATCCTAATTACCGTCAAACTTCTGAAACTAATTTTTCCTAATAATCTTTCCCATTTTGTTTTTCTTGTTTTTTTTTCTCCACATTTTGTTGCACGATATTTTTTTAAAAAAATTCCCACTTACACGTTTTTTTTTGTTTTTGTTTTTTTTTATCTTTTGTCTTGCTTTATTAATATTATTATTATTTATCCTTTTATTTTATTTTATTCTTTATCTCAGCCCTAAAGTTCTCAACTAAATTTCAAATTAAATCCTAGTCCCACGCTATCACGTTCCTTTTAATTAGCATCAAATTCTCACCCAAAAATATTATAAAATACACGCTCAGTAAAGAAAAAGAGGGAGATAGAAATACACAGAAACTCAAGAAGACAGACTGAGATTGAAATACACAGAGAATAAAAATGGCAAGAGCAAAGTCAAAGAAAATCGAGTTTTTATTTTGATAATTAGATCTAGAGTTAGAGGTTTTGCTCGTGGTTCCAAGTTTGTGAATCCTTAAAGTTGTTTTTGTGGTATCAATATTCACAGCAAGGTAACTCTAAATTCTCGCATGATTTAAATGGAATGCTTGTACGAGATTCGATTTCAATGATATGAAGTTCTTTAAATTGCATGTTATTATTATTATTATGTAATATCAATTTGTGATGTATGTTGCGATTATTTTAGAATTTATGAATGATTAGGAAAACATAATCGAAAATGCTTATTGCTAAGAAAAAAATAAAAAATAAAAGATGTATCATATATTTTTGTTATTATTATTGTCTTATGGCCTTAAGATATAATTCATATCGAAATTGCTTTCGTGATACTTAATTTTAAATAGTTAATGTTCTTTTATTGGATTCTAGTTTTTCACTAAAGAATATTTATAGACTCGTCAGATTAGGATATAAACTAAAGCTTAATCATTAATGATTTAGAAAGGCTATGCAGAACACGTTTTAGTATTTTTTTTATATATTATGATGATGAAAATAATTTGTCTTTAGAATAAGCTTAAGATGATTATCACTTTAATTCAAATAATTGAGGTATATTGTTAAGAGGATACATGAATATTATTTAGAAATTTTTAATAAAAATAAAAATATTAAATAAATCGAAAGATTTATTTAAAAGAAAAACATAAGAAGAAAAAAGAAAATAATAATAATAATTATTATTATAATAAATGAATAAAGCATAAAAAAAATTAAACTAAAAAGTTAAAAATAATTTTTTTTAAAAAAAACAGAATGTTTACAAAATAGACATAAAAAATATAGAAATAATAAAAGATAAAAAAAAGGGCAAAAAATCGTTTAAAAAAAGGATTAAAAATAATGATTATTTTTAAAAAAAAGAAAGACAGAATGTTTTTTTTTAAAAAAAATGTTTGAAAATAACGTGTAACCAAAAAAAGAAAAAAGAAAAGTGAAAAAAAAAAGCGTAAAAATAAAACATAAAGTAATTAAAAAAAAAACAGAATGTAAAAAAAAGGACAAAAAACAAAAACAGAACTTATAAGGAAAAAAAAAAGCTTAAAAATATATATAAAAATAAAATAAGAAGAAAATAGAACGGAAAAATATAAAATTTTATATAAAATAAAAAGTACAAAGAAAGGATAAGAAGAAAAAAAGGTGAAAAAGAAGAAAGAAAAAAAAAATCTTTCGAAAAATAGTCCTAATCTACTTAGAACTTCTTGCTAAAATTTATATTAAATAGCATAAAATTTTATCTCCTATTTTTAATCTAATTAAAAATACAATTCTAAAATTACCCAAACTTTAACAAGACAGATTCTCAAATTTTAAATTAATGGACACACATAAAAAAAAAAGACAATTTTAAATAGATTAAAAATAAATAAGACAGTTTTAAATAGGTTTAAAAATAAATAAGAGAATAAAGATAGCATTTTTGTTAAGTTAAATAATATAATATCCAAAAATTAAGTCAAGTTATATTAAAGTTAATAAAGTAATCGTGTTAGAATCACGGGACTCGAGGGATGCCTAACACCTTCCCCTCGGTCAACAGAATTCCTTATCCGAATTTTTAGTTCGCAGACCAATAAAAATAGAGTCGAATTTCCTTTTGATTAGAGATTTAAATAAGGTGACTTAGAACACCAAAACTCAATTTCAAGTGGCGACTCTGAATAATAAAATTATCCCGTTTCAAAAATGTCACTTTAATTGGAAAAACTCTTTTTCTTTCAAAAATAATTTTAATTTTTGAGGAAAAAAAAAGGGGCGTGACAATAATAATTTCATTTATTTCATTTTCCCAAATAATTACTTCATATAATTTTCACTTGATAATTTTTTAATTTGATACAAACATATATTTTATTCTTAATTTTAAATAACATAAATTGTAATAAAATATTATATAAGCTACAAATTAATTGACAAATTCAAATAAAAGTGACATATAATTATATAAACACTCAATTTTTTGAAATTATTATGTTGCTCCAATAAATGCTCTATTATTGCATTACAGAGCTCAAAATGAGGATTTTTATCCTTTCTTTTTTTAATGTCTACCTAAAAGTTGTTCAAACTGGAGATTCTCATCTACCATCATTTTTATCGTTGGAGTTGGAGTCTTTACACAACATGAATTGGTGCATTAAGATCACGCCTGTCCTCAATTATTATGTTGTACAGCATAATATATGTAGTCATTATATCATGTAGCACTTTTTTCTCAAAAAATGTGACGGTCCTGCAAAATTTGTATAATGTGATTGCAAAACTCTGAATGCACGTTCAACATCTTTTCGGCATGATTTTTGTTTCATCGCGAATTAATTATTATGTTATGCATGTATTGTATTTTATCTGTATTTAAATTTTTTTGTTATGTATTGAATTGTTATATTGTATTTAAATTAAAATCATATTACGTGTTGTATTTTTAACTGGAATTCTTCATTTTATCTTAATTTGTGTATTCTTTATAGTGAGAATTAATAATAAAATCAAATTATATTATTGACGAAATAAAAAAAATACTATTAATTCAGATAAAAGTATTATATATTATAATATATATTTTAAAATATTATATTATATTTAAAAAGAAGTATTGATATTAGATATTTAACTAATGGCATTATATGTAAAAATAATATGTTAATTAGAGAGTAATAGAAATTTTTCTATTATATAAAAGAGTGAAGTGGTAGGACGACCAAGGGTAAAAATATAATTTCATTCTAATAAAAATGTATTAAGAAAGATAATAAATAATTCTAGAAACATCTTTCTATATGAAGTGAATAATGATCAATGGTAAAAATGTAATTTCACGCTAACAAAAATATACCAAAAATTATAACAAGAAAGTCAAATAGTTCTAGAAACATCTTTAGGTATTGTTACTATTAATTTAGTTTGTTATTACTTCACTTTTTTTTGTGAGTCATTGTAATATCTATTCATTACTCTATTATAGTATTACTTTAATATGATTTAACTCTTAATATTTTTTTCTATTCATTATGCTTATAAAAATGCCTACTTTAATATAAAAATACATTATGAATTAATTATTTTCACCTTTATTTTGACTCTAATTAATATATTTGAAAATAATAAGTGTGATAAAATTAATAATATATATTAGATTGAATTTCTATTATATAGAAGAGTGAAGTGGTAGGACGACTAAGGGTAAAAATGCCATTTCATTCTAAAAAAAATATATTAAGAAAGATAGTAAATAATTCTAGAAACATCTTTCATATCTACGAAGTGAATAATGATCAAGGGTAAAAATGTAATTTCACGCTAACAAAAATCTACCAAGAATGATAACAAGATAATCAAATAGTTCAAGAAACATCTTTAGTTATTGTTATTACTATTAATTTATTTTGTTATTACTTCACTTTTTTTGTGAGTCATTTTATATTATCTATTCATTACTCTATTTTACTATTACTTTAATTTAACTCTTAATATTTTTTCTATTCATTATTCTTATAAAAAGTGCCTACTTTAATGTAAAAATACATTGTGAATGAATTATTTCACCTTCATTTTGACTCTAATTAATATACTTGAAAATAAATAAGTGTGATAAAATATATATTAGATTAAAATAAAGAAAAAGATGTTAAGAATTATTTTACAAATAAAATGAATAGGATGATATATTTGTATTTAAGACGACCACGAATAATAATATAATTTCATTTTAACAAAAATCTATTAAGAAAAATAGCAAGAACAATGAATAATTCTAGAAACATCTTTCTATATATGAAGTGAATATTGATCAAATGTAAAATATAACTTCACGCGAACAAAAATCTATCAAGAATGATAACAAGAAAACTAAATAGTTCTAGAAATATTTTTAGTTATTATGATTACCATTAACTCATTTTGTTATTACTTTATTTTTCTTAATGACTTATTATGATATTTACTCATTATTGTATTTTACTATCACTTTAATTTAATTATTGATATTCTATTTATATTTTAATTTTAATTTTAATTATATAGATATATATAGAAGAGTGAAGTGGTAGGACGACCAAGGGTAAAAATGTAATTTCATTCTAACAAGAATCTATTAATAAAGATAATAAATAATTTAGAAATATCTTTCTATATATGAAGTCAATAATGATCAAAGGTAAAAAAGTAATTTCACACTAACAAAAATCTACCAAGAATGATAACAAGAAAATTAAATATTTCTAGAAATATCTTTAGTTATTGTTATTACTATTAACTTATTTTGTTATTACTTCCCTTTTTTTTCTTTTCTATTGTGAATTGTGATATATATTTTTGTTACTCTATTTTACTTACTTTGATTTAGTTTAATATTTTTTATATTCATTATACTTATAAAAAATGTCTACTTTAAATATATAAATTTATTATTAATTATTTTCACCTTTATTTTGGCTCTAATTAATATACTTGAAAAGAAATAAGTGTAATAAAATTAATAATATATAGTAGATTAAAATGTTAAAAGTAACTTTACAAATAAAAATGAATAGGATGATATATTTGAATTTAAAACGATCAAGAATAAAAATATAATTTCATTCTAACAAAAATTTATTAAGAGAGATAGCAAGAAAACAAATAATTCTAGAAATATCTTTCTATATATGAAGTGAATGATGATCGAAGGTAAAAATGTAACTTCACGCTAACAAAAATCTAACAAGAAAACTAAATAGTTCTAGAAATATCTTTAGTTATTTTTATTACTATTAACTCATTTTGTTATTACTTCACTTTTTTTATGAGTTATTGTGTATCTATTCATTACTCTATTTTACTATTACTTTAATTTATTTCTTAATATTTTTCTATTCATTATACTTATTAAAAATGTCTACTTTCATATAAAAATTCATTATTTAAAAATATAATTAATTATTGTCACTTTTATTTTGGCTCTAATTAATATACCTGAAAAGAAATAAGTGTGATCATAAATTAATAATATATATTAAATTGAAATTAAAAAATAAATAAAATTAAGTTTCAATATTTAAAATATATATTTTAAAAGTAGGTCATTATGTTTATTTGTTAAACACCTATAAATTAATTTTTAAATGTATTCAGAATTGATCTATAGATGGATCAATAGCTTCTATCTTCAGATAGTTTATGAAAATTGTTAAAATATTGAGACTCGTAATTTTAATTTATTCTCTTGATGCTTTTCAAATAAAATATAAAAAAGACATCATTAAAATAATTATTTAATTCGAATATATTATTTGACACGATGTTAAAATAAACACTGGAGCATGTGATATTTTATTATTATTTCTTATCATGTTTATTTGAAAATGTCATAATAATTTTTCTTTTGGAAAACTAATTTCTATTATAAATATATATAGGGAAACTTTCACATATAGTCACTTAAAAATAATTAGTAACTCTCCATAGCTATAGTTTGATAATTACATAGCTACGTGTTATATGGAGGAGAGAGGCGAGCGAGACTGGGAGAGAGAGGAGAGAGGCAAGAGAGAGGGGAAAAAGAGTGGGAGAAAGGTTAATTGTATATGTATATAGGTTAGATAATTGTATATTATACATATGTATTTGTATATATGACAAGAGAGATTGGGAGAGGGAGGGGAGAGGCGATCAAGACTGGGAGAGGAGGAGAGAGTCGAGAGAGAGAGGACAGAGAGTGGGAGAGAAGTGAATTGTATATGTATATAATTATATATAATTGTATATTATACATATCAATTTGTATATATGGCAAGCGAGATTGGGAGAAGGGGGAGAGAGGCGAACGAGATTGAAAGAGGGAGGAGAGAGGCGAGCGAGAGAGGGCAGAGAGTGGCAGATAGGTGAATTCTATATGTATATAGGTTAAATAATTGTATATTATACATATGTATATGTATATCCTGGTGAATTATACATATACAAACGTGACTAATTATACAAAGTCGAAGTCAGCCCACGTAATTAATGTATAATGTTAATCGCGAGTGATAATTATAGCAAACTATAACTATGATGAGTAATTAAATAGTATAAATTTGCTTTGTTGCATAATTTTCCCATATATATAATATTGTAATATTTAGCCCGTAAATGAATTTTTTATTATATACGAGCCTTAAATTATCTAGTTATATAGAAGAGCCAATGGATGAACGACCACTGACAATAATGTAAATATACTCATTTTCAAGCGTAAAATATAATGTTATTTAAGCAAATCAGAAACTATCCTTTCTCATTTCAAATACGTTTTGTCCTTTTGTTACTATGTAGAACTATCAAAGGTAGTTCACTCTCTGCCCGACTCTAGAACCATCCATTTGTTTCTTTTTTACTATGTAGAATATCAAGGGTAAAAATATAAATATATACTGACAAATACACTCTCTGCATTACTCTAGAACCATCCATTCTTCTTTATAAATATTCCACACTAACACTGCAGGAAGAGAATTGAGTGGAACCTTTGTTGGCATATATATATATGTATCTTCTTTAAATTCTCTTCATCTTCATTTTAGGTATGTTTTTTTTCCTCCAAATGGATGTGTCTTTAATTATCATAAAATAAAATAATTCTAGAAACATCTCCATTTCACCTTCCTGATTTAGTACCAGTTTTTTAAAAATTATTTATAAAGATCGCCCTTCACCTTCTCAAGCTGGTGTTTTCGTTTCATGTCTAACTTTTATATCGATTTTTGCCCAAATCAGCTGCTCGATCAGCTTAAGGGGGTGTTCTTTTCTTTCAGTTATTTTATTTTGTTGCATTATGAGTAAATGTTGTTTTTCTTCTTTTTCTAAATTATTTCAATAGTGAGTTCAAGAGTTAATTGCAAGTAATTTAGTGCATGGATGAATTTGTACGACTCTACTCCTTTGCCAGTATTATATAGTATAATTTGTAGCATCTCGAAAATGATTTGATTCTTATTCATTGTCACTAAAAAGGGTACTTGATGTGGAGTTGAATCCTACGGTAAATTGAGATGTATGAATAGAAGTTTGAATCTCAAAAATTTCAGAGGTCTCATGTAAATTGAGATAAAGAGAGTATATTGTTGACTTGTTGTGTTAAAGGATAAAAATAAAGAACAAATGTTGATCAGTTAATGTTGGCTTCTAATTATTGGCAGATATAATATGATTATTCGTTTCTAGAGCCATTTAAAATTACGTATACTTGAGAATCTTTTTGCAATGTTTTACTTGCTTACCCCCATTTGCAGGTAAACTGTTTGGCTGATTATAGTGTTGATATATTTGATGATCAATCGATTATTACATTATTAAAGGTAATATTTGCATATCTTTTTTCTCTTGAGATATCCCCAATCTTTTCAATTTTTGTCATGCTTTTAATTTCTTTTGTTTCATTCACGAGGAGATCCATAATTACCTCATCGTGTCTCTTAGAATATCAAAAGATGCTTTGTTAGATGGTTGGATTTGCACAACATTCAATTGGCTTAGAATAATAGAATGTAATATATGAATAAGATGCTTGTGTTGCCTTCTTTCATTATGCTCTATGATTTTTAAATGCGGTCATGCGAATTCAACTTAAAATAACAATTTCGCTTCAGTATCTTCGATATCAAATCATATGTTAGAATCAAGATACACGTATAGTTCATTGAGGTATGTCACATCTGATGATTACTTGGATCAGGTGCAAGGCCCCGAGAAATGGTATCATATTATTTTAACGGAGTGTTAAATATATTATTTCTTATACTTTTATCATTACCAAGCTACATCGACTAACTTTTCATTTTTCTTCTCTTAAGTAAAGTTTTGGAACATTGTAAAATGTTTGATACCTCACTAATGAATATATTTTTTCTTTTAGTTGGAAAGTAATTTCAATGCAGTTGCTAATGAAATTCTTAAAAAAAAAAAGATTCAGTTAAGAGTGTTGTATAATGTGGATCTTTATATGGGATAGTCTATGAGCTTACTTCATTATTCTAGAATAATTTTGAGTTTATGTTGTCTTTTCTATCTGATACCTTTATTTTTATTTTGTAATTCGTCTGTTCCCTTAGATGAAATGATGTTGAAAACAATGTAGAAATCTATGACTATACCTATTGAATCTTACATCAAATTTAATTTTGTTATTTGAAAACAGTTGAAGTCAAATAGACATTATCTCTAAATTATTTGTATTCAAATAGAGATTCAGGTAACTTATTTGTTGATTTTTGAGTGGAGTTAACGGTGAAAAATGATATTTAAAATGTGAAAATAGATATATTAATTTGTTGAATGTGGTATATTTGGTAGTACCTTTATGTGTATAATAGAAATAAATGTTTGTGTGTTAGTTTCTGACCGAACTTGACTATATGAGTTGCGATTTTAGTCATTTTCTAAGTAAATTTTGAGTTGTTCAAGTAGTGTTTCTCTTGTATTTTCTTAGACTAGCGCCTCTTCTATAAATAGTTTAGCTACATCTATGTATCTGTATTATTGCTAGCATGATTATTTTCGTATGTATATATTGTAATATTTTAACACAATTATTTTATTGAAGTTACGTTATTTGCATGATTACAATATTATTTGTTTTTCTTTGTGATCTTATATGGCTAACATGTTGTATTCTACCGGATTTCATTTTCGTTAAGCTTTGTGTTGGACAACGTACATGTGTGACAACTGACATGTTGTTTAATTGTATTGTGATAAATTATTATTATTAGTATGATATTTGATGGATATTTACTTGAGGTTAGACTTTAATATGTTTTTTAAGGTGACACTCTATTTCTATCATAACTCATTCATCTAACGTCACACTAAATAAGAGCTTTTGTTGCTGCCTTTCAGGTGATTGCCGGTCAAAATCATGTTTACAACGATAATGTTCTTTGATATTTAAAATATTACAAGTAAATCTTGAAGACTATTATTAAATTATCCTACTCTACTTAAATAGTAGGCCTTTTGTTTCAAGTAGCCTGCACTATATCTTAATATCCATCAATGATATGTTATTGAAAATACCACGGGCTTAATATGATGCTTATAAATTAATCCAGATAAAGGAGATAATAGTGTGAAGGATTTCTAGCAGGAAATGAGGTTGCTTGTTTCACATGGTTAGTAGCCTTTTAATCTGTTTAACACGAGGTAATCTACAATAAAATGTTCCAACTTATACAGTAGGAGTTGCATGTACAGAGAAGATCAGATCAGGAAGGAAACAACCCACTGTCTTCTCACTTTTAGAAATTATTGCTCTGTCGAAATACTGATAATTATATGAAGTGATAGCTTGAAACTAACTAAAGTTTCTATGAAATATATATTGTGCAGGGATTGGTGAGACAAGTCTAATTGGGTAATGAAATGTGTTTTTTACTATACAACTGCTCTGCTAATTTTAAGTTTTCTCATACTTCTTTTTTGAATTGATTCAAAAATATAGCACTTATGCATGTCCTATATTATCTTTTGTTATAGTTTTTATTGCAGCTTTGAAACTTGCTTTGAAAGATATTAGTAATGAAATGTGGCTCACTTTCCATGGAATAGTAACAGAATAAAAAAGAATTTCACATTCAATGTTATTTGACACACATTTGAGCAGTCGTCAGACTCCATTTTGAATTGGGAGTTCATTACTTAATCCTCTCTTTGGGGTCCAATCTCAAAATAGTGCAAAGGTTGTTGATGTACTTCAGCTGAAGTTATTATAAATTTGTTTATCATATCAAGCTTAAGTAAAGCAGGATGAGTATGTTCAATTGTGAAATGCAAGATCAATATTCATTGTATTATTTGAGTTGAATATCTTGTATTATATGAAGACCAAATAACTACCGGAAGAACCAATGAAGTTACATTATGTAACAAAAAATTATGTTAAGAAATTTCAGTAGAAGCTTGTGATTTTTTTTCTTTAACCGTAACTTCTTATTTTACAATTTATTGTTGCTTCAGCAAATAGTAAATTATATACCAATAGAACTAATTAGTCTCAAGCTTTTTATATACTTGCTCATTTTTTTTTTATAGTTTTATTCTAAAATGAAGTTTATAAGTTGTTTGAAAAGCGGTATGATGAAGAAAATTAGAGAACTGAAGCTGAAGGAGTTATTGAAAACATTGCAAAATATAATGTTGGGCCTGTGCTTAACACAGGCTAACCCTATCTAGTATTTTATTATATAGAAGAGTCATGGAAGGACGATCATGGCTATGAAGAGTTGTACGATGAGCAATACAAATTGTACTATGTACTTAGCCTTGTCTTATTATCTCATCAAAAGCCTTCAAACATGTGTAACAATGTGGGTTCATTCTCTTTATATCATTACAAATTTACTATCTTTTATAAAAAAAAAAAAATGAGATATTACACTTATAGATTTATTTTCTATATAGTATAAAATTTTCATTAAACCAAAAATATCTATTAAGCAAATGTAGAATAAATTTTTATTTTTACAACATAACTAATGATTTTTATAGGTCTAAAGGTAATTCTAAATTAATGATTTGTTAAGACCTAGAAAACTGATTTACGTGATGTTTTTCTAAAAAACTTATATCAATATATTATAACTAATATGATTAATTGACGTGATAACTTATTTTAAGTAATATTTCTCTATATTATAAAGTAAGGAACTACTTACTATGAGGACATATAAAAATCTTCATACCAATTTTTCATAAAACATTAAATTTTTAAATTTTCATAATAAAACAAATTACATATTAAAATAAGTAAATAAATTTATAGTGTAAAATTTCTTTACAGTAATATATATATGACATAAACATATTTAAATATATAATTTGTACTCCATTTTTCATAAATAATTTTCAACTATAAATAAATTATCTCTTATAATTTTCATGTTGTTTCATTATGACAATTAACATATGACATATCTCTAACGAGTGACAATTAACTCATAATGACCTTCATATAATAGTGAGTTGCAATTTTTAATTTTGATTTCTACTTCTTACAATCTTAAATTATTATAAATTAGTGTCATTCGTCGAGAGTAAGGAGCATATTAAAATGAATGCTTTACAACTTAAAAATAAATATTTTCTCAATTGATATCAATACTTGAATTTCAAAATTAAGTTACTTTGTTACCTTATTTTTATTAGATTTGATATTATCTACAAAAAATACTATAAAAGTAATTGTGAAAAAACTTTATTATTTTCATTTTAAATTTTATTAAAAGGCAAAATAATTACAAAAACTTAAATTTCATAAATATAAATTAATCTAAAGTTTGTACTCACTCCATTTTAATTTATGTAATGTTTATTTGACTTAACATGAATTTTTTTTTTTTTAAAAAAAATACTTTTAGAACTTGTGGTTTAAAACAAACCATAGATGTTCATATGATTATAAATCATCTTATGAAGAATAAAATGAATATTTTGAAGTCAAAGTGTTATTAAATATATTGATACATCATTCTTTTGAAATTGATTGCTAAGAAAAATATGTCACATAAATTTTTATAGTGTTAAAAACTAATTACATTATATCCCTACTCTTTTTTAAATTACAAAAAATCATAGATTCATTAGAAGATATGCGGAAACATATCGATCGTGATACTATTCAGAAAATTTGCAGAAACATATCTCGCGGATGTATCCAAGAGGGGAAAAGTATATTCGTGAGGGAATATAGGTGTATCTGAAAGGAGAAAGATGTATCCAATGCAGGATAGTGATGTATTCAAGAGAAGACAAAAATATATTCGAGAGAGGATAGAGATGTATCCGAGAGGAGATAGTAATGTATACAAAGGATACGAATATAGCTGAGAGGGAATTTTTGTAATTTTTTAAATGATAGAAAATTTTAGAAACTATAGGAAAATAAGATTTGAATTTAGGTAAATTTTTTAAATTGAAATTGAAAAGATAATTGATTATATTGGGCCCGTGAACGGGCCTTCAATTATCTAGTAATAATAGAATAGTCAAAAAGTGAAATTGAGATAGTTATCCAAATTTGGAGGACTACTATTCACCTCTCTATATATGAAGAATAGAGAGTGATGTAGAGACGAGTTTGAGTGCATATTTTCTATTTTACTCACCAAATTAGAGAATGAGAATAAAATAAAAGTGGATTGGAGATTGTCTAAGTCTAGATAAATAAATATACCGTGAACCACTAATGGATGTATATAATTTTTATGGAGTATGCTGAAAACTACAAATCAAGCAAAGAAAAATCTACTTTTGTTACTTTGGAACAATCAATTTTGAGGAGATCACCTAGTCACTTTTAGTCAAATTTTGAATAGAAAACTTTATATTCTCAAGTTGATGCACGTGTCATTGCACAAGAATGAAGATATTGTTAAAATATATCAAAAGTTTTAAACTATTAATTCAAGTCATCAAATAGAAATGTAATTAAGTGACAGCTACAACACAATCTTATCTTTATGTTTTGGGTCGTGAATCACCCGATTCAAGAAGTTGTATGATGAGAGATAGGAACTAATTATCTATTATTTGAGAGAAAAAAAAGAGGGGGGGGGGGGGGGGGGGGGCAATTATTAAATTGAAAATTTCCAAACCCTTCTTGGTAAATGATTTTATTATTTTACAATCAAAAGAAAAACAATATAAAATAAACAACAAAAGATAACACAAATCAGGGGAAAAAAAAAGAATAACTTTTTTTGTCTGAAGATAGATATTTAGTTTATGAACCAAACTTTGCTTACTAGTGATTCAAAGTAGGACTTTGTAGCAATTTTGTTAAAGTAGCAAAATCAACGACTTTCATTGCATAATATAAGGTACAAAATTCATCAATTTGTTTCTATAGATCCAACAAATGGTATCAGAGCCATGTTATTTGAATATTATTTTTTATAATTTGTTATTATAAGATAGTTGTTAATAATATCTTTCAAATTTTGTGCAAAGAAGACTCTTAAAATAAATTAAGAGAGTAAAAATCACTCACTTGTTAAAAAGCATAGGAGAACATATATTGATTGCAAATTAGAATTGAACTCATTATTATGTCTTTCATTTTGAATTAGAAACGTTGTCTGAGCCTCGCGAATTTGGGGTTTATTTTATTTCTTTCATGAATTTCCAGAGAAGTAGAAACAATTCATGCTGAAAATCTGATTCGAAAAACAAAAAGAAAGGTGTAGATAATTTTTTCCCAACATATATAATGTTATCAACTGTTCTTTAAAGGATAAGAAAACAAATTGTGCGTGGAATTTTTCTTATGAAGTTTTTTTGTTTCTTAAGAGGATATAAGACTACTTATAATTAAAAAAAGGCTCAAAAGTTTTGGTTGCCACATTTTAAAAAAAATGATTTAAAAAATCAACTACTATTCTTTATTAGATTTTTAAAAGGTCTTTTTCCCCTTATTTTCTCAAAAAGTTGTTCCTTACGAGTATTAGTACTATTTTGTTCTTTTATAAATAAAGACAATATCAAGTACTATTGATACTTTATTGCTCAGAAAGTGCATGTACCTTAAATTAAATATTTATTTATATGAAAGAGTAGTCGCTAATAATTGTACTTATTATTGAAATTAATTTGCAGTAAGTTGTACTTGGATTATTAATAATATCTCTTACTTTAATATTTTGAGGAAAATTATTTATGACTCTGGCAGATCTATAATTTAATTTTGGGCAGTTTAATATATATGAAGTCATGATTTATCTTCTTTATTTAATAAATATTATTGATCAATTATTTTGACTAAATTATATTTTTAATTATGTGCATCAAAATTAATCTCGATAAATTTGTTTAGTCCTTATGCTCCTTAAGCAGTTTCTTACCTTTTACGAGAAATTTGTGACATATGTTGTCGTATTAAATGATATTAACAATATTTTTATTTTTTTCCATTTCATATATGACTAAACGGGAACATGCTCAAATTACTCCAAGTGGAGTTCTCAAAGTCGAGCAAAGGGACGAGTTAGAAGAACAAGTCATCGTAATACATATTTTCGAGGGCTTGAAATCATAGAGATTGGTGTCCAAGGGTGTTACAAAATCTTTCAAGGAATCAAATGGTCATTCGAAGGTTTCAAAGAGTTTGAGTCTTTGAAGATGTCTCATAATGTTTCAGCACGTGATTTTATTCCCAAAAAAAATAAATTAAATGGGCTGAACTAGATGATTATAAGAAATTTTATGATTAGAGAACCTTAGCTTATTTAACATACGCTCTCCGTTAACCTTGGGTAGTATATTGACTGATGTTTGTCATGACATTTGGCCCAGTCAATATTTTTGGGTATATATTTATTGCCTTGAAGACTCGTGGAGGATTTTAGCTTTTAAAAAAAATTAGTAATTTGTTATTGCTTATTTGTTTTTCAATATATGAACTATGTAGTTTGTTTGTTTTTAATATAAGTTATTAGACTTAAAAATCCTCGATGTACACATTAGAACTTAATTTCAAATTTTGGTTAAATGTTTAGTTCGTAAATGATGATTGGATGCTTACATATCTTTTCAATTTTAGACTAAATATGAAACCTTTATGAAAATTGATTTTCTTTAATGTGATGTCACCTGCATAATTGATTAAAAATTCTTGCTTGATTATATCTCAAAACAAACATGACATCAAAAAGTCATTGCTGACTTCAACAAAGTTGAAACACTTAAAAGTGACAATTACAACATTTAGATTCATAAAATATGATATGTACTGGCAGAGAAAAATGTTCTGAAAGGTATAAATCATGTTTTAAATCAACCAGAAAAGGGTACTTCTGTACAACACAGAAGGGATCTTGAAGCTTACAATGCTTGAAAAAAAGCTAATTTCAGTGCACGTGGAATAATAGTTAGTTATGTGGTTGATAACCTCATACACGAATGTGAGGAATTCTCAACTGCCCAGGCTATGTGGGCACATCTGCGGGAACGTATGGGGATACGTCTGTAACATGCCTCCGACAGTTGACTATCAAATTTGACACTTACAAAAAGCGTCATGATCAGAATATCAAACAACACCTTAGGTATCAAACATGATAGCTCAACTCAAGAGTGTTGGTCATATTCTTTCATATGAGCAACAAGTTCAGGCAGTGAAGCGGTCTCTTCCAAATAATTGGACAGATTTGAAGGTTAACTTGATCCATAATAATAACATCAAAACTTTTTCTTATGATGCACGTTGGTTGAACTTGAAGATGAGCGCCTTGGTGTTCTTAAATCTGCTTCTAACTTTGTAGCAAGTCAAGTGGTACAAAATCTTCAGACTTCAAGCGCAACAAAAATGGGAAAAGAAATAAAAAAAAAAACAAAGAGACTCGGGAAAGACCCTATGGAAAAGAAGAATCCAAATTCCAAGAAAGGAAAATAAATTTCAAGAAAAGAGACAAGAGTAAAATGAAGGGATACAATTGCCAAGTATTGGGGCATTTTGCTCGTGACTGTACCTAACCCAAAAAGGTAGAATTTCTAAACGCATCTCTAAGCGCTACGTATGTTTCCAACACTTTTTACAAACTGAATCTTATCATATGTGGATTGTAGACTCAAGATACACTGACCGTGTGAGTCGAGATGAAGATGCGTTTGTGGAGTTTCGTCGAGCTTCATCTAAATCAAGGTGGATCTACATAGGAAATAATGCTAGGCTTAAAGTCAAAGGTATAGACACTTGCAAAGTGGACTTGCGTGATGGCCATTCCTTGATGTTGCATGCCATCCTATATGCTCCAGAGATTTGACGAAACTTAGTATCTTTGTCTGTTCTTTTAGACGTTGATTTTGATTTGTTTTTAGCCGTAATGGTGTTAGAATAACTCTAGATAATATTTTATATGGTTTCAAACTACGTTATGATCGTTTTCTCATTTTAGATTGTAATAATTTGACTTATGACTATTATGTTGATCATTGTGTAATAACAGGTTATTCAAGTAACAATGATATAGATGTTATTACATGACATGCAAGATTAGGTCACCTAGGGCAAGATCGAATGAATAGGTTGAAAAAAGAAGGACATTTAGGTTCTTTAACAAAAATTGATATGCCAACTTGTGAAAATTGTCTTGCTCGAAAGATTATGCGTAAACCATTTAGGAAGGCTAAGATAGTTGAGTTTCCACTTCAGTTAATTCATTCTGATACTTTGTGGTCTAATGAATGTAAGGGCAAGGTCTGGTGCTACATGCTTCATTACAATTATTGATGATTTCGCGCACTTTAGTTATGTTTATTTGATATCTCATAAATCTGAAACACTTGAGTGCTTTAAAAGATATATGAATGAAGTTGAAAATCAATTACATAAAAACATAAAAGTTTTAAGAACTGATCGAGGACGTGAATATTCGTCAAAACAATTTGAAGAATTATGTACTGAAAAAGGGTATTATCAGACAACTAACTTGTCCTTATACACCTCAACAAAATGTTGTAGTTGAAAGAAGAAATATAACATTATTAGACATGACAAGATCAATAATGGCGCAGGTAAATGTGTCTATCTCTTTTGTGGAGATGCATTATTGACCGCGGCTAACATATTGAGCAAAGTGCCTTCTAAATCAGTGTCCTACACTCCTTGAACTTTGAACTGGTCATAAAATAAACCTGAATGATCTACGACCGTGAAATTGTGCAGCATACATTAAAGATTGTTTTGGTGAGTTTGGTAAACTAAGTCCAATAGAAAAGAAATGTATCATTATAAAATACTTTGAACGCTCCAAAGGATATGTGTTCATCGATGAACTGGAGGATGAAAGTATTATAAAAATTGTATCACGAAATGTAAGATTTTTGAAAAATAATTTTTCCAAAAAAATGAAATAGATGAAGTTGAGCCTATGTACGAAATGTTGAATTAAGAAGATAAAATAATGTAGTTAAACATAACCTCAAAACAACCATATTCTTAAAAGACTTTGAAAACTTCATCTCTCAATGAAACCCATTCATGAGATCCTGGCTTTAGTAAATCTGTATTATTGTAGAAATCTAGGGTTGGAAGTTTGAAAGATTTTTCCATGTTACAAAATCAAACACAATTTTAATAGTTTGTTTTTCCTAATCTTTTCCTTTTTTCCTTGGTTAATTACAAGGACTTTATAGGATATGTAGGTAGCATGTTTTGTTGAGAAAATAACAAAAAAATGGTTAGTAGGTTCAAAATATATAGTTTCTTACGTATGCATTAAATTGTTTTGGTCTTATAAGTTTGTTAAAATTTAATATATTTAGTCTTCGTTAAATATTTTATCAACTCTGTTTGTTAGATTTGATAGAACAATGAAAAACTTAAAAGGAAATTAGTGCCATGTGGAAGCATATTGTTTGTACTACTTTTTGATATTTTGATTTATTTTTAAAATTTAGTGTAGTTTTTGACGTATAATTTTTTCTATATTTATATAATTTTTTAGTGTCTAGTGACATTTTTTGTGTCCCTTATTTTAGGAGACGTTCTTGATATTTATAATCAAGAAAATTTTATTATTTTTCAAATCTAACAAATCTAAATTGTTTTATTAAATATTTAACGGAAACTAAAAATGTCTAACTTTGAAGAAAATTAAAGAAAGCAAAATTATTAAGTACATATTAAAGGGAATATCGTTTTTGAGAACACATCCATGCACTATTTGTCATTCGACTTATGGATTCCATAAATGTATAGATACGAATGAAAAATAAAAAGATCACTAAAAACATGTTCTATTGAGTAATTATGAAACAAGTTAAGAAATATTAGTTTAGTTCATAATTATTGTTTTTGAATTATTTATTAGATTTATGATATTGGTGTTGATTAATTGGAATTGGCGCCACTTAAGACCTATTTGAGGGGCAAACAGTACTCCCTAACGTAATCTTTTTTAATCCTAGGTCTCACATCGTTGATCTCTAGTTCATAATGGATGAATTCTATCCATTCATCTCATCACAATCTTTATGAGTTCTTAATTTATGTTAACATAAATAAATAATATATTGTTAAACTAAATATTTCTTGGTTATTGAATTTAAATAATAGTTAATTTACTAGTTTAATTACTATCTATGTCTCATTTTATGTGGCACTTTTTGTTTTTCGAGAGTCAAGCAGTTTAACTTTGACCGGACATTTGTGTATGAATTTTCAAATTTTTTGAAATGAAATTTATATATTTGTAAACTACGTAAAGAGTATTATAAGTCACAATAATTGATAATTTAAAATGTTAAAAGGATTTATGAAAAAATTATGGTCAAAGATAAACTTGTTTGAATCTCGAGATATCGAAAAGTGTCACATAAAATGAAACGGAAAGAGTAGTTTTTAATTATTGTAAGAATTATTGGAATTTCCTGAACTTTGACTTACAAGAATATATATTGGTTTTTCTTACATGAAAACATAGTAAAGAAAACTCCATTTTATCTTAATCATTGAAGAGAAAGGCCAAAAACAATATATGAAATTTAATCATTAATTCAAGAATGCAAATGGCCTGCAGAACTGGCGAAGACGGCAAATAAAAAAAAAAGGAAATTTTTAAAAATGCTACGTCTAAAAACATAATCAGACTTCTCATACCTCAGTTATAGTTTGTTTAATTATGATTCGTAGCTATATACGAGAGGAAGGAAAAAATTGAACGAGATCTAGAGATAGAAGAGAGAGACAATTATTTTGTATATTTGGTCGAATTGTATCACGAATACAATTGATTCGATTGATTTGTATCAAACTAGCTACTAGAAAGAGGAGAGAAACTAGCAAGATTACAAGAGGGAGGAGAGAGGAAAACGATATCTGGGAGATGGAAGAGAAAGGTGAGAGAGATACAATTGATTTGTATATATGATCGATAATTATATATCTTGACAATTGTATCACGAATATATTTATTTGTTAACTTGTGTATCGTTATTGCATTTGTGTTAGTATTTATATTTTTATTATTGATTATTAATAGTTTATTTGTATTGTAGAATTTGAGAAGAGGAGGTGAGAGAGAAGGGCAAATCGTTGAGAGAGGCAAGCAAGAGAGGAAATAGGGAGGGCAGGAGATACTATCCGTCATACTTTTGGGATATTGGTGTCCCTGCCGTCTAAAAACTAGAACATATGTGCCCTTCACTCTATCGAAAAACTAAATAGGGACATGTGGTGCCATCTTATTCGTCGATCATATATTTAATAACTGCCGGATCTATGGATAAGATTGTGACACGTGTATATCCGTTAGAATAAAGGGTATATATGCTCTAGTTTTTAGATGGTAGGGGCACAAGTGTCCCAAAAATATGAAGGAGGGTATCTGCATACCATTTAAGATAATTCATGGGTATATTTATCCTTTTTCCAGAAAAAAAAATGTATAGTAACCACATGGAGTGTCACATATTTGCGTTCTTACGTCATCTTTTCAATAAAAATAGTAATTATATATTATGGGTGTGTTTGGTATACGGGAACAAAATTTTCAATTTTCTCATGTTTGGTTGGGTTAAATATTTTGAAAAAATATTTTTCAAATCAACTCATTTTTCTCAAATTTAAGGAAAACGACTTCCCTTCAAAACTTAAGGAAAACATTTTCATATTACATTCTTTTTGGTGAAAAGAATCAATTTATTTTGTCCTTACCTTTAAACCAACCCCTCAACCCCCCCCTCCCCCAAAAAATAAATTAAAGCTTGTTTAAAAAAAAAAAAATTTAACTTATATTAACCCACTCTCACCCCTACCCCAACCACCACCACCACCACCCCTCACCAAAAAAAGTATTAAAAGTTGTTTTTAAAAGATATTCTTAATTTCAATTTCATTATTTCCCCCACTCCACCCTCGCCCTACTCCCATCAGCCCCCCTCCCCCTTAAAAAAAATATTTTAAGTTTGTTTTAAAAAAATATTTTCTACTTCAAATTTTATTTTTCACCCCGATCCTCAACCCTCCCTCCATCCCCTGTCACACCCCTTTTGCGCGCGCGGCGTAAGGGTTTTTCCAATTTAAGTGACGTTATTGAATTAGGGATGATTTTATTTTTTCAGAGTCGCCATTTGGAATTGAATTGTGGTGTTCCAAGTCAACTTTTTTTTTTGTTTAATCCCTAATCAAAAGAAAATGACTCTTTGTTTGGTCTGCGAACCAGAAATTCGGATAAGGAATTCTGTTGACTAAGGGAAAGATATTAGGCATCCCTCGAGTCCCGTGATTCTAGCACAGTCGCTTTTATTGACTTACACTTAAATTATTATTATTATTTGAATATATTATTACATGCCATAAATTTGCTCTTACTTATTTTATTATTGAAATTTTATTAACCTCAAATCGAATGCATAACTGCATTCTCGATTTTTGACATATAAATAACTTAAGAGCATAACTGTTTTCTTCTCTCGAGCGTGTTACCTAATATTCTATGTATCACGTCTTGATTTTAATTAAATAAAATAGTTATCAGAATAAGTTTACCAAGGTGTGTAACCACATCCTTGAAATGTTTTAAATATTTTAAAAAAAAAAGAAGAAGATGTGCAACCACATTCTTAATTGAAACAACTTTCTTTTTAATAAATTAATGAAAATAATATTAAAATAGTTTGACCAAGGTGCGTAACCGCATCCTTGAGTTTCTTAAGTATCTAAAAACATGTGGAACCTCATTCTTAATTGAGATAAAGAAATTTACCGTGCCTAAATGTTCGTTCTAACATTAAAAGAACATATTTATTCCTTCTAAATAAAACCAAACAAAATAAAATAAATAAATTTTGAGGATACAATATATAATTTTTACATTATTTTTATATCCTTTTATTTTTATTTTAATATTTGTATTACTCTTAAAATTACCGCCAAAACTAAAGTTACATTTTTCAATTTAATAAAATAATAATGAATTACAAAAATAATTCACATTATCTTTTATAAGAATAAAAATGACATTAACCAAATATTCATTTAAATTAAATCATGAATCAAACAAAATTATAAGAAAACATATCAAATAGTTACATCAAGTTTTATAAATAAATGAATAAATAAATAAGGTAATGTTTAATATCGCATTATTTTGACCGAAGCTCGATTGAAACGCTCACAAAGCTTTTGTTTGGCTTGTGTGGTGGTATATTTTTCTTGGTATTGTTGGTGATTTTTTTTCCTTTCGCTGATGTGATTGCTGAAATTTTTTCCTTTTTTACCTTGCTGATCTTTTATGGTGTTTGTGCATGTATCTCTTTTTTTTTTCCTTTTCTTATCGTCTTTTTGTGTGTGTGTTGATTTTTTTTTCTTTTCTTTCAATTTTTGTTGTGTCGTGTATATATGTGCAGATGTGTAGTAGTGAGTTGGGTAAACGGGTGAGTGGATGGTAGGGAAGTGGGGTACTGTGTAGGCAGAGACGGATCTAGGATTTGGAGGTTTTGGATGTTATATTATTCAAGTAAAGCGGGTCGGTTGTTCTTTAATTTTAGGTTATAATCGAGTTATTTATCTTTTTTCGATTTTTATAAACAAATCGATTAATATGCATGTTATTTCTTTTAGATACTAACTAAATTCAGTGTGTATTTCTTTTTAGGAATTAGTGGCTTTATTCGCTGAAAGTTTGAGGAAAAAAAAATTCATACTAAAATTTGAGCTTTTACACACTATCTAATAGTGTTAACTTAATATATTGACTATATGTGTTGTTACAAAATATAACAAAGAGAATACAAATTTTAGTTCAATCTAGTCATCCTACTTACCAAGAACGTTGGTGAAGATCGAAACCTTCAAATTAAAAGAACTCTAATAATAATATTCACCATTTTTTAAAACTTATATATTTTTTTAAAACCACTATTTAAATATATTCTTAATAATATTTATGTCACATTCATAATTCAATACTCATTAACTGATAAAAGAATAAACACGCGATACTCATATCAAAAGATTAATAATAATTAATGAAAGAGAAAGTAAAGGAACTTAAGAATTAATTATGTGAATAAGAGTCGATTCGAATTAATGAAAAATACTGGTAAATAAATAAGAATGAATGAAAAGAAAAAAAAAACTTCACACATTAATAAAAATGACAAAAAAAAAAGCTGAATAAAATGAAAAAAAGAAAGAAAGAAAGAAAAAGCTTCAGCTTCCAAAAAAAAATTAACATTTCAGACGAGGTTCGATCCCGCGCTGCGCAGGAGGCAAATGGCCTGCTTTGTCAATTGGACTATTCACCATATTGTTTAGACGGTGGCAAAGAAATTATATGTTAACTTTCTTATACATATGTACATATATATACAAAGTTTTTTCGAGATCAGTGGATGCCGTGACACCCCCACGGGTACCATAGATCTGCCCCTGTGTGTAGGTATATATAAATATAAAATATAATAATTAAATTATTATTTAATTATTTTAGATTAAATTTAAGAAAAGTTAAAAAACACTAATTTTTTTTATTAAATCTTAATAAAAGAAATATATACAATTTGTAACTTTTCATTTCTTTTTTTAAACAATTAAAAAGAATAATAATATCAAAACTTACACAAAAATATTATTATGTTTTTGTTGTTTTCTAATTTTTTAAAATAAAAATAAAAATATTTAATTCAGATTTTTATAAAATATTTAAGTTCTAAAAATGATGTAAAAATTCAAGTTCGATCAAAAATTACGTGTTTACAACCCCATACCCCACCTCCACCCTCACACCCCCACCCACGCCAACCTCCCACCTCCCCTAAAAAAATTGAGTTTGTTTCTAAAAATACTTTCAACTTCAAAAAAAAAAAAAGTTTACCCCTACCCCCTCCCCCAAAAAATATAAGTTTGTTTTTAAAAACTATTTTCATTTTTCACCCCTACCTCAACGCCCCCTGCAAAAAATTTTAAGATTGTTTTAAAATATATTTTCAACCTCGAATTTTTAGTTTTTCACCCCTACCCTCCGACCCCCCCCCCCCCCAAAAAAAAAATGTTTTGAAAAAAATATTTTCAACTTTAAAAATTATTTTTTACTCTAATAAAAATTAATATTTCTCAAAATATTTTTCATTCAGAAATCAAACACTAAAACATTTTTCGAAAAATATTTTCTACTCATCAACCAAACATGAGAAAATAAATAAAAAGTCTACTTGTTTTCCAGAAAAACATTTTCATTGAAAACATTTTCCTTCATACTAAACACACCCTATATCCTAATTTACCCTTATTTAGAAAAAAAATTAGTTTTGACATAATTAAAAATCATGATTGAATGTATTATTTTTAATTAGAGGATAAGTTGTTGAAAACTTGTTCTTCTTAATCTCAATAGATTCCTTTGCGAAAGAAAGTTAGAATTTGAATTGGCATAATACATAAATATGGCATTTAACTTGGTTTCAAATCACAATTATATCCTTCAACTTTGAGTGTGCACAAGTAAACACTTAAATTTGTATAAAGATGAACAAATAGACACGTGTGTCCTACATTGCATACTACATGTCATTTTTCGTCCTACGTGGTGTTCTACGTGTATTGTGTCACGTAGGACTCATCTGTCTATTTGTTCAAGTTTATACAAGTTTAAGTGCCGATTTGTGCATACCTAAAGTTGAAGGGCATAAATGTAAATGAGGCCAAGTTAAATGGCACATTTATGTATTATGCCATTTGAATTTGACATTTCAAACTTCATACATCATCATTTAAGAGCTTGTGTTGGCCTTAGTGCTAAAAATAGCTTTTTTGTAAAAGCATTTTTTAGAAGTGTTTTTATTTATTTTTTTAAAAAAGAAATTTGTGTTTGATTAATTCATTTGAAAAAATTTTAATTAGCAACTTGTGTTTCGCTAATTATTTTTAAAAAAAAAAAACTGTTTTTAAGAGTCAAATTACAAAAAAAAAGAAGATAACTATTAGTATACTTCTAATATTAAAATTATTTTATAGAGAGAAACTATTTCAAATATCTATCATAAAAAATAGTCAAATTTTATTTTTTAAAATTAAAATTTACATGTTTAAATTTTCAATCAATATTATACCTTTTTGTGAGGCTAAAATCTTTAATTGTTATTTTTTTTCTTTTTCTAATCTTGTAAAAATACTGGTGTTTCCTCTTTTCTAATTCTACAAAATAATACGTAAAAGAATATATAATATATCAAATAATATTATATAAACGTGAGATAAATTATAAAATTCATTATATTGAAATAAAAAATGAAATTCTTAAATGAAATTTGACCAAACTCATAAAATGTGTTAATTGGCTTATAAGAAATATAATCGTGAATATTTATGTCTGAAAAGGATATTTTAGTCTTGAGAAAATATTTTTTTGTCTCCATTTCTTTTTTTTTTAGGTAGAAAATTTTAGCTTCTTTTAAATAGCAGAAAATTACTTTTTTCTTTCATTTCAAAACACTTTTATTGATTTGTCAAATACTTTTAATAATTTTTTTTTCCTCAAAGTATGTGTTTCTGGTATTTCAACAATAATGTCCAAGGAGCTCTAAGAGAAGATTGCTATTAGGGAAGCTTTCCGCTGTAAAATACAAAATAGAATATTTACTGTTATGATGATTTTTGAGAAGTGTCTGTAGTCACTTAAAATTTATTAAATATAAATTTATTGAATTGTTTGGATTATATTAAATTAATGGAGAAAAAAGTTTAAAATGCCCTCAACGTATTTCAAATGGTTTAAAAATGTCCTTCTTCCACCTTTTGATTTAAAAATGCCCTCAACGTTTTTTTAAGATTTAAAATTTTCCTTTTTTTAACAGTCCTGCTGACATGACAAATGTGACATGGATTTTCTTTAAACATTTCAAAATTTATGACCCACTTGGTCTAAAAACCAATTTCTAAAAATTTGACCCAACGATCGTTTTTGGGTCTTTGTTTCCATTAGCTTTAGTTCTCTTCTTTCTTCTTCTCCTTCAATTCATATGTTCTCCAATCTCTAGTCAATCGCAGGAAGAAAAGATCGAAGAACTACAATGCTTGGAACAATCAATTTCTTCTCTACATCAAGATTTGTCGAGTTGATGTTCTTGTACATGGCTGCACTACAAACTTGATCGTGGATTTTGATAAATATCCGACGGAGATTCTGCAGGTTTTCTACTTCTGTTGTGAGCGAGTTCTTGAATTCAATTTGTTTGACATATATTGAAGAAACTATCTTGAAACTTTAGCCATTTAGAATACGTATTCCTTGTCAATAACTTGAATAGAGTGCATCATGGTAAGGCAGAGCTGCAGGTAGCAGAGGATTTCAAGCATATAGCCCTTGAAATGTTTGTATTGGGTAGCAGCGAAGACGTAGTTTATTTCTATAATAAGATACTTGAAGTTGTTGACAATACAAGAAGTTGTTATGTTGATAGCTCTACAGACAATGATCATGAATTTGCCTTAATGATGCTTCTTGGTGCCTATTTTATTATCAACTACGTCGAGCTTAGAACAACAGATAGGTATAACAAACTCAGAACCACCCGACACCATTTTGGAAATTGTTGGCGTTATCAACAACAGTCCGCGATATGTTTTTGCTTGAAAATCTAGTCCCATTTTAGATATTGAAGCTCTTGATCAACTTACGATATGACAAATATTAAGGAGATGAATTGCTTGAGATGTTCTTGAATTTCAACCTTTCCGATGAATATGAACAAGAAGGGGAAATGAGTTACAACCATATCGAAGAGCCTCTCCATCTTCTTCAAGCATTTAGAACAAGATCGTTATGGATATAAACCTACAAAGAAAGATGCGAAAAGATGATTCATGTTAGAATTTGATAGAGCTGTGAGTAATAGGCAGGTTTATATTAAATAAATGTTTTTGGGGTCAAAAGATGAACTACATAGTTTTGTTGAATAATGTTCATCTTTACATTAAGCTTTTATAATAGCTTAAATCTAGCAGAGGAGGAGATGCTTCACTGGTAATATATCTTTAACTTTCATTCCTTTGAATTCATGCTAATCTGTATACTACTTATTTCGCGAAATCCATCCCTTGTTCTTGGATCATACTATTACCAATATTAGAGCCTCAAAGTCTTGATCAACGTTATATCGCTTACGTGATGTATTATCAGTTGTACAAGATTTTATTCTTCTTCAAAATCAGAAAGAAAGTGTTGTACAACTCGCTCAAAGGGTGAGTTCGGTCTGCTATCTGGGCAAGATTTTATTTTTCATGTGTATTGTATGTTGTTGCATATCAAAACTTCTTGGATGATATTATATGCAGAATTCATGTTTGTTCATAGCTTCTATTAATTAATGTGCTTGTGTTTTCCATTATAGAAATCTAACTCGGTAAATTGCTGCACATTTGTAATCAAGTTATTCATGTCTCTCTCAATTTTTTGGAGTGGTCTTCTGTTTCTTTCCTTCCGCAACTTCCAACCATAATTATTAATAATACTAAAATAAACTTTTGACAAGTAAAACAAATCAACAATACACATAACTAAACCATACTGATATTAGAAAGGTAACACTTTGGAGTCATTACGATTGTTGTCTAACAACCATTAAGAGTACAAAAATCAGCAAAAACACTAGTTGCTTGGAGTCATTACGGTAGTTGTCTAACAACCATTAAGAGTACAAAAATCAGCAAAAACACTAGTTGTTTGGAGTCATTGTTTCATTCTCTCCTTACATAACACTTAACGACAGTAAACCCAACAAATCCTACATCCCCTTGCCCCCTCACTACAAGAAAATGTACATACGACGACATTAATTTGGTGACGTTTGAAACAAATGTCGGAAAATAAAGAATTTCACGACATTTAAGAACAAAACGTCATAAAACAATGACATTTGATGTCAAATGTCTTAAAAATAATGACATTTGGGATCAAATGCCAAAAATATAATGACATTTGGTCCAAAATGTCACTATGATAATGACATTTATTGCAAAATGTCATTGTTTTTAGCGACATTTAGCGAAAATGACGTTTAAATGATGACATTTTGCTACATATGTCGAATATAATATGACATTTATTACAAAATGTCATTGATTTTAGTGACATTTAGAAAAAACATCACTTAAATGGTGTCATTTTATATAAATGTCAAATACATTATGACATTTACTGCAAAATGTAATTGATTTTAGTAACATTTAGAAAGAATGTCACTATAATAGTGACATTTAGAAAAATTGTCACTAAAATAATGACATTTATTGCAAAATGTCATTGTTTTTAGCGATATTTGGCGAAAATGTAATTTAAATTATGACATTTGCTACAAATGTCGAATATAATATGATATTTATTACAAAATGTCATTGATTTTAGTGACATTTAGAAAAAATATCACTTAAATAGTGACATTTAATATAAATGTCGAATATGTTATGACATTTACTCCAAAATGTCATTGATTTTAGTGACATTTTTTCTAAATGTCATTAAAATAGTGACATTTTTTTCATTTTTTCTAAATGTCTAAAATAAGATGACATTTTTGTTTGTTTAAAAATTAAAATTTCATCTTATTTAACTTAAAAGTTAAAATTTCATCTTATTTAGCTTAAAAATAAATTGTTCATCTTATTTAGCTTTAAAAAAAAGTTTTTCATCTTATTTATGCTTAAAAATAGAACTTTCATCTTATTTAGCTTAAAAATAAACTTCCATTTTATTAAAGTAAATTAAGAAAATGTATTATTAAAGTTATTACATTTTAATTAAAGATAAAATATAATTATTAAGTGAGTAATAAAATATTTAATGAAAACTATATATCTAATCTATTAGTGAAGTGAACATTTTGAAATGTTCACGGAAAAGTACATTTTATTGTTAATTCACCATTAATAATTTAATATACAATTGAATCAATTAATTTGAATAAATTAGTAATTAATAAATTAAAATACTAAATAAAAAAATAATAAGTAACACATTAAATATTTAAATACTGCTTCTTCCTTTAATAAGAAAACGGAGGATGTAAATCATAAACAATTCTTGCTCTAGTGCTTTAAACTATTTTAATTTTTTGATAGTATTATCATATTGTAGTTAATTTATCCTACCAAGAAAAAAGTTAATTTAGCATACAAATTAAAAGAAAAAGAATATTCTTTGTTACTTTTTCACTAATAAGCAAATTATTAGGATTAATTTCTCTTAAAAATATTTTAAATAATTAAAGTTAAATTTTAAATTTAAATATTTATATCTTTAACATTAAAAAAAAAAGTTACCATGAAAAATTATAACCAATTCAAATTATATTTCTTTAGAAAAAAAAAGCTCTGGCCTATCTAAATTAATACCTCCACAAATCATCACCACGTCCCCATTGCCTCCAATATAGGTAACATCAGTGGCGTACGCAAGATTTTTGTAAGAGGTGTCACCAATAAAGAATAAAAATGACTCAAGAAGAAAATCAAACAATATTTTATTTTAGACCCTTTAAATTATTTCATTGTCACAAGTAGATCAATAATAAAAAAAGTAATAAAATAAATAATACTATGTTTCTAATTAATTTAAAATCGTGTGAACATGATTTTTAAATTAACCAAAAAGAAATAAACTAAATAGTTCTATACTTCTTTTTTTTTCTTCCTAAAATTAAAATTTTGTTATTATTTATTAATTTGAATTTTAAATTTCGTCGTTAGTAATACAGTTTAAATATAAAACACAATTTTTTAACTAATAACAGTAATTTCTATCATAGTAGAAGTATCAGTGTATTTAGTGGAATCAACATGTCTGTTTTTGGGGATTAATTTTATTTATTAAGGATTGTTTGGTCATTGCTCACAGCCTCCCCTCCATTTCATTCGATGTGGTCTGCTAGCCACAATGTGTTGTACGTGGCATCCATGCCTATTGCCACCTTAGTCTCATGCCTATCCCCTACATTTCTTTTTCAATTCTCATATAGCCAAAAAGGAAATTGGTTCTTCAAAAGCTCTTTCCAATTCTCACAAAGAAAAGAAAAAGGTATTAACTTTCATCTTTCATTCTTCCGTTTTGCTTCTTCAATTTTGTAGCTCTTTCCAATTCTCACAAAGAAAAGAAAAAGGTATTAGCTTTCATCTTTCATTCTTCAATTTTGTTTCAATATTCCATGCGTTTGTGAACTTTGCTGCAGATAAATATTTTTGGGTTTTCGTCTTTCATAGTTTCGCTTCAATTTTCAGGTAATTTTCGTTTTTAGCTTTGACTTTTCCTTAATTTTTGAATTGTTGTCGACTTCTTCTTAGTTTTCGAATTGCTTGCTCTTGCCTTCTTAATTTTGAATTGTTGTGTTTTAAGTGTATGTATTGCGCGTCTCGATCTGAAAATCCTTATGGGTGTCTGTTTAATTTCTTGTACAAACTCAATTTACGGTTGTTCATAAAATTTTTATGCATTAAAAGTTGTATTTAGGTTAAAAATTTATTTGGCATATATGTTCTTATCCTATGTGAAAATTCAAGAGAAAATACCCATGATTGTTGCTTAGTCTCTTGCAATAGCTCAATCACAGGAGAAGAATTTGCAAAGAAACTTGATGAAGGGCAAAACGCCACTTTTCCTTGGCGATGAAACAGCTGTGCAGAAAGCTTGTTCCCTCCTACACCACCATCAGCCTCAATTGGTAGTTAGAATAATCAATGGGTGGGTTGCTGCTGATGGTGTGGAAAAGCAATAGACAGATGACCTTGATGAAGCTGCAACAAATGAAGTGGGAAGGTCATATGGCAAGGATTCATCAGGTGCATGTTGGTCCTAGCCTGTCACTTGGTGTTACTTTCTCTCTTTCCGTCACTAGCCAAGATTTGCCCTGCTAAAATTGGGCATAAAGGTATGCTTCTCATTCCGTCCGTCATTGAGATTGGTAGTGTAGGGTTTCGTTTCTAATATCACTTATTGTCTATTTTGAAATAGTCCACATAACTCATGGTCACTATGCATGCCTTGTGCTTTAGCTTGTTTCACTGGTTTATCATGATATTGTTCTGTTCATATATTGTTGAAATCATATTGATGCTTTTGTACTGTTATATGTTTAGAGGGTGCAGAATGAGTTATGCAGTTGCACATTCAACAAATTTTGAATACAAGTCGAATTTTGAGTTTGTATTCTTTAAAGAATGTATAAACACTTGTTTTCGGGGAGAAAATATCTTATACATGTCCTCTGTTGTAATACGTCGCTCAATATTTTTTTAGAGTATGAGAGTGTTGATAGTACACTTCTATAGTATTCTTGATGGTGTTATAGTATGAAGCCTTTTACATGTTATGTCAGATTCCTTAACTGTGTTGAAACTGAAAGGGAAATAATATTGCATTCTTCTCAAAAAAACAAGTGATTGCAGAGTACATATTATAGTTCTATCTTTCAGATTATTGCAGATTACAAAATTCAATTCCAGATTGCAGGTTCCAGATTCCTCCCAGCAACTAATCATTATTCAGATTTCATGAAAGTTTAGTTAACATTATAGGGAAGCAACATTTTGTCTGAATGACAGTTTGAAATTCAATGTTGTGCAGTCTAATGCCCAACAGTCACAGAGAAAGCAGTGGAAAGACAAAATTTCCCATGCTATAATGGGGCATAAAGGTTATGCTACTATCCTATTCTTCTACTCATCATAATTGAAAGTGTAAAAATTTGAAGAAGAAAATATTGTCTTAGTTATGTTTGCTCTGTTTTAATTTATTTGTCTAACTTGGACTTGACACATAATTAATGAAAGTAAATAAGACTTGAATTTTATGTGGTAATACAGCCGTTTATGTTTCTATGCTTGCCAAAGTGTTCTGAAAGGATTCATTACAAAAAAATAGTTTAATGATTTAATTTGGTGCGATAAAATGAAAGTTGAGTTATCATATGTGAAATTAATCATGTTCTTAAGGAATTCTAATAAATGTGCCATTTTTCTTGCTTTTGATTACCTGTTCTAAAAATTAATCCTTGTTGGTTGTGGATTTTCTGGACTGATACCAAACACAATTGGATCCCTTAGCCAGCTGGAATTTCTGTAAGGGTATCAAGTTTCTTCTATTTGCAACTTTTTATGCTTAACTAATTCAAGATATTAAGGATATGGAGTATTGGAAGAGCTTTTGTTGGTAACTTATCAAAGCTACGTTGACTTGACTTATCTGATAATAAGCTCAGTGGACCTCGATCTTCCAATTTCCCATTGAAGCACACCTGGTCTAGACATTCTTGTTCACACAAAGCATTTGTGAGTAATACTGATTACTACTGTCTGTTCATTAAGTAACATCTTCGTCTCTAATTTTCATATGATATACCACTTACCTCGCAATCACCTGGGGAGAAATCAGTTCTCATGTGAGATTCCAGATCAGCTATTCAGCTCAAATATGACTCTCAAACATTTGTAAGTTCCACTGAACTGGAAGTGTATATATTTTTAGAATTATTTGATGGATTAACTTCATTATTGTCCCACTCCTACGCTATGGTGGACGCTCTGACACTCGTAGCAAACTACTCCCGTTTGGCTAATGGTTTCTTCTGTTTGGGTCTTGTAATTTCACAGGCTGCTGCTTGAGCAAAACCAGCTTACTGGAAAAATACCCTCTTCATTAGGACTTGTGCAGACTCTGGAGGTGGTGTAAGTATTTCCAAAATCCATCACGTTCTTAAGGAATTCTAATAAATGTGCCATTTTTCTTGCTTTTGATTACCTGTTTTTACTAACTAGATACCCATGTATACTGTAGTCGTCTTGACAAGAATTCAGTAGACGGAACAATTCTATCAACCCTCAAAAGTCTCACACTTATGAGTGAACTGTGAGTAGACAAGCATAATGTTAATATTACCTTGATATGATCTCTGTTTTTTATGAGTTTATCAGACCATCTATAAATTTTCTATATCACTTGCAGCTTCTTATCAAACAATAAATTCACTGGCCCCTTTCCTAATCTCGCTGGCATGAATGCCCTAAACTACTTGTAAGTTCCTCGACATACTGATGTTCTGATTGGAACTCTATTCTACTAAGAAAATGCATCAATCTTAATGTTGTGATATCACAAATTATGTCTTTAGATTACTTTAATTTCATTTTGTGTCCTATGGTCATGTTTTGCAGAGATATGAGCACTAATACATTCAGCTCAGCTGATTTTCCACAATGGTTTTAAACTTTGCAGTCATTGACGACTCTGTATCCATCTCTCTCTTGCTTTCTCTTTATCTCTTTATCACAATGCAGTTCTGATCAAATTCTTAGCCCTACATGTAAATGTGTTTATCCTTACACAGGCGACTTATTCTTCAGAGCTCCTTCCTTTTAATAATATTAATAAGAAGAAGAAGAAGAAGAAGAAGAAAATAATAATATGAAAAGAATAACAATAATAATAATAATAATAATAGTGATAATAATATATAATATATAATAATAATAATATATTATAATAATAACGAATAACAAAATAAATAATAATATATAATATATAATAATAATAATTATAATAATAATAAAGAATAATAAAATAAATAATAATAATACTAATAAAATAATAAAATATTAATATATAATTTCTAATAATAATACATAATAATAATAAAATAATAATAATAATAATAATTCAATATAAATAATAATAATAATAATAAATAATAATAATAACATAACAATATGAAAATAATAATAATAATAATAGTAAATAATAAAATAAATAATAATAATAATAAAATAATATGAAAAGAATAATAATAATAATAATAATATAGAATATATAATAATAATTATAATAATAATAAGTATAATAATAATAATTATAATAATAATAAAGAAATAAAATAAATAATAATAATAATAATAATAATAAATAATAAAATAAATAATAATAATAAAATTATATGAAAAGAATAATAATAATAATAATAATAATATATAATATATAATAATAATTATAAGAATAATAAAGAATAATAAAATAAATAATAATAATACTAATAAAATAATAAAATATTAATATATAATTTCTAATAATAATAATAATAATACATAATAATAATAAAATAATAATAATAATAATAATAATAATTCAATATAAATAATAATAATAATAAATAATAATAATAACCTAACAATATGAAAATAATAATAATAATAATAATAATATATAATAATTATTATAATAATAATAATAATTATTATTATTATTATTATAATAATAATTATAATGATAATAATTATAATAATAATAAAGAAATAAAATAAATAATAATAATAATAATAATAAATAATAATAATAATAATAAAATTATATGAAAATAATAATAATAATAATAATAATAATAATATATAATATATAATAATAATTATAATAATAATAATTATAATAATAAAGAATAATAAAATAAATAATAATAATAATAAAAGAATAAAATATTAATAATAATAATAATAATACATAATAATAATAATAATAATAATAATAAATAATACAATAAATAATAATAATAACATAACAATATGAAAATAATAATAATAATAATAATAAATAATAAAATAAATAATAATAATAATAACAATATATAAAATATTATTATTATTATTAATAATAATAATAATAAAATAATATGAAAATAATAATAATAATAATATAATAATAATATATAATAATAATAAAGAATAATAAAATAAATAATAATAATAATAAAAATAGTAAAATAATAATAATAATAATAATAGTGTAATAAAATAAATAATAATAATAAAAATAATAATGATAAAATAATATATATTGATAATACAAATAATAATAATAATAATAATAATAATAATAATAAAAGAAAATTTATTAACTTTTCGCTCTAATTTTTCATGCGATTAACTTTTCCCTCTAATTCTTTCTACTACATTAAATATTCCCTCCTATTATAAATTAGAAATTTTTTTTTAAAAAAAAAAAACCCTACGCCTCAGGCTCATAACATGCTGATCAAGAAAAGAAATTCATGGTAGCCATCTCCATCAACAGGTAATCCCAAAATTTTTATTTCATACAAACTCATGATATACTAAAACAAACCTTTGAATCTGTGAACGAATTTGTGAACGAGGTACTGTAATTTCTCCTTCCCCTTTAGGGTTTTAATTTCAATAATTTTAACTGCATAGGGTTTTACTTTGTTTTCATTGAGTTACTGTAATTTTTTTCTTTTCTAGTTTTAGCATGCTCATAATGGTTTTCCTTTCTAATTTAAAGAGGTACCTTAATTAGATTGTTGTAATGGAGTTTCCAGTGTGAAGTCATATAAACCATAACATAAGTTAAGCTACTTTTTTAATCAATTAGTGCATGTTTAAAACTTATCAAAAGACTAGTAACTTAGCCTAAATTAAAAGATGTCAGAGAAAAAGACTAGCCTTGATACATTATATTGATTTGTTGAAATTTAACTATTGATTTGCAATTTGAAGATTACAAAGAAAGCAACCGTAGTGGAGGAACATTCATATCAATTTCAGGACTCTTTGTGTGGACTTTGCAGGTTAGTATGGGTTTTGTTGTTTTATTTAATAGTATGGAGTTATTAATATTTAATAGTATGAGGGTATAATTCTTGTTTGATATATGTATAGGTTATATACTAAATGGATAAAAGTTGGATAAATATATTGAATAGGCTTGATCCTTTATATGAGAATGGAGCCAAAGAGTTTCTTCATTTTGCATCATTAGATAGGCCATATGCATCTGCAATATTGTGTCCATGTCGAAAGTGTCGTAATATGAAATTTGTTCGAAAAGATTTGATTGTTGAACATATTGTGGTTGATGGATTTCTAACTAGTTACACTAGTTGGATTTATCATGGTGAGGAACTATTGTCATCAAAATTGGTCAATCAACTAGATAAAGGTGATGAGATGCAAGACATGTTACATGAAGCATTTGGAATTCCTCCTACATCTTTTGTTGATGTGGACACTAGTGCTGAAGGATTTGATGGGTCAAATCAACATAACACGGGTTTTGATAAGAAGACTGAAGAATTCTTTCGCTTACTGAAAGAAGCTGAACGCGAGTTATATCCAGGAAGTAAGTATTCACTACTTTCGTTCCTTGTTCGTCTATTACACTTAAAATGTCTCAATGGATGGAGTAACAAATCATTTTCCATGCTATTAGAGTTGTTAAAAGATGTGCTTCCAGAAGGTGAAACATTGCCCAAGTCCTTTTATGATTCAAAGAAGATTATTAAAGATTTAGGACTTGAATATAAAAAGATACATGCTTGTCCAAATGATTGTATGATTTATTGGAACGAGACAAAAGATAGAACGTCTTGTATGTTTTGCAAAGCTCCAAGATACAAACAGTTCAAAGGTGCATCAGTTAATTCCAGTTCTGAAACATCAAAAATTCCATCAAAGGTGTTTATATATTTTCCATTAATACCACGACTTCAAAGACTATTTATGTCAGCTAAAATATCTACTCAAATGAGATGGCATGCTGAAGGTCGGACTAGAGATGGGGTAATGCGACATCCTGCAGACAGTATTGCTTGGAGGAAATTTGATGAAGCACATACAGAGTTTGCTCAAGATCCTCGAAATGTTAGACTTCGATTGGCTTCAGATGGCTTTAGTCCATTTAAGTCTATGTCTATCTCACATAGCACGTGGCCTGTTATCTTGATTCCATATAATTTGCCACCATGGTTGTGCATGAAACAACCATATATGATATTATCTACTATTATTGATGGTCCTCGTGCACCGGGTAATGATATTGATGTCTATCTGCAACCCTTAATTGATGAGTTAAAACAATTGTGGGTTGGTGTTGCGACTTATGACATATTAAACAATCACATGTTTCAAATGCGTGCAGCATTGCTTTGGACAATTAGTGATTTTCCAGGGTTAGGTAATTTATCAGGATATGGTGTGAAAACTAGATATGGTTGTCCATGTTGTCTTACCAAAACTAAATCTACCAAATTGACAAATGGGCGAAAATATTGTTTCATGTCTCATAGGCGATGGTTATCTCATGGACACAAGTTTCGAAAAGATAAAGTGGCATTCAATGGCCTTGTGGAGTTAGATGGAGCACCTAAACGGTTGACGGGAATCGAGATTCTTAAGCAATTGAATAATGTTAAAAACAAGTTTGGTAAAGATCTATTGGCTAAATCTCGTAAAAGGAAATGGGATGATGTTGATAATTTGGTGCAAAATATATGGAACAAAAAGAGCATATTTTTTGAGTTGGAATACTGGAAAGACAATATGATTCATCATAATCTTGATACGATGCATATTGAAAAGAATGTCTTTGACAATATATTTTGGACATTACTGGATGTTGATGGAAAAGGAAAAGATAATTTGAACTCCCGTTTAGTTTATTATGTTAAAGACTGTCACTCAAAGTTATGCAAGCACAAAAGATAGAAATCCCATATTGGCAGAGGTTTCTTTTTATGGAATCCTCACAGACATAATTGAGTTATATTATTCCAAGAATCTCAAGTTTGTATTGTTTAAATGTAAATGGGTGAACAATAAGAAGGGGCTTATTGAGAAAGATGATTATGGATTTACTCTTGTAAATTTTAATCATTTACTCTATACAAAACATCAGTTATCAGATGAACCATTCATCTTTGCTTCTCAAGCTCAATAAGTGTTTTATGTCGATCATCCTATGGAAACGGAGTGGCGAATAGTTGTTAAAGTGAAGCCAAGAGGTTTTTATGATTTAGGTGATGACACACCAACAATTGAGCATAAGGAAAGACATATGGAGTTGTGGCCTGAACAACAATTGGATGACACAACATTTGAAACTGAAGAAGACATTGAATGGGTTAGAGAAGGAGTACCAGGATTAGAAATTGACCCAGAAACTTTGGAAAGTAATGAGGCATATGACGAAGATGACAACATATCTTAGTTTTGTTACTATAGTAGTATAATCACTATTTCAGTACAATTGATTGTTGAACAATAATAACTTTGATGTTTTTACTCTTCATTCATCTGTTAAAATCTCATAATTTTATGTCTTATTGTTTGACATGATAGTTATATATTATTTTATACTTGTGAATAGTAATTTGGCAGGATTCATAGCAGCTGAGGAACTTCGTTGAAATGGCAAGAAAAAGACAGAGAAATTCTAGTCAAGGTGAGATTTTATATGATTCTTCGGAGCAACAAAAAAAACAAAGCGTAAGTATGTCATTGACTCAACCACCCCAAAATTGGCCACAAAATGAAAGAGATGAATCACATGATACAATAAATCTTCCAGGTATATATTATCATGATGTTTATTCTACATTTTATAGTATAAAGTAGTTAGATAATTTTTATATAAATAATAAATCTGCCTCTTTTTATCATTGATTATTTATAGATTCTGAGCAACAAAAACAACAAATCGGAAGTATGTCAATGCGTCGACCGCCCCAAAATTGGCCACAAAATGAAAGAGATGAATCACACGATACAAAAAATCTGCCAGGTATTAAAATCATAATATTTATTCCTCCTTTTATAGTATAAAGTAGTTGGATAATTTTTATATAAATAATAAATTTGCCTCTTTTTATCTTTGGTTATTTATAAATTCAGAGCAACAAAAAAAACAAATCGAAAGTATGTCAATGCCTCAACCTCCCCAAAATTGGCCACAAAATGAACGAGATGAATCACATGGTACAAAAAATCTTCCAGGTATTAAATCTCATGATATTTATTCTTCCTTTCATAGTATAAAGTAGTTAGATAAATTTTATATAAATAATAAATTTGCCTCTTTTATCTTTGATTATTTATAGATTCTAATGAGAGTGAAGAGAAGTCTAAGCGAACTAGGGGTCCCACTATGATGCACTCGGGATGGGGAAAAGATGGTGGAAATTTACATATTGAATTGAATGAACATGGTCAAGTTATTGGGTCAGAAGGAAGTAGATTGAGTTCAAAACTTGGTGTGCTAGCACGAAATGGAATCTTAGCACCACTGAATCATAAAGATTGGAGGCTTGTACCTAGTATGTACAAGGATAGAATATGGGCTCATATCAAGGTTCTTAGTATACACAAAACCTATATACTAAGATGTTTTTGTTTTTATATTTTATTTTATAAATGAGTTGTGTATTAAATATATGTACAGGAAAATACTGACGCAACTGATGACATGAAGCGCATACTGATGATGTCATTTGGATCTAAATGGAAAGAATCAAAGCATGAAGCAAAAACCATTGGATAAAACCCATATAACACTGATATTGAGCGTTTAGCTCAGCGTCCATATAGAGTTGAAGAAGATCAGTGGCGTTCATTAGTTCATTATTGGAGTTCAAAAGAAGCAAAGGTATGTTCTAGATTTCTATTTCTACATTTGCGTTGTTATAAATTATTAAAGTCGTGCTTTTCCTTATTATATTTATTATTGTATAACAACTAGAAGTTCTTTCGGATTTGTCCCTTTCCTCTAATTGGCAGAAATAATGTTGTTGTACATGTCTAGTTTGTTAACCTGCACTAAATGCTCTTGTATAGAAATTGATTGTCCTTTCTAAAACTCAACTATGTTGCTTTTTTATATTTTTTCTTGGCTATTTATTTTATATATTCAAGATTGCGCATGTCCTCATATACATTGTTGTGTTCAAATTTCTAGGAAAAGAGTGAGAGAAACAAAGAAAGTCGAAAAAAATGGACCATGCCACACACATCAGGGAGAAAAAGCCATTCTCAAATTATAGACGATGTACGAAGTAATCACTTTTTATATTCTGTAAGTTATATATTAAATAATACTTATCGTGAATATTTGATGTCAATCTCTTACTATTCAAACAGATGACAAAGATGAATAATGGTGTAAAACCAACTCGTATTGAGGTGTTCAAAAAGACTCACATTAGAGCGAATAAAGAACCTGTAAATGAGATAGCTGGTGAAGTTATGGTACGCTCTTACTCTTCAAAAATATATCGTTACTCTCTTTCTATTACAATTTTTTTTTATATCTTCTCATTACTTTACCTTTCTTTCAAAAAGAAACAAATGGATGATTTTGCCGAGGTGTATCCTGAGTTGAATGTACCTGGAAGTGCTCCTAATGATGTGTACTCCCAAGTAATGGGATCAGACACTCATGGAATTGTCCAAACTCTAGGAAAAGGAGCATCTCCTACCTTAGTATATGGCCCCGTATATAAACGTTCTCAGACTGAAAAAAGAGATTTTGATACAAGGGTTGAGATGGAAGTTCAAAAAGCTACCTCAGCTATGAAAATTGAGATGACAGAGAAGATGTATGAAGCAAAAAAAGAGATGGAAGCGATGGATAAAAAGTTGTTAGAAGCGAAAGAGGAAGCAAAAGAGAATAACGAAGTGATGGAGAGAAAATTATCGGAAGCAAAAATGCATATGGAAGAAATTATAGCAGATAATGTGAAAGAAGGAATAAAAGCATATGTGGAGTCTTTGGGAACTAATATTGATGCAAATTTGAAATCAGAGCAGGTGAAATAATTGTGTTGCTAAAAAAAGGCTTTTTTAGATGAAAACTTAGTTTCTCTTTATTATAATTGTCTTCCTCTTTTGCAATAGGTTTCTGATAACCCACTTGAAGATTGCCAACTGTCACCATCACTTGTTCCAGGTGTTCACACAAGAAAGGTTAGAGAAAATTTCACTAAACAATCTAAGTTATAATTTTTTTCTTTTGGTACTTCTTGTTGTTTTTCATTTGGTATAGTGAAATTATAAACTGTGAAATTATGAATCTTCGGATGTTGACAGAAGTCAACTTTTTCATGCATTAAGCCTCCTAAATTGAAAAACTTGCACTTAAGACTTCTGTGTCCTGATCATACTCTAGTTTATCATTTTATAATTTATATATATGATGTTGCTGTGTTCATTTTGACCAGTATGAACCTGTAGCTCTTGCCCCTTATTCTCTTTGGTCCCTGCTGCTTGTTATTGCCTTCTTTTGTGGCATCTTTCTTCTTTTCGCTTAGTTTTCTTTATGATTTATTGTTGATAGTTGCCCTTCGTTTGTGACCCCAATGTCTTGTATTTTTTGTTCCTATTCTCTCTAATGAACAATTTTTTTCTGATACTTTTTCTGAGTGCTATGAGAAGTATTAAGATACTTGCCTATTCTCATGGCACACACCTTCTTGGTGATAATGCTACTACCATATGTTATACTGCTTCAAGAATAATTTTCATATTTGGGGGAGGGGGTCTGGATCTGTCTCAAATGCAGAACTGTACTAATATTACCTTATGGTCACGAAAGCTTGCTAATTGCTGTTCAAATGTGATAATTGGAATCCAAATTTGTTATTGGTGATAGGTTTTGTATCTTTGGATTTGTTAGTTTTTTCTTGCTTTGTCATTGCCGTCATGTCAAACTACTTCCTCCATTGTGTCTTGCAACCACTAACTGGAATAAATTTAATTTTTTTTTAGGCTAATATGATCAAGAAGACCGGAACTACTGAAGTTAGCACAAACAAAAAGAAGTGGCTATGTTTGAAAAAATTACAATATCTTTCTTTTCTTTCAAAAGGAGGAAAATTTCATGTTTATAGTTACTTTTTTTATTACCTCTGAGGCAGATTCATAGAATTAATGTGCAGCTCATATCATGTATTTGTTATATCATTCTGAGGCCAAGTAGTAAGGAATGTAGTTTAGCTGACAATATTATTCACATTGATTTTTGGGAGAAGCCTTTTACCTTGTTACCCCTTTTGTCCCTTATTACTCCTCCAACTCTTCCAGGCATAGTTGTGGGATCAAAGACCTGGAACATTCTGTTTAAGACCCCTATGAGCAGGTGCCACTTCTTGCTTAAATAGTATTGTACTTCTTGCTTCAATAGTACCATACTTGAATAGTATGGTACTTCTTGCTTAAAATTGAAGTATGAATAGAAGTTCTTAGAAGAGCTGTTGATGTATGATGTGATTTCCTTTCATTATGGTGATAAAATACGGTTGCTTCAAAGGTGAATATACTGCACAAGTAAATTGTACCATCTTACTACCATGTTGTCAATGGTTTTAATGAAAGTTGAATTATTATTCTATAAACTTAAATTAGTTATTTCTAATTTCTATTATTCTATAGTTATAAATTTTCTTATGTGCATTTCTTGTGCAGAACTTTTAAGGAAATTGAGCTCAAGTGTCGACCGCAACATGCTCGACTTTTGGATTGATGATTTCACAAAGATTTATTGCAAATTTACTGGAGATTTTAATTCCATCTTAATTAGGAGTTAATTAGTTGGTTTTATGTTGAGATTATTACTTGAGATAGAAAAGATAATTTGTTTTGATATTATATACTTTTACAGAAAACATATTATATTGCTATTTCTTCTTTGATTATAATTTTAGAAAATATTTGCTTTACATAATATTTCTTGCTTTTTATGAAGCAGATAGTTTTGGATGAACATATTGTTTATATATATTTGTGTATTTAGAAAAACTATATATAATTTACCTAGGATGTTTAAGAAATTTGGTAGCGACAGTAGAATATTAAGATGACATTTAGCAAAATATAAAATAATGTCACCAATTTTAATGACGTTTAATAATAGCATTTGTTGACATTAACTGAAGTGTCAGAAATTTCAACGTGACATTTTATAAATGTCACAAATAAGTGTCTTGAAATTTGTTTTACCAACATTAAATATAAATGTGAGAAATTTAAGTGAAATTTCATAAATGTTGAAAAAATAAGTGTCATATAGATATAACGACATTTACTAAATGTCAAAAATAAATATCATATGTTTCACACCGACATTTATGTAAATGTCAAAAATAAATGTCATATATACCAACATTGACCTAATTATTAAAAATAAATGTCTTATTTCTCATACCGACATTTACCTAAATGTCGAAGATAAATATCATATATCTCATACTGACATTTAACTAAACGTCGAAAATAAATATCATATAGCTCATACTGACATTCACCGAAATGTCAAAAATAAATGTCATATATTTCTTATCGACATTCACATAAATGTCAAAAAACAAATGTCGTAATAATCTTACCGACATTTATATATATGTTGCAGTAAATGACACAAATTATTTTCAACATTTACCTAAATGTCACAAATTCTTTCCGACAATTATCTAAATGTCGGAAAAATTTTCGACACTAATATTTACGACATTTGTTCCAAGTGTAAAATAAATGTCGGTAAACAAATTTGTGACACTTAAACATCATAATACGACATTTAGAAAATGTCGTTGTATCTCCACTTTCTTGTAGTGCCTATAGGCTTAAGTTTGCCAATTTTTCTCTCCCTTGTAGCTTGTAACAGGTTTGAAGTCATTGCTTCTTTCCATTTCCAAGTTACTTTTTTTGGTGAATATGGAAGGTTGGTCAGCATTGATATACCATCGTGATCTCCCTGGAAAGTTACCTTTCTCATCCCAGTATTTATCTTCTTCAGTCTTTCATGAAGTCTAAAATTACTTTCAGACACCACTTTAGGATATAAAGTAGGATCTGAATCATGCTCTGCTACAATAGAGCTCTGGCTAGAGATCTAACTTAAACCAGGAACAGGAATGAAGAAACATGCACTTTCTTGAGTGTTATCTCATTCTGTCAAAGGCACATTATGAGATTCTCGGTAGTTTTCTTCATCTTGGAAGATGTCCTCGTGTTTATCATTGAGCTGCATGAAGAAAAAATAAATTAAATAATGATCTTTAGATACAAAATGGGAACACATTTATGAAGTTAAATATTGTTACCAATGGACATTTTCTTCTATTATGATTTGGTTCACCACAATAACCCCAAGTCATTAACATTCCTTTTCTAGAAGCTGACCAAGCCCCCTGCCTATTCTTAGCCTCATCCTTCTCTCTTGTTCTCTTCATCTTTGGTAACCAGCCATCTTAGCTAAAGTAGGGGCTCCATGTCATGGTGCGGCTCCATCTTCCAAAAGTTTTCACCTCTAACTGGTTCGATCTTGTGCTTATATACCTTCAAATACGCTTCCTTAGAATACCACCAGTGTATTTCAACAATAGGGTCAATTTTTTTTATGGATAAATGCTTTGATTGCATGAGGACATGGTATTCCAGATAAGTCCCATACTCTGCATGAGCATCTTTTAAGTTCTATATTGATTGTATGCCTATCCACACCCTCGGTCACTTCATATCCACAACCTCCATTAAATTCAACCTTACATCGTTGGGCAATGACCCTGTAGTCATTAAAGAGATGCATTGCATGTGGTGAAAACTCATTCTTCCAACTTTTAACTTCAGCCTCATGCTTCCTTAACATGTTCATTACCTATACAACAATAATCGAAAACAAAAAAGATGAACCAGCTAATGTTGCACGAACTGAAAAAACATAAATTTAAAACACCTTAAAACAAAGACCTAAAATTCTGATTATTAAGCGCGATCAAATGGATTGATATTTCATCATAAAACGCTACTAGAATCAAAATGATAACACTTTTAAGTTTTAACACTTGTTATTACTCAAGTTAAAAACTTTTTCAGTAGCTTAAAACATTTTTTCCAACTTATTCCAGTAGCTTAGCACATATATCTAAAACAGTTAACACTTGTTCACTGTTCATCATAAAACGCTACTAGAATCAAAATGATAACACTTTTAAGTTTTAACACTTGTTCATATCAGCTATTATTGGATTTAAAATGGCAAGATTTTCTAACCTTCACCCTTATTTCTTCAAGCATCTTTATGATTGGCTTTTGTCTGGCCTCTACAATCCATGAGTTGAAGGACTCCGTGAAGTTGTTGTCAACCATGAAATTTTTGCATTTGGTGTCAAAATATGCTCTACACCATTTTTCTGGTGGATAGCTCACCAAGGCCTTAGCAGCCTTCTTATTCAACTCACCCATTTTTGTAAGTTGATCTTTGAACTCCTCCTCATATGTACTCCAAGCACACCATCAAAGAAGCTTTTTCAACTCCCTGCTTTTGTAATTTTTGCTCCAATTAGCTTCAATATGCCTAACACACCATCTGTGATTTGCTTGTGGGCATACATTTGTAACAACATTCAATAAACCCTTCAAAAATATAAATTCATATTAGTTGCAGAATAATGTACATGAAAACTAGCTAAGAAAAGATGAAATAAACTTAAAGTAAAGATACCTTTTGCATATCTGATATAAAAGTGACATTTTCACCCGACTTTAAGTCCAAAGAATGTTTTAGCAGCTCCAGAAACCAGTTCCAAGTTCTTTTAGTTTCTTTATCTACTACGGCCCAAGCAAGTGGATAGAAATGGTTACTCCAATCTTTTCCCACTGCGATCAACATTATTCCCTTACTTTTTCCTTTTAAAAAGGTGCCATGTAGCCCTATAATAGGTCACAAACCTCCTTTCCATCCTTTCTTTAATGCCTGGAAGCATATATACAACCTTAAAAAATCTTATTTTGCCTTCTTCCATAGCATCTCTTGACAAATTGATCACTACATCAGTTCCTGGATTATTCATCCTCAATTCATGTGCGTATACCTCCAACTTGTTATAATCATCAGCTTAACTACCATCTAATTTTTCCAAGACAAGCCTCTTAACTCTCTTCAATTTTGACTCATTCACATCAAGATCCAAAACAGATTTCAAGTGCTCCTTCATGTCTTTAATCTTAAACGCAGGGTTGTTCTGAACTTTCTTCTTAAAATATTGAGATAAAATCCCAGCTTTAGCTCTCCTGTTCTCAGAAGTCTCATAACATGTGTGTTCTTGATTCAAGGTCTTGATATTAAAACCATGATCTCTCCCATCCTTGTAAATCGAGCATCGAAAGGGACAATCAAGAACACAACAATAAGTAACTCTACCTTTGTCGCTTTTCTTTACTCTAATGTCCCTCTTATTTGCAACAGCATAGAAGTCTATAACTTGTTTAGCTTCCTTGAGATTGCTAAAGGTCATACCGTACTCTAAATTCTTGTACTTGTCTAATGTTTTATTGATATCAAGTTGTTTTTGCTTTTTATAAATCTCCAGCTCTTCACTATCATATTCGCTAGACACAGTTTCACCATTTTCCTCTTCCTCACTACTATCACAATCTGTTCCATCTTCTATAATAATGTCACTTTTATGGTAATGAATAATGTTTGGAACTAACCCAAGCTCCTCTTCAGAGTTATCTACTGCAAAAAAGTTCACTACCTTAAAATTATCAGATAATAAATTCTGAAGAGTTCTAATGCCTTCATCCCCCTCGATCACATAGAAACCACCAGATGGGGCTGTAAATAGAACCTGTCGTACTTCACTAAAAGCTAATTTTTCTTTAAATTCTCGACAGACATCAATGTAAGACAACAAGTGAACTTCGTAACCTCTCCAAACGTGAATCAATTTTTTATGGTATACCAGTTGTGGTTTTCGAAACCATTGTCCCCCATAATTAAAAATCAGATCAACATTTTCAACCATCCTTAGTCAATATGCAACACAAAAAAAAGGAGAGACCACATCAGATAATACTCAATGTAATAAAATATAATATGTATAAATAAAGCATATAATCGAAAAAAGACATGGACCCTCACTAGTTAAAAACTCTAAATTAATGAAGACAAAAACAAATAAAAGAAAAAGGATATGGACCACTACAACTTAACACAATACAAACAAAGCATAAAAAGACTCAAAATACATGATTTTTTAATAGATACTCAAATACTCTGTAATCTAAAAAAAATAAAACATTACCTTAGTTGCGGAGTAATGAAATCAAGTGAGTGAAAACTTGAAGTAACAAAACAACATAACTAGAAGGTGTTGTGATTTGCAATCTTAAACCTCCATCCTCGGCGACTGCTACAGAAAAAAAGGTTGAGAATCGTGCTAAAATGGAGTTCAAAGGATATGTTAGGTTAAAATGCAAACGGGTTAGTGGGTGGATGTGAGTTTTTATAATATAGATGGGTCGGATCGTTGGGCTGAATTTTGAAAAATTAGGTGGACCAATAAGATGAAGCCATTTGTCTAATTTAATGACTCATCATTTGCCATGTCAGCAGGCTGTTAAAAAAGGCAATTTTAAACCTTAAAAAAATGTTGTGGACATTTTTAAACCAATAGGTGGAAGGAGGGCATCTTTGAAATATTTGGAATACGTTGAGGGCATTTTTAACCCTTTTCCCTTAAATTATGAATATATTAGTCCAAATAAATATTATGGATTAATATAATTGATTTAATTAATAAAATTCAAATAAATATGTATTTAATTAAAGTCCGCTCCATAAAGCACATATGATATTTCACTTAAATCTGATTGGTTGAAGGGAGTCCTGTTCCAATCGCAACTCCTCTATTCTAAAACTATAAATAGGGGTCTCATAATTCAGAAAAAGAGAACCAAGAATTCTAAACAAGAAGCTAGAGAAAGCTCGTGGATCAAAAGTCATAAATTTCTCTACAAGTTTCAAGAATTCAAGAATAGTGTTCTAGTTCAAGATTTGAAGAAGTCCAAATTTAAGTCCAAGATCAAGTTCAAGAACGATCAAGATCAAGACCACCGGATCCAAGATCAAGCTCCAAACCCTTGAATTCAACTAGAAAGTCAAGATCAAGATCAAGTTCAAGTCAAGATCAAGATCAAGTCCAAGATCAAGTTCAAGATCAAGTTCAAGCAAGATCAAGACCACCGGATTCAAGATCAAGCTCCATGCCCTTGAATTCAACTAGAAAGTCAAGATCAAGATAAAATTCAAGTCAAGATCAAGTGCAAGTCCAAGTTCAAGATCAAGTTCAAGAACAATCAAGATCAAGACCACCGGATTCAAGATCAAGCTCCAAGTCCTTGAATTCAACTAGAAAGTTAAGAAAAAGATAAAGTTCAAGTCAAGATCAAGATCAAGTCCAAGTCCAAGTTCAAGTCCAAGATAAGATCAAGATTAAGTCCAACTCCAAGTCCAAGATCAAGATCAAGATAGAGATCAAGATCAAGATAAATTCCAAGTTAAAGATCAAGCTTTAAATCCCTTGAAATTATATTTGAAAAGGCGAATTCAGAGGAATCATACAGATTGTAACACTCGCACTTGAAATAATAAAATGATTGTTGCTATAATCTTCCGTTCTTGATTATTATTTTCTCGGCACGAATTTTAATGTCTACAAATTCTGGCACGCTCAGTGGGACAATCTCTACCTCTCATCTCAACTTTTCAAGCATTAAAGACTATCAAAATGTCTTCCACTATAGAAGAACAACTAGCAAGCTTAACTAAAGCAATTGAAGGTCTGACAAAGTGCGCACACGAATAAGATGCTAAACTTTCCAAGCTTACAAATAAGATGGATAAAATGATTGAAAAAAGATCAAGTCAATCACCTCTGAAGCTTTCCAAAATTCAAGACGAAGGAGAGTCTTGCGTAAAGCAAACAAAGATCAAAGAGATTCATATCTCAGCTGAAGGTTTAATTTCAATTGATCAATTAAAGAACTTTACCGTAGAGGCTATCGAAGACAAATCTGAGTCTTCATCCAAATTTTCTCCCATATATGCAAAGCCATATACACAAAGGATTGATAACTTGAAAATGTATGAGGGTTATCAACCTCCTAAGCTTCAACAATTTGATGGCAAAGGAAATCCCAAACAACATATAGCGCACTTTATTGAGACTTGCAATGCTGCTGGGGCGTATGGTAATTATATTGTTAAAGAGTTCTTTCGATCTCTAAGAGAAAATGTCTTTGATTTGTACACAGATCCTGAACCTAATTCTATAGATAGTTGGGAGCGATTAGAGCAAGAGTTCCTTAATCGTTTCTATAGCACAAGACGTGTCGTTAGTATGATGGAACTTACAAAAGCTCGTCAAGGTGAAGATGAGTTAGTTGTTGACTTTATCAATCGCTGGAGAAGTCTGAGCCTCAACTGCAAAGTTTGTCTTAGTGAAATTTCTAGCATTCAAATATGCATCCAAGGTATGAATTGGGGTCTTCGCTACATTTTGCAAGGATCAAAGCCCAATACATTCGAAGAGTTGGCAACTCGTGCACATGACATAGAATTAAGCATGACTTTAAGAGAAGATCAACAATCTCCTGTCTATGGACCTCATGAAGATGAAGATATTGAAGAACTCCAAAGAGGGGGCAAGTCTGCATCTGAAGATGACTTTGAAGAGTCAATGTATATCTAGACGCTCCTTAACACATGAGCTTAAACTGCAAGTTACAATGCTTCTTGAAGCACGAGCTTAAACTGTATGTCACTTAAATCTTCAAGTTAGAGTTAAATCTTCAAGCTGAAATGCTCATTAAAACACGAGTTTAAAATGTATGTCACTTAAATCTTCAAGTTTGAGTTAAATCTTCAAGTTGAAATGCTCCTTGAAAATACGAACTTAAATTGTATGTCACTTAAATCTTCAAGTTGAAATGTTCCTTGAAATACGAGCTTAAACTTTATGTCACTTAAATCTTCAAGTTAGAGTTAAATCTTCAAGTTGAAATGCTCATTGAAACACGAGCTTAAACTGTATGTCACTTAAATCTTCAAGTTTGAGTTAAATCTTCAAGTTGAAATGCTTCTTGAAATACGAGCTTAAACTGTATGTCCCTTAAATCTTCAAGTTTGAGTTAAATCATCGAGTTAAAATGCTCCTTGAGACACGAGTCTAAACTGTATATCATAAAAATCTTTAAATTTGAGCTAAATCTTCAAGTTAAATGCTTCTTAAGGTACGAGCCTAAACTACATGTCACTCCCGGCCTTCAAGAGTATAAACTGTGTACAACACAACAAAAAATCACTAACTCCTCCAGAATTACGTTGTGACTTGATCCTCTTCATCGAGGTACGTAGGCACTTATACCATATTCTAAGTTTAGTTGCATGAGTGTAAAAAAAAAAAATGTTCCCACTTGATCTGTTACATGAGTTAAAGCTATGAGTAATCTTTCATAAAACTTCAGACTTGCACCAAATGGTGGTGACTCAATGGGGGCAAACCCTTATGCATAAAATTGTTTCAAGATTTAGTCTTCAGATCTCCAAGTATGCAAGTTGAAGTCTTCAAATTCTTCAAGCCTAGTCTTTGAAAGATAAAATATCTCGACAAGACTTGAAGAAGGGGGCATTTGTAGTCACAAAAATTTATTAAATATAAATTTATTGAGTTGTTTGGATTATATTAAATTATGAATATATTAGTCCAAATAAATATTATGGATTAATATAATTGATTTAATTATTTAAATTCAAATAAATATGAATTTAATTAAAGCCCGCTCCATAAAGCCCTTATGATATTTCACTTAAATCTGATTGGCCGAAGGGAGTCCTGTTCCAATTGCAACTCCTCTATTCTAAAACTATAAATAGGGGTCTCATAATTCAGAAAAAGAGAACCAAGAATTCTAAATAAGAAGCTAGAGAAAGCTCGTGGATCAAAAGTCATAAATTTCTCTACAAGTTTCAAGAATTCAAGTGTTCAAGTTCAAGATTTGAAGAAGTCCAAATTCAAATCCAAGATCAAGTTCAAGAACGATCAAGATTAAGACCACCGGATTCAAGATCAAGCTCCAAGCCCTTGAATTCAACTAGAAAGTCAAGATCAAGATCAAGTTCAAGTCAAGATCAAGATCAAGTCCAAGATCAAGTTCAAGATCAAGTTCAAGCAAGATCAAGACCACCGGATTCAAGATCAAGCTCCATGCCTTGAATTCAACTAGAAAGTCAAGATCAAGATAAAGTTCAAGTCAAGATCAAGTGCAAGTCTAAGTTCAAGATCTAGTTCAAGAACAATCAAGATCAAGACCACCGGATTCAAGATCAAGCTCCAAACCCTTGAATTCAACTAGAAAGTTAAGATCAAGATAAAGTTCAAGTCAAAGATCAAGATCAAGTCCAACTCCAAGTCCAAGATCAAGATCAAGATAAATCCCAAGTTGAACATCAAGCTTTAAATTCCTTGAAATTATATTTGAAAAGGCGAATTCAGAGGAATACTCGCACTTGAAATAATAAAACGATTGTTGCTATAATCTTCCGTTCTTGATTATTATTTTCTCGACACGAATTTTATTGTCTACAGTGTCACTTACTTTTTGAAAAAACAAATTGAGAATTTTTTTTAATTATTTAAAAGATTTAATAGAATAATGCTTTAATTGTTTTTAAAGATTTAGATAGGGGGTTCAAATAATAATTCAAAACGCTGTTGAACATTTTGAAATTAAATATCCCAAAAAGTTGTTAACCGGCAATTTCTAACTAAAATATTTCCCCCCATCCCAACCCACCGCCTCCCCCAAAAAATTGATTTTGGCTTCTAAAAATATTTTCAACTTTAAATTTTTATTTTAAAACTCCTACACCCCCCCCTCCCCGGCCAGCCCCCTAACCCACTCACCCCCAACCCCAAAAAATTAATTTTGTTTTTTAAAAATACTATCAACTTTAAATTTTTATTTTTCCACTCCTAACCCCTCCGCCCTGCCCCCACCCACTACCCCCACCACCCCACCACCCCCAAAAAATAATAATTTTGCTTTTTAAAAATATTTTCAATTTCATAAATTATTGTTTACTCTAATAAAAATAAAAGATGTCTCTCAAAAAAAAATTTCATTCATAAATCAAACACAAAATCATTTTCGTAAAATATTTTCTACGCACCAACCAAACATGAGAAAATAAGTCCAAAATCTACTTGTTTTCCAGGAAAACATTTTCTAGGAAAACATTTTCTATGGAAAACATTTTCCTCCATACCAAACACACCCTAGATGACGATTGCATATGTTAGCATGATTCCAATATTATAGTATATATAAAATAACTTATACTCGTATCTTTTTATGTGATAATGTAGAGAAAAAAAATGATGTATAGTACTCTTAGAGAGACGTAAATTGGCATATGGTAATAATTCAACAACAAAAATTACTATTTTCCCTTCTTTCATATAGGGAACGGAAAATAATTGGTACATTTTTTCTAATTTGCATACTTCCACGTCAACCATATTTATTCATATAATAATCAAGAATAAATTCTAAAAAGTAGCACTCATTTATGTGGTCACAATATCACCATGAGATCATTAGTATATAGCTAATCAATTAATTAAAGTAACATATGCCTAGCATCCACAAGTATGTTATTACTTTTTCTTTGAAAACAGTACGCAATAGTACAATACCTACAAACAACATGATGACATGTTGTTGATACCTTTTAGGTGTTAGTTACTAATAATATGATTTCATTTATTTTGAATTTAGAGTCTATTAAAAATAATTCTTTTAGCTCATAAACAACATCAATAAGCAAAAATAGAAAGAAATTATAAAATTGAGGAATAAGAGGACATATTGATCGACGATAATAGCAATAGAAAGCTAAAACCTTCGATTTATGAACCAAAACAAATAGGGGAAAAGGTTTGCAAAATAGTTCAATTTAGGCCGAAATTTTATTACTATATCAAATTTTATGAAAGATTTTTTATCCTCTAAATTATTTAATAGTGTATTTTAAAGGTATATATGTGTCCACATGGACACGTTAATATTTATAATGATGCAATATTTATGATGTTATAATAATATTGAACTTTGAAAGGACCTTTTACCCCACACTATTTCATAGTGCATTTTAAAGATATATATGTGCCCACATCGACAATTTCTGTCAAAGTTCGAATATATTTTAGATTTTTCTCAAACAAATACCAATTCTATAAAGACGAAAGAAATCCATCCTCAGCCAAGCAATTGTGCCAACCATGTTTAGAAACAATGGCCACTGTGTAGACGAAGAGTTTGAGAGTAAGAGTGTAGAAAATGTTTTTCAATTTTCTCATATTTGGTTGGGACAAAAGTTCTGGAAAATATTTTCCAAATCAACTCATTTTTCTCAAAATTAAGGAAAATGACTTCCCTTCAAAAATGAAAAACATTTTCCAAAACTCTCCTCTAATTTCAAATTACATTTTTTTGGAGGGAAAAACATCAATTTTAAAAAAATATTTTCAATTTCAAAATTTTATTTTTTCACCCAAATTCCTGACCCCACCGGCCAGCCCCCCCCAACCCCCCCCCCCCCAAAAAAAAGTAATGTGACGGGATGAAACGAGTTTTAACGTGCAATAGGGGGATGGGGAAAACGCATACCCCCCGGCCAGCTCCCACTACCAGGCCCCCCCACCACACCCCCAACCCCCAAAAGAAGGATTTGTGGTGGGTTTGACAAATACTACAACTTCAAAAATGTTTAGTTGGCACTCCTCCCCCTCCCCCCACCCACTACCCCCCACCCCACCCCACCCCACCACCACCCCAAAAAAATAATAATTTTATTTTTAAAAAATATTTTCAATTTCATAAATTATTTGTTATTCTAGTAAAAATAAAAGATGTCTCTCAAAAACATTTTTCATTTATAAATCAAACACTAAAAATTATTTTCGGAAAATATTTTCTAATCACCAACCAAACATGAGAAAATAAATCTAAAATCTACTTGTTTTTCCATGAAAACATTTTCTACCAAACACACCCTAATTGTTACATAGTCTATACGATCAGGATCGTTTTGATCATAAGATCACTAAACCAATTTATTGGTGTCTCAATATTTTTGGATCCCTTTTTTTCTCTAAGGATGTATCATATATTGTTTTAAATAATCTGATGTATTGAAAAAATAATAATTAGGTAACTTCTTATCTAACTCAATTTAGAGTTTGTTGTAATAATTGATAAATGAATATTGTTTAGTCAATTGTAGCATGCTTTCTTATGTGACTATCTATTTATTTATTTTTGCTCATTTATACCTTGACTATTGTCATGAATTCACATTATTATTTTTATATTTATCTTTTAATTCGTCTTTCAATATTTATATTCTCTCATTATTTAATATTCTAAAGTCTCTCAAACGGTCAACCTCTTTAGTCTTTATGTACTTCGAGTATGTTATATATAGTTATTCAATTTTTATATGTCTAAAAAAAATAAGATATCTCTATAAAGTTTACTTTAGGCCCTCAAACTTATTGAAATGATCCTATCCAAGATGATTATTTTTGAATTGAAAAAAAGATAATATATATTGATCATTCATTTTTCTACCGCATATTTTGTCCCCGTAAACTTATTGAAATGGCCCTATCCAAGAGTTTGTTCAGACATGAACCAACTCTTAGACTTTGATAATTGGAATGTTTATCATTGAACATTCTTACTACATTCCACAAAAATATAGTTACTATAAAACAAGGTAGGAAAAATGATCTTTTATATGATATGAAGTTTCGAGTTTAATATGCTAGTAAGCTGAAGGTTGAAGTTACTATAATTTTATGAATATATGATACTAAATCAAACACTCAAAAAAAAAAATCAAACATTTAAAATAATATTTGCTAAATTTTTTACTTAAAAAAGGGGATTCATGTAAATAAGACTCCTATATAACTCAGATTTTTCTCATATATGAACATTCAATTTTCAAGGGTCATAGATGTGTATAAACTATGAACTCACGAAGAATTTGTTTCTGAAGTACGTGTAGGCTAAATGAACTTTAAGACAGCTTTCATTGCACATAATTGACAAATTTATGGTGGTCAAGTAGGAAATGATTATTTAATCAAATTTTTTTTTTATTTAAAAAAAGTCTATAAAAGTATTAGGTGATGTATGGTCTTTAACAAAAACATTTGAGTTGAACATTCTAAAAAAGTTTGTTTAGTTAGGATAAGATCGTGTTAACTGATGCATAGATCTTGAATTAAAAGTAAAAAAGATAAATCTAGTTGAAAACGACTTTAACTTTTGATGGACTAATTCATTAAGTCTGGATAGACAAATATACTATGAACCACTAACAGATCTGATGAATGAATATAATTTTGATGGGATATATTACAAACCAGAAATTTAAACAAAAAAGAATTTACTATTAATGAATTGATTACACAGCACAATACTACAAATCACATATCTTTTTTATCACATACTTTCATTCAAAAACTAAAATTATGCTTTAATTTGTATTTTGTCATCACAATCACCAAAGTTGCTTTATCCTAGTACAGTTGCTTTACTTTTACTTCTATACTCTTTAATTTCTATCAGCTATGTAAGTGGTGACATCTAATTCTAGTGGTATATAGCATGAATCATCAACTTTTTAGTCAACCAAGTTTAGAGCATGGACGTCCTTTTAAGCACCTTCAACATAGACAATTGCACCGATTAATACATCAAAGTTTTGTATCTCTATATCATATTTTTTCTAATCCAACCTCATATTCTTTCACTTCGACGTACAATGTTACTCCCGTATCATTTCTAATAATCAATGGAGACGAATAACCTTCTACAATGTATTGGATCTTAATTTTTTTGTTTAATTAATTAATATTCAATTGAGCAGCAATGGTCGAAACTAAGTTCATGAATGAAATATTTTCCCAACAATGATTCATTCACTTTGGTATCGTTCATATTGTAGACATTGAAATTTTGTGGGACTCTACAAGATGCGTTCGATTCGAGCTGGGACTCTACAAATTGTGTTCAACTCAAATTAGAATTCTTGGAGGCTACTCAACCCTAAACCCTAGTTTATGCCTATATAAGGGTACTAAATTCTCTTAAAAATCTCAGAAATTTCATAAAGAGATCAAGACCTCAAAATATTCCACAAAAAGTCATGGAATATTCATATAGAGAGGTCAAATCTAAATCATCCTAGTTCGAGAAATACGCCACTAACGGCCCTTGAATCATGGATAAATCTTAGGAGAGTAGAATCAAGGGATCAACAGAATTGTACCCGCTATCTTGATGAATAAAATCATGTTTCTTCATATTTTATTTGTGTGGTTTATTTATTTTCCATATGTTTAAAATTTGCTGCAAACACATATATAACGTCGGTTTCCTAGATTGCTGAATGCCTCGGAAAAATTAAAATATTTATTGTCTCTTATCAAATTTTCAGATAACTAATTAAATAGAGATAAAGAAGAACAGGGAAAAGAAATTTGAATTTTTAATTGTTTGGATTTGTTACGATATGTCACTGAATACTTGACAATAATATGAAACTGAATAGCATAATTTATGAAATTATATTTTGATTTTCAAACTTTTTTCCCTATCTCACAACTGACGAATAGATAATGTATCAACAATAATGTATCCGGACACTTAGTTATGTAGCCTTAAAAACATAAGATTCAAGTAATTAGAAAAAGAGTAGGATATGAGGTAATTTCACTCTTATACTATGTGATTCTTAAAAAATTTACTTTCTTCTATGTCCGAATCCGATCTAACTAAAAAAATGATTTCTCTTTATAAACCCGACCCAAATCTATTTATGATTGAGTTGTAGATGGATTGGATTACTTCATTTCGATCGGATTCGGAGGGGTAAATCAAATGGATGAGGTAATATTCTAAAGTTGTGTGACATTTTTGGAATTAAAAAAATAATTTTAGTTTTTTTAATTCAATAGATATAAGTCTATTAATGAAAAAGATGATCATTTCTCAAATGACAGGATATATATGAAATATATGCATCACGTTTTAACGAGCAATCGAGGACTATATCTGCTCTAATATCAAAGTAAAGGGGACAATTTGCTCCTTTTCTCGATTTACAATGCACATTTAATTGTTGCCTTGGACTGTAATCAATTCTAGGAAGGTCACTAATTACTTTTGGAATATTTCTTATCTAGGATACTCCCTATTTTTGGTCGATTTTGGAATATTCCCTATTTTGCTATTGTTTTTTTGTTTCGAGATTGGACTCATGTTGGGCCTAGTCTCTTGGGTTTTCATGCTCTTCAGGCTGTTAAGTTTTTGTATTGTAAAGACTTGCTTTTTATTTAGAAAAAACTACCTTATCAGATATACATATAACTATATCATATACATTAATTTTATTTATATTTTCAAATAGTTATATATTTTATCATCAATTAAGAGTTTTGTACTATATATTGAGAAAAATACACTTCGATACATGTATTGTTGCTATTAGATTCACTCAAAATATAGAGTAGGGTGAGCGACATGGGAGGGAGGCGAGCGAGATAGTCATGTATCCTAGATACATGTGAACCACACTAGATACACTCTAGATATATGCGTATGTATGTATCAGGTGTAATTTGCATATATGTGGGATACTAGTGTAATTTACATGTATCTGGGATACCAGAGATACACAGGATAGTGGCAAGCGAGATTTGTTGCGTATCTTAGATACATGTGAATCTACTTGGATACAACGTATTTAGAAAAGATTACACTTAATTTGACCACATGTATTCTCAAATACATGTATCAGATCCATATTTAGACACACGAAAATCTGATAAGATTCGTAATATTAGAAACTAGCTAGAGTGTAGCTAAATATTGAAGCTCCGTCTAAATACGCATCACGCATTATGGAAATCATTATGGAGGTGACGTTCCTAATAAAATTATCTTTGTATCTAAATTTCCAACTCAAAACTTCTAATTAAGAATAAAATTAATCAGTCTCATGTGTCCTATTGAGGAATCTTAATCAATGGTACTCATGGGGTAATCTGATTCAGGAGAGTGTCACTACAGATTAAGACCAACATACTTGGTACCCCAGCTATCCTTAGCTGTATGTGTTTTATACTACATTTGATAAAAGTTAATTAATAATAGAAAGAAAAGGACAAAGAGAAGGTGAGTAATGTGGTGTCTTCTGAAAAGTCACATGATGAGACATGTCCTTTTAATCTTTTCAATTTTAAAGATTGCTTGGAATTAAAGAGATCTAATCGACATTAGTCAAACCACTCACATGCTTCACATCCCACTACCAATTAACAACAAATTGAAAAACAACAAACTAATTTGGCTTAAATGAATTCCTTGAATTTGTCCATAAATAATTCTATGAAGAGATATGACTAGTTTCTGTTAAACAAATATAATATAATAGAGTGTTTTTATTAGATTTTTTAAAGAAAAAATACGTTCTTTAAATATTTCTTATATCGTAAAAATATATGACATCTCTTTTAATTATACATATTACTCTAATTAGATATTTGAATTTGTACGGCTTGTTGAGGTATATGTGAATAATTAAATAAAGTGACATATTTTTTGTGACTAATTTATCTATGTAATAATATATGAAAATACGTGAAGAAAGTTCAAAAAAAAATTGAACATATGTAATAGGTACACTATATAATGTGTGCCAGTGAAATAAGTCATAGTTTAAACAATTAAATAATTTTTTTTATAGTTTAGATATTTAAATAAAATTTATTGATAATTAAATCATTTTTACACCCTAACTTTAGTTTAAAAATCAAAATTTCCTCTCAACTTTTAAAAATAATCATTTTCCCCTCTTTGTCCTAAACAGTCTATTGTATCCTTACTCTTTTTATTCTTCCATTTATATAACATATTTTTACAGTGTATAGAATGTTTTATTTTTTAACCTTTGTATTATACATTATTGTTGAAATCATTAACATCACAAGCGTAGAATAATCATTTTATAAATTTGTTACAAAATCTAATATTACTTTTTATTTAAATGTTTGTTATTTTAATATTACATGAATTAAGTATATGTTTTATGTGCATGCGTATATAAATTTCACTTTTCTCTTAGACGTTATGCATGAGCATATTTTTAAATTTAATTTTAGTTGATATCGATGTTTTCTATTTTTGGATGTACACAAGTAGACACTTAAACTTATATAAAGTTGAAAAGTGTATACACATGTCCTACACATGAAATAATATGTGCCCCACGTGACATACAACAAATCAATTCGAATGTATCTCACGTGAATTGACATATAGGACACGTGTGTCTCCTTGTATATATTCAAAATTGAACATTAATGTAAATTTGAACTAAGTTATAGAGCATATTTATGCATTATGTTTATCTTTTATTCACTTTATTATCAATGTACATAAATGAATTTTGATTCTCATCGATAACATACTTTTAAACTAATATTTAAATTTATTTACCATATAATAGACAATCTTTTAACAAATTATTATGAAATATCTCTTTAATTTTATTAATTATTTTTGTATTAACGCATCGAAATATATTCATAAGGTTATCACATTATAGATTTTGTTAGAAATAAAATGTTTATTTATTTTGTTAAGTCAAGAATGACATTAGCTTATATGTTCAATCAATATTTTTCATTTTTTGGACGAAATTAATATTTTCATATAGCATATTTTTATTTAAAAATAAAAATATTATAATTATGGGTATAAAATGGGATAAAGGTTGATAAGGTAAGGATAGAATATGCATTTTAAAAAGTTTATCATGAAAAGAGAGGGAAAATGACTATTTCTCAAAGTTTTGTGTGTGTAATTTGGAGGGGGGGGGGGTGTTGAATTTTTAAAATAAAATTGGTGGTGTAAATAATTTTGACCTATTAAAAAACTATAAATGTGATATAAGCCAAGAAATTTCTTTCACCTCTAGCATCTCAATTGATCAATACTTCATCTAATTAAGTAACATCCTTTGGTTAAAAAAATTAAAGGAAATAAGATTTTTGTCCTCCTTATAATTGAATTTTAGAAAATAATGCTTTAGTTTTTTTTTCTTAAAATAATTTTAAAAAATTATGTATAAAATAAAATCTTCTGATAAAGAAAACATCATGAAACTAAGAAAAGGGTACTAGCTTTTAGTCTATGTTGAGCTAGCTTTGTCCTGGAATATTTTTATCAACAGTGTGGAAGCAACTTTTGACCTAAAACTATGGATTACCCTTAATATAAATTAGTTTAATTTAACATGTAATTTTAAAAATACAGAAATTATTTAAAAATTTATAGTCTAAAATGTATTTGATAAATGTTCATATGATGAGAAATTATTTTATTAAGGATAGAATATAAGCATTTTAAAGTTAAATTATTAATAAATATAATAATATATTTTTCTTTTTTAAACTAACTAAAAATAAAAACAAGTTATATAAATTAAAAATATGGAATGCTATGTTTAATTATTATTAGTTATAACTTGAATAGTCACACTCACACATGTGTTATCAAAAATGAATTTGTCTATTGATTCCCATTCATAAAAGCCATATAGTATTAGTATTATTTTTCTAGTAAAGCAAACTTCATATACTTTCATCAAATTTATTTCTCTCATCATCATTAATGATCCATCATCTCTCTCAAAATACTAAGAATGAGAAATAATTATAGAACCATATTTCTTCTTTTGTTCTTGTTTTTGTCCCAATTGTTGATGATTTTTGGTAGATCATTCCCTCCTAGTATACAATCAAGAAGATTATTAATTGATTCTTTCACATCACTCTCTGTTAATCCTAGTAAAGTGAATGAATCAATTATGGTAGCACCTGAGAAAGCTGTTAGAAATAGTTTAAGGAGTAAACCTCCTAGTTCTTGGAATCCTATCCAAAATAATTTGCATCCATGAAGGACAGACGGAACTAGGAATCTGACGAAGGGTGCGCAAATTTCCTTCTCAAGTGTGGTAAGTTTGTGCAAAAGTAAATATACATTCATATTTACTAAATTTAACATGTCCTGGCGAAAGGTGTGCACTGGATCATCCTTCGCCTAAGATGGCTCCTTCCATGGTCAAGGACCTCAATGTCAAGGTTAATATCAAGACCTATGTTTTTATATTTTTGGTCCAAGAAGTGGATCACATTATATTTTGAATAATTGGATGTGAGTTAAAATTCTGAATTCGCTATTGTACAAAAATGGAAATACGTGAGTCCATACGTATAAAAGGTACGTAGCAAGGAGTGATCCAACAGCGAGTCGTTAATTAATTTTGTGGACATTTTGAATAATTTAATCACAATGTATTCAGATCGAATGATTGTATATTCTTCGTAGTAAATCTTTGAAATTGATATCAACTTGCTCGATCTTTTATCAGTGATTATCAATCCCTTCATTAAATCGATAAAGAATCTCTCTAAAATCTATTTATTGAGTTGATAATTAACCAAAGGGCGGAGCTAGGAAGCTACGTCATTTGTGGCACGGACTGGATTGTACATGTTTTTTTTCTTCTTTTTGTAAGTTGAATATGCATATTTATTTATTTTTTGTCTAGTTTTGTGTATTTGCAAATTTTGAGGTAAGTAAAAAGGGAGATGCTTTAATGAATTATTGCTCTTTCTCACAATTTTGTAATTTTGTTCTCTCATGTAAGTGTTATATTATTTCTTTGTCTATAACAACTAATCCCTAGCTAGAAAAATGGTATTCATCCATTTATATGTATTTTCTTAATTATGTTACCTTAATTTTTTTTCTTTCATTACATTAAGTCCCAGATTATACCACGTTGAGCAAAAATGGTAAGCAATAGTGATATATATATATATATATATATATATATTGGATCTTGTTCTTAATCTTAAATAAATTAATGATGGGAATATGAACAAAGAACATATATATTTAACTTTTGGTGCACTCTTTATATATTTACCAAGTATACAATAGTGGTTTTCTATTTGAAATGTCTGTTTTTCCAATTTTATTCTGTTGCTTTTAATAATTAATTCCCATTAATTCAACAAGAAGTTCTTATAGGAACTATTTAAAAATTATTTATTATTTACATGAAGTTTACCCTTTAAATGAACCTTTAAGCTAATTTTGTTATGAAATTTGCAAGTATAGTTAGTTTAAAACATATTTAATATAATATATACTTATAAGCCATTATTAAATTTTAACTTTGAACTCAATAAGTTAAATTGGATCATAAAATTGGGGATGGAAGAAGTAACATAGATTTTTATATTTATGCATAATAACTCTAAGTACGCAGCACTTAACATGTTTTCAAATTTTAAACATATTTAAGATTAGGAAAAACTACCTAAATGGATCACGAAAATCAAATAATTACATGTTCATATCCCAATCTAAAGTAATTCAAGAAATATTTATATTCTAAAAAAATAAAAAATAACAGTCCATACCCTCCCCTCGTTCATTAAGGCTGATAATTTTTCACTTTGATGATACCAATACTATGTATATGTCTTAATGTTATCAATACAATATATGATATATGTATATTGTTGTGGTATCATTAAGATTTCTTGTTCAAAAATTACTCATTGATCAATAATACTATAAAAATATATGTATATTATTGTGGTATCATTAAGGATTGCTATAGAAAATATATGTATATTGACTAATGACTAATTTATGAACAAGAAATGTTAATGATACCAATACAGTTATATACTAATTTAGTGTCAGTTAAGCGAAATTATCAGCCCTAATGATATCAATACATTATATGATATTGATTTAGTATTAATTAAGTGAAATTAGTTTGAGGAGCATATACTGTAATTATTTAGTATGATATGAATATAAAATGATATATATTTATAATTATTTTATTTTTATATGGTATTTACTTAGTTTCCTCTTGAGATTATTTAGCTTGTTGCCCAAGGATGGATTGCTTTTTACAAGGCTCTGTTTTCTTTTATTTTCAATTTTGGCTCAAAAGAATGTCACATTACTATGATTAGAAATAATTAATTAATTTTATAATTTTCTTACCATTAATAAAATAATTCAAAGCTATATAAATATTTAAGAATTATTCAAAATATATTTTTTCAACATCTAACACCTTAGCACTTGCAATGACATTTTATTCCCTCTTTTTGTTCTCTCATTTTTATTTAGAAAATGAAAGGTATTACTCACTCTATTTCATTTATTTTATGTGATATTGCTTAATTTAATATGATATTTAAGAATTGTTCAAAATATATATTTTTCTAAAATTTCATAAATATCATATTAAATTAAGTAATATCACATAAAATAAATGAAATAGAGTGAGTAATACCTTTTATTTTCTAAATAAAAATGAGAGAACAAAAAGAGGGAATAAAATGTCATGTGCTAAGGTGTTAGATGTTGAACACAAACATATAGTATATACATATTATTATATTATATTATAATGTTTATAACTACAAAGGGAAAAGTTCAAGTAAAAAATAAAATAAAATAAAGATGCACATGAACATGAGGCAGGCACAAAATACCATGTAGGGTGCGGTGCACATGTAATTTGATCTCAATAATTGCTAACTTAAATAATTTTTCTAATTACCTTTACAGCTGAATTGGGTTCTTCATCTCACTTTTAATTCAACACACTAATCATAATGTTTTTTTCCCTATTTCATTGTAAATTACGTATAAAATTTAACTTATAATACTACATTAATGTTTTAAAGTGAAAATCAAATAAATATCTTAAATTTTATAAAAAATAAATTTTGTGTAGATTAGTTTGAATAGTTGAGTGGATTGTGATTTTCTTTGACTTCATCAATGACTTTCTGTAGATGCTAACCCCTTTATATGTTTGTAATACTTTTATTAAATTATCAATAATTTTTATTATAAAATATATTTATAATTAATATATAATTAATTAATTATTTCAATACTTCCTCCGTTTATTTTTACTTATTTATTTATAAAATAATTTTTTTAACTTATCAACTTTTGATATATCAAGAAAAGACAATTATTTTTTTCATATTTTATTGTTATTATTAAGTTCTATTCTCCCCAAAAAAATCAATACTTAATACTAATTAAACATAATTTAATAGGTATAGTATGGTGAAATACATATATTAATAATTGTTTTCTTAATGAGTGTATCAAGTCAAATACTAACAAATAAAAATAAACGGATAAAATATTTTATACATAGATAATACACAACTTAAGCAATTTCTTTCCTTTTCTCGTCAAAAAACCCATTTTTCCCACTTGCAAAGGGAAGATTTACACAAATTTATCTGACAATTTGCAAAAGTTGTCCACAGAAAATAGATACACTCGTTGATACATGGATATGGTGTAGTGAATGATCATGTTTCTTCCTTAATTAGAGATCTCAGATTCGAATCTTAAATATAAAAGTTCTTTGATAAAGAGCGAGTTTTTCCAGTGGGGCCCTGTAATGCAAATTCAAAATATAAGTTCTAATATGAATACCAAACACAAGATTATAAATTTTAAAAATGGAAAGATAAGTTTTTGTACTTTTGTTTTTGTAGACACAAATTTTATTGGATTTAATTCATACAAAATTTGGATTAAATACATGTTTATTTGGGTTGAATGATTAATTTGGGCTTTACAAACTTATAAGTTTCATTTTTATTAAATTCAAGTCTAAGGTCCATTTCACCTTGAAGCCCAAACTCATGCCATGTGTAATAGTGACTAGACATCAAAGACCAACAAGGTGACGCCACGTGTCCAAATGAGGTGGTAGTCCCAGTCAAATGCAAGAGGGAATCACAATGCGCCAAGTGTCAAAATGACATCCTTTGGCCAATCACAAGCAATATTGTCCACCCCTTACAACTATAAATGGGGGATGTACATGACATTCAAAGAAAAGAAGAAAAGACTTCAACAAGCATTCTGCAATCGGAGAAAGCTACATCAATGACATAGCTCTTCGAAGGAGTGATCAAAGGAGTTCTTCCCGGAGATCAACTTGCAACGACGAAGCGCTTTCCGACATTCTCGGAGATCAAATACATCTCACGGAGGTCTACATCATCCTACATTCGAGAAATACGCTACTGAAGGTACTCGAATCACGGAGAAACTTAGGAGAGAAGAATCAAGAGAACAACAGAATTGTACTCACAACGATTCATTAATAAAATCACATTTTTCTTTTATTTATTTTGCTTGCAGTCGATTTTCGACGCTTACGAAAATTTGTTGCGAACAGTTTTATTTATACTTTTGTCCAATATTGAAATAAATGGCCTTAGAATTTCTGGTCAAGCCATCTTAATTTATTTTTTTTGTCCAATATTATTTCTTCTACTTATATTTACGTAATAAAAACGAAACCATGTAACCATTTTAATATCAAGTACCTCATATTATGATCAATAAAATATCAATAATCCACAATATAATTACCCAAACAATCATGTGCATGTAAAGCAAGAAAAGAATACATCGTTTGCACTTACAAATTACAATGAAATTCTCAGACCAGATTAACGTTTAATTTAAATTTTGTACAAATTCTGTGTTATTAGTGTACTAAATTCTACACAATTTTAATGATATTAAACACACTAGTTTACATTAATACAACTATAATTTATAGAAAATATCAATGATATACCCAAAAAAAAGAATATCAACGATAAGTTGAGTCCTACTTAACCAAATTATTATTTTTCCAAAGTTATACAATTATGATATTTATTGTAGATTTTCCACAAAATCACATCTCAAGTAATCTTTCAAAACCATCAAACAATATTGTGAACCTTTCTAAGAAATATTTTTTCAATCCTCAAATGTCATGAAATTTGATAAGATTCTTTTAGGAAAACTTACATAAATATACTATAATAAAAAAATATTTACCATTTATAATATTAATATTTCTTTTCCACTTGATCACTTTTAATTCATTTATAATACAAGTTTAATTTATATTACAAAAAATAATTTTTTATTCACATATAATACAAATTTTAATGATAGATAATTCATTTATCACACATTTTAATACATTTATAATACAATGTGTTAAAATTTTACCAAACAAACATAATATATTTTAAAAAATAATTATAATTCTATATAATTCATATATATTGCATACATAATTCACTTTTAATACATATTGCAAATTTAACATAGTATTGCTATAAATGATAATAAATAAAATATATTGCTAAAATCAGTAATTATTTATTAAAATGTATCAATTCATGTAATTTTTCCATTCTTTTACTCAGCGGTCTTATCACATTTAGAACAAATTTTAAATTATTTTCTCATTTACAAGCATATAGAAATCACAAGATAAGCTCAGAAAAGGTTACAAAGCGTTGTTATATACATAAAAAAGAAAGGAGGAGGTAAAAGGGTTATTTGTAGGCTTGTTGTAGAGTACAATCATGCATTTCTGAATAGTAAAACAAATGGGCAATCATAAAGGAAAACAATTGAGGCCCAAAAAAAATCTTATTTTACTTGATGAAACTTAAGACATTTTCTAGTGGTTAATTATTGGGTAAACTACCTTATTAAACATATATCACTGCTATATATATTAATATTATTTTTACTTTCAAGCAATTACATATATTATTACTTTTAGTATTTTATACATATATTGATATATTAATTGAAGATGAACTTAGATACTAAAATCCCTTAAAATTAGGACTGATTGATTATCTGCTTAATTAACTTTTTCACTCTAAATCAACCATATCTCTTAATTCTCCCCTCTCATATTTATCACTCAGTTATATCTCATCCTTTTTTATCAAGAATTTCACTGTACAATTTCATTTCAACAATAGTTAATCTACTTTCTTCTTCTCAAGATATCATCACCATGATCGACAAATTCTCCTGAACCCAAATATTATTTTGTATTGTCCATTTATAATCAAAGTAACTGCTACAGAGTAAACGTTCAATTCATAGTGGGTCTTGATTGTTTTTTCATTTATAACGAGATCAAATCAAAGTAACTGCTACAAAAAAAATTTTCAATTCAGAGTGGTCTTGATTTATTTGTATCCGGAAGAAATGAATCTTAGTTTTGATATGTTCTGCCACAATGCAAAATGTTACAAAGGAATATTCTAGAAAGTCTTTATTTGCTAGTGTTTTTCTAATGTTTTCTTTGGTTACTAATATTACTTTGATATAACCCTTGAAACATGTATATCTAATAAGTAGTAATATTAATTAAGATTTGAGTTGTAATTTTAGTAATGGGTTTCTGAACATGCATATATCCACCATTAAATTTTGAATACATGATTTTTAACTACACAATGATATTAATGATACAACACATACTCTACCGTCATGATTTGTTCCTTAATTCATGTGTTTCACCTACATTTCATATTTTGATGTACATAATTAAATGTATATGTTTATTATGTATTCGAGATACATATTTTTGGATATAACATCTGAAATTTAGATATACATAATTAGATTTAGATGTAGATGCTTACTATGTATTCGAGATACATGTTTTTAAATATAACATATGCAATTGATACTTGATACATAAAATTAATACTAGATACATATTAACTAGATACATACATACATAAAACTAATATTAGATACGTGTAACCAATATGTGAAATTAATGCTAGATACTTTGACACACACACACACACACACGCACACGCACACGCACACACACGCACGCACGCACGCACGCACGCACGCACGCACGCACGCACGCACGCACGCACGCACGCACGCATATATATAAATAAAAGTAGATACATAAATTTAATAGGTTTGATCAACTTTTCAGCCATTTCAAACACCCTCTAAATCTACTGAGGCTAAGTTAGATTTTTTTTTTCTAAAAAAGGATTACGACATAAAAAAGTTGGGACTAGGATTTGCTTAGTGTAGGGTTATTTGTAGTTTTCTATTATATATTCAAACTAGTAATTAAACTTGTCCGCACTTTGAGCTGTGTAAATTGTATTTTTTAAATTTGTTCTTAATTGAAAAGTAAATTTACAAATATAGTTTATTTAAATAACACTTAAAATTTTATGAACTATATTGATAAAGGAAAAATTACTTGGATGAATGTCTTTTAATAAATAAATACTGATTTTAGCGATACTTTTTATTTATTACCATTTATAACAATACTATGTTAAGATCTTCAATATGTATTAAAATTGAATTAAGTATGCAATACTTATGTATTATAAGTAATTTTAAAAATATAATATGCTTGTTTGGTAAGAAGTTGACATATTGTATTATAAGTGTATTAAAATGTGTGATAAATGTATTATCCGATCAATAAAACTTTTATTATATGTAGATGATAAATTATTTTTTATAATATGAATTAAAGGTGTATTATAAATGTATTGAAAATAATAAAATGAAAATTTTTTGTAAATGATAAATATTTTTTATTGTAGTATATTTATACAAGTTTCCAAATGATAAATGCTCCTAATTGACAAATAGAACGACCCAGGCCGAAGTCGCCCAAGTCCAATAACAAAACAATTATTTGATTTGATTTGAATTCAACAACTAAATTATGTTCATAAACTTTTTAGAGAAAATAGTCTAAAGCCCCTCTAATCTATATCTGAAATTTTAATTATATACTCGTATTTCACGAGTGTTCTATTACTTTTCTGAACTGTTTAAAACAAGAATTATTACACCCCTAAAACGTCATAACCATATCTATGCTAATGGGCGAGACTCACTCTCTGCAGAAATTTTATTTAAACTTTTTTTTAATTCTTTTTCCTTTTTGATTTATTATTTAAAAAATAATTTAATGTCAAAAAGTCAAAGTTTATGAATGTATTTTGGATCTGCAATTTGAAACATACTGTTGATAACATAGATGGTTGTTAATTATTTGAAGTTGAATATGTAATCATTTAAAATTTATTCAAATATAAATTTATTAAATGATTTGAATTATATTAAATTAATAAATATATTAATTCAAATAAATATTATGGATTAATATAATTGATTTAATTATTTAAATTCAGATAAATATGAATTTAATTAAAGCCCGCTCCATAAAGCCCATATGATATTTCACTTAAATCAAATTGGTCGAAGGGAGTCCTGTTCCAATCGCAACTCCTCTATTCTAAAACTATAAATAGGGGTCTCATAATTCAGAAAAAGGACCAAGAATTTTAACAAGAATCTAGAGAAGCTCGTGGATCAAAAGCCGCAGATTTCTCTACAAGTTTAAAGATTCAAGTATTCAAGTTTCAAGAACGATCAAGAACGATCAGGATCAAGACCACCAGATTCAAGATCAAGCTCGAAGCCCTTGGATTCAATTAGAAGTCAAGATCAAGATAAAGATAAAGTTCAAGTTCAAGTTCAAGTTCAAGTTCGTTAGAGATTCAAGAACAAGCTTTAAAGCCCTTGAATTTACATTTGAAAAGGCGAATTCAGAGGAATCATAGAGACTGTAACACTCGCACTTGAAATAATAAGACGATTGTTGCTATAATTTTTCGTTCTTGATTATTGTTTTCTCGACGAGAATTTTATTGTCTACAGAATACATTGAGTTTAATTGGATTTATAACTGTGATTTTTAAATTAAAGAGACGTCCAAAATTTTATGCAAATCGACTAGCTTGAAACCTCCATTAAAATTGGTTTAAAAGCTTGAGCTAATAATTTGACTTGCCACAAATGAGCACCGTTTTGAGTGGGTAATATATCAAAAGGTTGAAAACGTTGAGAGAAGCTTATATCTAATATTTAATGAAATCTGGAGATGATTTAGGATGATTTTGCATCAAATTTCAAAGCAATGGAATGAAGAAGATGAAGAACATAAACAAACTTTTCAGATGCGTAGTAAAAGAAAAAATTATTCAAATTAGTCGTGAATTTGTTGGGTATTAAATATAAGTTAAAAATTATCTTAATATTCAAAATTTATTGAAGAAAATTATTTGGGTGTTCATGTATTAAGCTTATCCAAGCTTAATTTGCTTTGATTTTTTTTAAAAAAAATTGATGCATATATCAAAGATTTTGATATATAGTTCTTGATTTTGGAGAGTAATAGATGAAAATGCTATAAATGATTTTGGTGTATCAATTAATGTAGTGATAGGAATGATTTCAAGATGGTGAAGAACTTTGATGGTGCCATAGATTTGATTTATGTTGTGAAGAAGAAAGAAAATTAATAAGAAATAATAATTAAAAATACACATTTATTATTTGTGTTGGTTCTCACTCTCTCTAAGAGAGTGAGATACACTCACTGTCCCTCGTAAGCGTCTAGGGAGTAACTTATTTTAGTTTTAAACAATTCAGGGGGTGGTGGTGATAGGACACCAATAAAGTTGAAGTGTGTAGTTGAAATTTTGGGTATAGATTTGGGGAAGGAAGAGGGGGGGCTTTAGACCATTTTCTCAACTTTTTATATGCTGGCTTTCATATTAATCGTGGCTTGCAATAATATACAAATTTAATTTAGTGAAATGGACAAAAATTTTTTTATAGGTATTTTAGATAAGTAGAAAATATAAAAACACGTTTTTAAAAACTATAGGTATTTTAGATAATTAATTCAATTCTCTTTTTTACTTTTTGATTATTTTATTCAATAACTCCAAATTATGTTTCGAAAATCAATTTATCCTAATATTATGACAAGACCAGTAAGTTCTCTATAATTCAATTAAAAAGATAAAGAAATCAACTGATTTATACTACACAAAAGAATTCCTTTATTAAAGAAACCTCTCTTGTCAAAGAGAAAAAAACTTTATCAAAAACTTAAAAATTTATAGGAAGTGTGAGCAGCTTGAAGAATATTCTTTGAGATTTTATTTTTATTCACATATCATTTTCTTTGAGATGAAAGAAATAATTATATTTTTTTAATGTGTTACTTGTTTTGGGAGCATTTAGAAATCGTATATGGAGAGATTCTGTTTGTGAATAATAATAATAATAATAATAATAATAATAATAATAATAATAATAATAATAATAATAATAATAATAATTTGATATAAAATTTACATAATTATTTATTAATGTAAAACATGACATTTACAATACAAAAATTAAAATTTGTTACATTTGAATTCACATTATAACTACATGCAAGCTTGCAATAGAAAAACATATGATGATATAGTTTGATATATCGCTAATGATTGATATTCTTCAAGCTTGATCATGACAAGTTCCTTTTGCAAATAAGATCATATATATGTCACTCTCTCCCATTTTCTAACAAATAAAAATCAGGCATGAAAATATTACATACAAAGTTACTAATTATGGAGACGATACCAATAATGATACAATTAAAAAAAAATACAAAGAAAAGAAAAAAAAAGAAAGAAAGAAACTTCTTCAAAAAAAAGTTTCTAATGAAAAGAAGTAAAATTGAAAAGAAAGTTATGAATGAAAAAGGCAGAATGTGTGCATTGTAGGACATTTGCTGTAGTATTTATAGTTGGCAAAATCATTAGTAACATACGAGTATGAAACGATTGATAATGTATAATTGAGTAATTATAATTGAATGGAGATCAAGTATTTTCCTTATTTAAGTTTATAAAAAGAGTTAATTAGCTTTAAGAGAGTGTTGCTACGTGTGATGATTCAATTTCAATAGGATTTTATTGTGTTTGATTTCTACTTTTAATTGAATTTTTTATTATAACCAATTCCTCCCTCCCTCTCTCTCTCTCTCTCTCTCTCTCTCTCTCTCTATATATATATATATATATATATATATATATATATATATATATATATATATATATATATATGGTGAGATTTTGGGAATAAATTAATAATAAGGATCGGTTCTGTCGTTATAGAAAAGTCAACGGGAAAAGAATTGGGGCCAGAAAACTTTTCGATAGTAACTTGGAATTCCTAGCCTAGTCTAGATATGGACAAAATCAGAGTCAGTGAGGTCTAGGGAAATCTAGTAAGGAAATGAGAGATCTAATTATGAATTTGATTACATGAATGGATAGCTAAGACGATAAGGAACGAGTAAAACTTCCAAAAATGATCTTAGTGTGAACAAATAACATTCTGTCTCCGTGCAAGCCGCCAAAGCAGGATTAGGGCCGCCAGAGAGGGATGAGATCCGCCGTAGCGGGACAAACGCGACTTAAAGTCGTAAATAAACCCTAAAATGTTATTTTTCTGCATTTTTTTACTTTGAGAGCTAAGTAACGACCCTAGAGGTTTTCTTGATGGTTTTCACTCATTTGGAGGTTAAAGGTAAGATTTTAACTCCTTGAATACATTTTTTTGATCCGTAGAACCTATTTTCTTGTGTTATTATTGATGGGGAACAATTTTGATCTGAGAATTATGATGGAAAAAGCCCTAATCTGGGTATAGGTGATCAAGGGTTTGGTCTAGGGTTATTGGGTTTTTATTATAATCTAGATAATTAGACCTTTGATTGTTGATCCTTGTGTATATTAATTGTTTGTATACCTAGAACAAGCGGAAATAATTCAAAAAGGGAAAATTCAGGTGACTTATTCAAGCTTGGATTTGAGGTAGGTGATGGTTGTGATTTCATATGTGTGATATATGTTTATTTCGCTTCGTTATGATGTATGTATGTATGCGAATGTTGCACTATTGATCATACTAATTGTAAATGAGTATGAATGAATAACTATATGTTATGAATCACCTCTCGTTGTATGATTATGAAATATACATTGTGATTGTGATTGTAATGTGTTGAATGGATCAGACTGCCACATTCTAGCATAACCAATTGAGATCAGATACTACGTTCCAATACACTAACAATTTGGGTATGGATTGCATGAGAGGACCATTGAATTGGGTTCCATGAGAAGACCATTGACTTGTTATATAATGGCTTATTGTTATGAACATGAACATGGATTATGACTTATGACTTCTCAAAGAGTTATACTTAGTGTAAGTGGGGGTATGTGACTCCATTCATGTATTGCACAAGTGGTCTTTAAGAGTGCTGGTGATGTGATTCTCTTATGATATTGTATATGTTTGGTGTATGCATGTTTATAATGTTGCTTGACTTATATATGATTCACTTAATGGGATAGCTACGTGATCCTACCAGTACACGATGGTTGTGTGCTGATACTGTACTTGCTCTTATTTTTGTTGAGTATAGGGCATCTTCCAACGGCTATTGATAGACCTCAGTTATGTGATATTGAGCGTGACCAGATTCAAAGGTGAGCCAATTTTTTTAGGCTTCCATGGATCTCTCTTGTTTAAATCCACTCTTTTCATACTCAGACTATTTGTTTAAGGTGTTTGTTTAGTTTCGAGGTTGTACCCGTTTTGGTACATTGACTTTCAAGTTCCAGGGGTATTTCCGCATTTATTTTTAGTTGCTAGATGTTTGTTAAACCTTTGAAGTTTATGGAGACTTCGTATTTATTATATTGTCATTTAAACCTGTGTCCGTATCTTTAAATGCCTAGTTTTTGGTTAAATTGCTTAGTTGGGCTTTCGTAATGGTTCTCCCACCAGAGAATTAGTGTGGGTGCCACTCACGACAGTTTGAGTCGTGAAAAAGTTGGTATTAAAGCCCTAGATTCGTTGATCTCATTGTACCAACACGAGTCTAGTAGAGTTTTGCGGAACGTACGATGACGTCCATATTTTTCTTCGAGAGGCTATAGGTCTTTAGGAAAACTCACTTCTTTCTACTCCAACGTGCTATGACTTGAATCCAATTGGTATTTGGGTGATACAAATTTGTATCATTCCTCCTTCACTCTATGGTTTGAGCTATAATGACAAAAGTGGTGACACCATCACTAGCAAGAGAGGATGTATATAGATTATCGATAGTTGAATAGAGTTACCACTCGGAAACAAGTAACCTTTTTAACCAATTTTAAGGTGCATCAATTTTATCTAAAATTGATTTAAGTTCTGGTTACCATCAGCTAAAGATTGAAGCGGTTAAGAATTGGATTGGACCAAGTTTTGTGATTGAAATTAGCAGTTTTGGTGGGTCTTGTTAGCTACTATAGTTGCTTATGGTATGAGTTGAGTCCAATTGATATCTTTTAATTCTAATTGGTATCTCAATAAAGTAAGCTAGACGCTATAGTCCGGCTGGAGGGACATCAACAAGTTAATTGGAATTAAGAAGGTTCCTATTGGTATCTAGTCTTAGGGGTCGTATAAGGCATAAATGAACAGTAATAGTCGTCTATGGAGCGAACTAATCAAATAAATTGGACTGGTCTGCGAGTTGTAATTTGGAAAGCTGAATGAGGAACGTGTATTACTTGAATATTTTGATATGATTAAGTGCGCAGTATTTCTTGTGTGAATGTTGATATGTGCAATGTGCTAGCCTAAATATTGAAATTGTGCAAGTTATAACCGCTTGAGTATCATGAAAATTGTTGTGAAAAAGAAAGTCTTCACGAGATTAAGTGCAACAGTCTAGATAAATTACGATGTGATTCGTAAATAAGAAACCTGGACATGCGTTGCGACCAACTGATTATCGTGTGAGAGTCTGGGTGTATCCTGGGGATATGTGTGGTAGTGTTAAAACGATGAAAAATGGATTCTAAAATGCGTACTTTATTGGGTTGACTCGGGGTAGGCGATGATTATTCTGGCTAAGGGGATCACCTTAAATGCCTAATTATAGATGGGAATTTGAAAGGAAAATATTTAAGAGAGAAAATCCCCAGAAAATTATGGGTAGGGGTTCTGTTTCAGTCAGGGACGATGAGGCGGGATTTCCCGCCACGTCAAGATCGCCATTGCGGGATGTCTTCCGCAAGAGCTAAATAGAGCGAGACAAAATCTCAGCCCCGTCTCCTTTGTTTTTCCATGTCACAACTATGGACCCCGAATCATACCGAACTAACCCTCGCGATCTAATTCAGTGTTCATCAATCGAATATAAGTTATAAGTGTGTTAAAATTGAGGGGAACCTGGGAATATGAAGAGGAAATCAGTGAGGCCGTGGAGGCCAGGAAAATGGCAATGTAGGTAGAGGAGTAGTGCATCCAAACGAGGAGGTTTACCTTCAAGATGACATGGCTTAATTATATGCTTTTTCGGGCAAAATCGAGTTTGATGTGTGATGCAGTGGTCACTAGTGCTACTCGTGTTTGTGCCCAAATGGTTATTGTTTTGTGTGATATGAGTTCTACTTATTTGTATGTGTTAGTTCAATTGCCTTGGGATTTGATGCGGTTTGTAATATACTTGATGCCATCATCTATGTTTCTACTTTAGTTGATGAGTCGGTCATAGTCGTCTTTGTATATCGTGTTTGTCATGTTGTGTTTATGGATTTTCAGACTTGAGTTGATTTGGTTATGCTGGATATTATTGATTTGGTATAATCTCAGGCATGACTTGGTTGTTCCCCTATTATGCTGGGCGTTATTGTAATACTAACTCGGTAACTCTTGAGACCCCGGGTGGGAAATATTAGAGTGGGAAGGGGTATAACCCTAAGTCAGCTAAGGTCGTATCTTTCGTGTGGGGTAGAAAATAGGTGGGGCAGGGTTGTCTGACTTATTTGGCTTATATTCGGGATGTTGGGTTTGAGTCTCCCTCTATTGAGTTTATTCTTGTAGTGTCTAAATTTAGAGAAGTGTTTCGTACATATTTGCCTGGTATGCCTTCGGATAAAAAAAGGATTTCTGCATTGAATTAGAGATTGATAGTCGCCCCATTTCCATTCCTCAGTATCGTATGGTTCCAACATAATTAAGAGAGATTAAGGCTCAAATCCAAGAGGTTCTTGATAAAGGGTTCATCCGTCCTAGTGTTTTCAAGTGGGGTACTCCTGTCCTGTTTGTTAAAAAGAATGAGGGTAATATGAAGACTGGTGATTTTATCTTAAGCCATAAGAAAGTGCGTATAAAAATGGGGCTAATCCTTTGAATTTGATCAGTATACCAGAGTTTAAGGTGTTATGTCAATGAAAATATTGACTTGTAGAGATAGTCAGGGCAAACTGAGCATAATGGTAATAAGAGTCCATAGTAGATTATGACGGGATGCAACTATATAATTAGATTGGGGCTAATCAAATTTGGTGTAGTAATTATTACTTGCGAGTATCTAAGGTTGTGGTCTTCAAATATTTGGTGAATAATGTGATCGTATGAAAGTGTTTAGAAGATGGTGAAACACTACTCGAATAAAATTTGATAAAGCTAGAGTCATAATGAAGAAAAGTAGTGCGATGAGTGCATTCTTAAAAGAGAGGCGAGAGCAAAAATATTGTATTGATCGCAAAGGCTAAAGAAATATCTTTAGAGGTGTAGATAATTAGGTGCACATATGCATAATTTCATTCGTTTTGTTGTGACTATGGTAATAGTGTCACAAGTCCATCAAATTAGTTATAAACTATTGAAAAAAACTTGAGAAAGAAGTGTAGAGACACTATCTTGAATGCGATGGTAAGTGTTTTTGTTTTTGTTTGAGTTTTGTAATGATTACGATTGAATTGTTAGTGAAACATATGTCAGATAGATGTATATGAGGTCCATGATAATCGAAGATCCATTAATTCATAAAAATCTTCGAGGTATAAGCTAATTAATATATAAGAGGATTATGTTAGATGGTTTAATTTACAATTCAGATTTTTTATTAAAAGTCTACAATCGTGGTGATACATTTTGTCATGTACGAATTTGTAAGGTGTGTATTGATCAATTGTATTAGGAATTGAGGATTCGAAAGGACTTACACCTGGGGTGAGTTGTAAAGTTCATTACTTTTGATTGTTTAAAGTATCTAATAAAGGTTTCCATTTTAAAAGTATTGGTTTAGAGTAAGCTAAATGGTCGGAGTGTTCATGATGGTTGTTAATATTGAGAGTGTGGACTTCAGTGGAACGATGTGAAGAGTATGTGGAGTCAAGTGAATGGAAATAACTGGCATCGACTCTTCAGAGAATAAACTTTCATGTTATTAGATAAATTCTAATGTGACCATCTATTCCATTTTGTACATGGGTGTGATGGTGATACACTATCTATGCTCACACGTATTTTTATTTTGTGGGTGGATCCCTAATGGTGGATCAGGTGTACCGATACTGCGATGTTCTTTTGGTTGAGTGGAATAGTTTGAATGAATTGGTTATTCAGATGACTTATGTGGTGTTGTGTTGGAGTTGTTAAATTATTTCAGTGGTTGTACATATGCCATCTTTCTTATGGGAGTTTATAGAACAGCTACCATACATATTTAAGGTTGTTCGACAATCTTAATATTCATCTAGTCGCTGAGTTCATGTATTGACTATGTGTGGTTGAATGTGGGGATCATTGGATCTACTATTCTTAAGAGAAAATCCACAATTACTAAAATCTAACGTTTCAATGGTGTTGTTGGAGGGTACTTTTGTATGCTTGGACATATCCCTCAAAGAGTAATTTTTGTCTAAAGATAAATTTTTATAACTTAAGCTTGTAGAAATTTATGTTGTGATATGGAGATCTTGATAAGGAATATGATTGTTTGAGTATGATGAGTGTGTGTTGGTTGGTTCAATTCCACCTCTAATTGTAGTGAGTATTGAATTAGAACTTTTTCATGTTTATGTGAAAAAAAAGATTCATCCTGAGGTTTGTGTGGAAGTCCTTGATAATATGTTGCAGACATGTGTACGATCAACTTTAGTGATTATTGAGAATGGCTTTGTAGTTAGTTAAGTGGGCATACATCAATAATCATCACTCGAGTGTTGTGATGACTTTTTTGAGGCATTGTATGGAAGGATGTGTAGGTATTCAATTGATTGGTTTTGGGACAAAGATTATATCATAAAGTGAAATTTCGTTTTGTTGAACAAGATCTTTTGTATGAAGAAGAACCAATTGAAATTTTTGATCCCGATGTTCGAAAGCTAAGGACATGCAAGAAAAGTATCTCCTGTTCTTCAGTGATTCAATAACTACTCTACCCTTACTTTTGCCAGTCTTCCCTAGTTGATCACTTGGGGACGAGTGATGGGTAAATTAACATCTATTGTAACTACCAGGTTCCGTCGTTATAGAAAAGTCAACCGAAAAGAATTGGGGCCAGAAAACTTTTTGGTAGTAACTTGATATTCCTAACCTAGTCTAGATTTGAACGAAATTTGAGTCAGTAAGGTTTAGTGAAATCTAGTAAGGAATGAGAGATATAATAGTGAATTTGATTACATGAATGTATAACTAAGACGATAAAACCCCCGTACGACTTTACGAAATTGAATTCAGATGAGTAAAACTCCTGAAAATGATCTTAGCATGAACAAGGTAACATTATGTCTCTGTGAAAGCCACCAGAGCGGGATTAGGGCTGGTAAAGCGGGATGGGGTCAGACGTAGCAGGACGGACGCGACTTAACGTCGTAAATAAACCCCCAAAATGTTATTTTTTTGTATTTTTTGACTTTCAGAGCTAATGAATGACCCTAGGGGTTTTCTTAACGGTTTCCACCATTCTTGAGGATAAAGGTAAGATTTTAACTCTCCGAATATGTTTTTCGATCCGTAAAACCTATTTTCTTAGGTTATTATCGATGGAAAAGGGTTTTGAACTAAGAATTATGGTGCAAAACCCTAATCTGGGTCTGGAGGATCATGGTTTTGGTAGGGTTATTGGTTTGTTATAATACAGATGATTAGACCTTTGATTGTTGATCCTTGCGTATTTTAATTATTATAGACCTAGAACAAGTGAAAGAATCCGAAAGGGAAGATTTAAGTGCCTTACGAATTCAAGCTTTGATTCGAGGTAGGTGATGGTTGTGATTTCATATGTGTGATATATGTTTGTTTTGCTTCATTATGATGCATGTATGTATGAGAATGTTGCATTATTGATCACACTAATTGTAAATGAGTATGAACGAATAACTATATGTCATGAATCACCTCTTGTTGTATGATTGTGAAATATACATTGTGATTGTGATTGTGGTGTGTTGAATGGATCGGATTGCCACGTTCCAAAATAACTAACTGGAGTCGAATTGCCACGTTCCGACATAAATATGGGATTAGTTGCCACATTCTGTCATAAACATGGGATCGGGTACCACGTTCCAGTGCACTAACAATTTGGTTATGGGTTCCATGAGAGGACCGTTTGCTTATGATATATTGACTTATTGTTATGAACATGAACATGGGCTATGACTTCTCAAAGTGTTCTACTTAGTATGATTTAGGGTATGAGACTTCATTCATGATATTGTATATGTTCGGTGTGTCCATGTTTATAATGTTGCTTGACCTATATGTGTTTCACTTAATGGGATATCCGCGTGATCTTACCAGTACACTGTGGTTGTGTACTGATAATGCACTTTCTCTTATTGTTGTTGAGTATAGGGCATCTTCCGACGGCTATTGAGACCTCAGTCATGTGATTATTGAGCATGACCAGATTCAGGGGTAAGCATTTATTTCAGGCTTCCATGGATCTCTCTTGTCTAAGTCCACTCTCTTCGGACTCAGACTATTTGTTTAAGGTGTTTGTTTAGTTTTGGGGTTGTACCCGCTGTTCTTAGACTTGTCGTTGGTAGAGTTTTGGTACATTGGCTTTTCGATTCTAGGGGTATTTTCACATTTGTTATTAGGTGCTAGATGTTCGTTAAGCCTTTGGAATTTATGGGACTCAATATTTATTATATTGTCGTTTAAACCAGTGTCCGTATCTTTAGATGCACTGTTTTTAGTTAAATTGCTTAGTTGAGTTGTAATAATGATTCTCTCACTGGAGAGTTAGTGTGGGTGTCACTCACGATGGTTATGAGTCATGATAAATATCCTAAAAAAAGAAATTGAATAATATTAAGGAAAAGAGAAGAATAAAATTAATGATAAAATAAATTTACTATGACTATTGATAACGAAAGAATATAATGTGACTATCTTCAATATTTAGGAGATTTTTTTGCATTTATTTTCTAGCCCTTAGAAGCATGCCACATCAGCATGTATATATATATATATATATATATATATATATATATATATATATATATATATATAGGTTGTGATATTAAAGGTACATGGGGCCAACTTTGTGCAAGAATTGAAAGGTACAAACTTGTTTTAAAATAAAGACAAGTCAAGTGGATAAAACTTGAGATAGTAAGATGAAATATTGGCAGAGCAAGAATTTTTCGTCAAGGGTGTTCATACTTGAGGACAAAAAAATTGAACAAAATGCCCAAGAATGGGATCAAACCCAGGCCACTACGGCAACTTTTAACAGTTTTAATAATTGGGCTATCTTTCTTCACCATATCAAGAGTATTCAACAATTATCATATATAAAAAATATCATATTTAACATATATACTCCCAAATATTTTTCGACGAAGATTGTTCATCTAACCACACTCGTTAAGGTGTAGATCCGCCCCTGAGATCAAAGCCTACATAATGGGACCTTCATTTATAAAAACTCTAGAGCTGACATAGGAGAAATCATTAGATATACTTTTGATAACCTTATCACGAAATTCAGAGTCCCTACTCAATTAAAGATCAATAATCAAGAAAAAATTATGGTAGCATTATATTTCACTAGATGGTGCAAGAAAAATGGCTATTACAAATATGACTTGAAACTTGGTTCTATAATAATGATCTACCATGATCAAAGAGAAGGGATACCAAACAACTTGAATTTGAAAGGGATCATTTGAGACACTGTCAAAGTCATGGATAGGACATAAATGAATATTTTTCACTACTATAGAGAAGTCAAACAAATTGTTGATTTTTTTGTTAAATTTCTTAGAATAATGCTTTTGAACTACAATAATTTTATTTTAGTTCTTTAGTTTTTTGAATAAACCACAATAAAAGTTGGTTAGTGATCTTGGACATATTTATATGCTTAAACATCAAATTAAGCCGTCACAACTCAAAGTACACCCTAGACGTGACATGACATATAAGATCCCGAGAGACCCTACACAAACCACTTACCATACATCATATAAGATAATAGAAACAAAAGAGGTTAAAAGTAGCATTTCATATAAAAGAGTTTGACAAAGGTACTAAAATTCTAAACATGAGTCTCAAAGTCATCTATTACAAGAAAGGAGTGATTGAGATGTAAACCATACATTACATACAAAATCTGACATGAAAATAACATAAACCAATAAAAGAGCATCATTCCTAAGAACATGAGGACTCATCAATCTTCAATGTCTATAAGGTATCACTAGCAACGAGTATGAGAGATAGGAACGCCGAACCCTACATTAGTGAAACAATGTAGACACAAATATGCGTTAGTACATGGAATGTATCAAATATGATAGCAATGCATGAGAGTTATGAAATCATGCTAAAAGGACTTTATATGACATGCAATGACCAAGATAAATCATTAAATAACATGTTAGAAAACGTAAGTCATAATCATTATTAATGCAAACTAAACATCTTATGAAAACACTTGTGAGATACTTTAGAAAGTAATCTTAGTTCATTATTGTGGAAAGTTTACCTTAAACCGACATAGATCATGTGATTTATAACATGAAATTTGGTGTCTATCCCACACCGAAAAGAGATCTTCTTACTTTCCAAGGTAAGAGCCATAAACTTGAGTTGAAGTGGATCTATTAGCTAATGTCTATCTAAGACAAACCTATGGTGGCACATAGTTATGAGACATGACCACATGTGTAATTGCACTTATCCACTCGCTACTAAGCATAAATTCCACAAAATAGTTATTAATATAAACTTGTTTTATTATCAAATGAAGGTAAAGATTAAGTAGTCAACCCAAGCTAGAGTTCATTAGAATAGCTCGTTAATCTCGATTTAAATTAGGTGAGAAAACCTTTGAACCTTATGAATCATTTCTATGAGAAAACCCTTTCACAATCATGTTTTGAGTAGCATGTGAGAAATTCTTTTATAAAAACAACAACAACATCGACGTTTTACTCTCAAAGAAACCTTAAATCATTTATATCAATTTCATAAATAAACATGCATATCGTTATAAATTCATCTTTGATAGTTCATAAGCTTTATCATGTGATCATAGTCAAGAAATAATGAATCATGCATGGTTTCATGTGAATTCAACTTACAAACATGTAATTATCTCAATTCATGTATAAGAAGATATAAAACAATCAATTGGATCATAATTGAAAAGAATCCATGAGATTGAATAAAATTCTAACTTCAATTGGAGATTCTAACTTGTAAAATTGGAGAATTTAGGAACCCTATGAGAAGAAGGACTCCATATAAGATGAATACTAACAAAATCCCACAATCAAGAGACTTGATCTTGAAACCTAGACTCTTTTTTAAGATTTAGAGATAGAAATTTTGGGGGAAGAGCTTGGAGGCATTTGGGAGAATTTGAAGAATGATTTAGGATAGTTAGCTTTTAGGCTTAGAATACTTATAGAGTGTCTACTATTAGGATCTAAATTACCTAGTTTAGTCATAAATCCATTAGAGAAAAAGAGTATAAAGCCCTTAAAAATAATTATCGACCACCATCTATTGTTGGACCTATGGACCGTACTGGTTAACCGTCAAAAGTGATCAGAGAATCTTAATTTGACCAACTTTTGACAGAACCCATGTACGGCTCATAGGTGTTTCTACTGACTGTATATTCCAACCGTAGAAATTAACTTTAAGCTTTAAAAATTTACTAAGTTTGGGGGTCACCTACGAGATCTTTCTACGACTCATATATGGAATGATAGACCATCTTATTGAACCATAAAAAGGGTATTGGGACTTGTTTTGAAAAATTATTTTCCCACTAGCTAAGGTTGCCATCTATGAACCATAGAATCTTCTACCGTCTATAGGTGGGATCCGTAGACACAAACACCAGTCCAAAAAATGCATTGTCCTTCTTTTCCAAATCTGAAGTGTTACAATATTTCCCCTTTGGAACATTCATCCTCGAATGAAAATTAAGACATTATAAGAAGGGTAGGAAGGAGATCTAACAACCCAACACAAATGTAATCACATAAATGTACATATCCGAGGAGAAAAATTGACTCCAAGCTAAAGCATATGCAAAAAATCATTTCAGAATGTCTATATGCTACTCATACTAAAATGCACATAATCATGGAGAAATTAATCAGGTTAACTCATTTTATCAAAATTAAGTTTTCATAAGCATGCATGTATGAGGAAATATGAGAATAACTGTGAAATAAGGATCGACCATGAGGAATTAAATACCTCAAGCTAGAGTGGGTCGGAGGGAAAGAGATGAGGGTATCGCTAAATCATATCGTCCTCAGCCTCCCAATTAGCATCCTCAACTAAGTGATTCCTCTAACCTTTATCGAAACAACTTCCTTTTCTCTAAACTTCTTAACTTGTCGGTCTAAATTCTCTACCGAAACTTTTTCATAACAAAGATTATCCTTAACTCCCAAACCTTCTAAGGGAACAATGTTTATCGGATCTCCAACACATTTCTTCAACAAGGAGACGTGGAAAACCGTATGTACCAATGCCAAATCATTAGGCAAATCAAGTTCATAAGCAACTTTACCAATACTCCTTAAAATTTGATATGGGCCCACATAAGAGGGACTTAACTTCTCTTTCTTTACAAACCTCATAACACCCTTTATGGGCAAAATCTTCAGGTAGACCCAATCATGTACATCAAATTCAAAGTCTATCCTTCTAACATCGGCATAAGATTTATGTTGACTTTGAGTTGTTTTCAACCTTTCTCTAACAAGCCATAATTTCTCCAATGCCTTATGTATCAACTCGTAACCTATCAAGGAAACCTCACCAATTTCAAAACCAGCCTATTGTATATACACCTCCTGCCATAAAAAGCCTCAAATGGAGTCCTACTAATGCTGAAATGATAGCTATTATTGTAAGTAAACTCAATAAAAAAATGATCATCCCAATTACTCTTAGAGTGAATCAACACACTCTAAACATATCTTTCAAAGTTTGGATAGTATGCTCCACTTGCTCATCGGTTTGCATATGAAAGGCCATACTAAGCTTACCACGAGTTCCAAGTCTTTTTTGGAAAGACTTACAAAACTGACAAGTAAATTGGATACCACGATCGGAGATAATGGATAAGGGCACTCCACGCAACCTAACTATTTCTCTCAAGTACGACTTAGCATAGTCGTCCATCGAATAAGAAACCTTGGCTAGAATGAAATGATTTGATTTCGTCATATGAGCCATAATAATTCAAATCGAGTTATGTTGTCGCCGGGTGCAGGGTAAACCCACAATAAAGTCCATATTCAATTCTTCCCACTTCAAAGTAGGAATGTTAATATCTTTGGATAAAAATCTTGACTTTTGATGCTTAACGTTCACTTGTTGACAATTAGAAAACTTATCCACAAATTTTGTAATATGATTCTTCATCCCATTCACCAATAGACCTCCCACAAATCGCAATACATCTTGATGTCTCCCAGGTGAATGGAATATTCAAGAACTACGGGCTTGCACTAAAATTTTCTCCCTAAAATCATATACATTGGGAGCACACACACGATCTTGATACCGAAGCACACCATCTCCCCCTTGAGAGAAAGCCTCAATGGACTTTTTAAGCACCGCACCCTTTTATTAAACAAAATTAAGTACAAGACCTTGCTTGACTTTCACATCTGACACAAAAGATGATTCTGAACCATGATGGACCATAACCACTCCTTTGACAGATTCAACCAACTGAACACCCAAATTGGTCTAATCTACCAAAATCGCAAACCATTGGGATCAAGTGTCGGTGTCAGGGTTCTAGGATGAGACAAATTTGATTATTGTGTCCTGGTTAAGAGGTGAGGTTAGGTCCTGGGTTGGGTTTTGGGTATGAATCTCAGATCGATCATTGAGGTCATAACCAGTTTAGGTGTCGGGGTCAGATTACACTTCTAATGTCAGGTCCTAGGTCGGATTCCTAATCAGTCATTGAGGTAGTGTCTCGATTTAGAAGTTAGTGTCGGGTGTATGTCCAAGTTTGAATGTCAAATTACAGGTTAGAAGTACAGTTCAGGTACAAAATCGGTGTCACAGTTAGGTCTCGAATTGTTCATTAGAGTCGTATCCCAATTTGGGTGTCGGGTCATATCTCAAATTGATTAACGGGGTTGATTTTTTAGGTTAGAAACTATTTTCTACTATCTGGCCAAACAACTGATAGCTTTTAGAAAATGTTTTTCATTCGCCAACTAAACACAAGAACATAATTTCCACTCACCAACCAAACGTTAGAATATAAGTTAGAAACCAACTTGTTTTCCAAGATTTTCCACTCACCAACATGGAAAATATTTTCCTAGATATCTAAAACATGGAACGAAGATTTTTAATTGACGCAAGAAGCTATACAATCGAACATATTCTATAACGAAGATTCTATTACTTATAATTTTGAAAAAACTTCTTTTTGTGAGGCAACTGTTATAGGAACTATTAACATTATTTTATAATCTATCTAAGCATTTAAAAACGATTCATGTTTTTTGTTTGATTGAGTATATCAATTAAACAAATTATACTCTTTTAGGTCTTTCCCCTATATTTGTCATCTGGTCTTTTCATTAAAATGTTTAGTAGAATTTGTTCTAATTGAACCCTTTTATTGAACCATTGACTAGAAAGATATATGTTATTAAGAATCCAATTAACACCATTTATTTTTAAAGGAAAAAATTCAACTGATTAAAAGGAGGTTGGTACATTGAGCCAGAATGTTGAATATCTAATTATATAAAAATAACGCATATTATAATTATTAGTACAAAATCTAAGATAACAAGAAAAATCAATCCTTTAGGGAAGCACTAAAAAAAAGTAGCAGATGATTTATGGAGGAAGAAAAGGATTTAAGAGTAAAAGAAATAGTGAAATAGATTGATCAATATTTCTAGTAGACAAATGGGGGTGGTGGAAGTGAGTAGTATTATGGTGATTGTTCATAGGATTTTGGCGGAGGTGGTGAGTTGTAAGTTGTAGGTGATTGTTGGTTGTATTCAGGTGGAGGTGGAGAGGATTTATAGGAAGGTGTAGATTCTTTGTAGTATGGTGGAGGTGGAGGGGATTTATAAGAAGGGGTATATTCTTTGTAGTATGGTCTAGGTGGAGGTGATTTATAGGAAGTGGTAGATTTTTCGTAGTATGGTGGTGGGGAGCAAATTTATAGGAAGGCGTAGATTGTTTGTAGTATAGTGAAGGAGGAGGGGATTTATAAGAAGGAGTTGATTCTTTCTAGTATGGTGAAGGGGGAGGAAACTTGTAGTAAGAAGTAGATTTCTCATAATAAGTTGATGGTGGAAGAGGAGACTTGTAGTAAACTAGTGACTTGTATTATTTTAATGGTGATGGTGATTTATAGTATGTAGAAGGAGTATGTGATTTGTAATATTTTTATGGGAATGGGAACTTGTAGTAATAGTGTGTGGACGGAGCAGGCGACTTGTAGTACTTGGCAACTGATGGAGACTTGTAGTGCTTTGTAAGTGTTTGCGATTTGTAGTAGTTCTTTAAAGGGGAAGGTGACTTGTAGTAGTGTTTTGAAGGGTAAGGCGACTTGTAATGTAACACTCCGAAAGTACATGACCTAATCTAGAGCCTCACATGTTTAAATAAGGTTGGTAATACTGTTTTAAGGTCTAAAATAATGTATATAAACCATTTAGGAAGTTGTAGATTCAAAACGTCAAGGAACGTCAATGACGTCCGGAGCCTAGTGAAATAGGTGCTAGTGTGCCTTGTCATGTTTCATGGGGTTTTAGAAGTCAGAATTTAATGAAATTTAGTATAAAGGTGTTAAACATGTATTAGAGTGTTTTTAGGGTCGAAACGTCCGGGTAATATTCCCCAAGGACCACCTTAGGGGACCTTGAGGAGGACCTTTCAGAATTGCAAAAGTTGTCAAATGACAGTGGCAACCTACGAGCCAAACGACGCACCGTTATCTAGGCGAAGAGACGTCGATGGACTCCGTAAGTGGAACCTTAGTCATTTTCCAAAATTCCCCAAAAATAGGCTCTTTGTCGCCAACGACGGACGTGCAGTACAGTAGGTGCAGGTGGGCGTCGACTGACTTACGGATCATAGGTCAGGGTCTTGTAGGTCAGGTATGTTATGGGCTGTCCAATTTTAATGAAGTCATTCAATTAGTTAATTAGTTAGGGGTTTAATTAGAGGTTAAGGGGTGTTTATTTTAGTTAGTTAAGAGACTATAAAAGGCCTAACACTCATTAAACTAACCTAACACTCTTCAATTCCCAAACTCAAATCCTCTTCCTTCTCTCTACTTTCTCTCTCCCCAAAGAAGACTCCATAGAAGACCAAGGTCAAAGGGCATTAGGGATGCAAGAACTTCACTTTATCTCCATCAATCTTTAAGTATTAACAAGGTATGGTAACTCTTCACCTTTGGGACTCCTTTCCCCAAAGGGTTCTTCCAAATTGATTTCTAAAAGTTGAGAAAAAGAGGGGTTTCATTCTTAATTCAAAATTGATGTTTCAAATTGTATTGTTCTTAATTTATTTTGATTATTATGGATATATTGTGATGGATTATTGGTGAATTAGGGTAGTTCTTGATGTTAGACATAGTTCTATGGAAGAGATCATGAATTGACCCTATTTCCCTAACCCTAGGTGATGAATTGATGTTGAATTGGTTAGTGATGATGCAATTGACTTAGTTCTTGTGTTAATTACTATTATGTGATGTTATTAAGTCAATTAATGGATTAATATGGTTGGTTGATGGTAAGACCATGAATAAGGCTTATGAAGGTGAATTGGTAAGACCTATGATCTTGAATCCTTACTTCAATTGTGATGACTTATACTTGATGATGGTATTCAATTGAAGTGTTGATTGTGATTAGATTATATAGCTGATGGTATGATGAATGTAATTGAAATGTCTTGACTATATGGATTGTGAGATTGTGATCAAGGTATGATGATATAAGGATGGTTGTGAATCACTTATGTGCCTTATTACGATATGATGATGATAATGTTGATCTCACAAATGAAGGGTTGCAAGGAAAGGACATTCTGATGCAATTCCTAATGAGTTAATGATGATGATATACAAGGGGGTTAGTCTCCTATGACCTATACTAAGCTATGATGATTAATAAAGGCTTAAAGACATTTCGAAAAGGGACTCTAGCTGAACACCGAGTGAACTAGTAGTGATGAGTGTCCTTTCCCAAGTAAGGAAGGTAGATTCACTACATGCTCATGAGATTGAGATTACAATGCCAATGGAATAAAAAGGGTCTCTACTATATCTCCTAGTTCTTGAACTATGTTGCATCCATAAGAATACTAGCTAGTGGATCCACCTAGAATGCTATATTCATGTTTTGGTACTACCTTGGAAAGTAGTCCACCTTATTTCGGTGTAGGGCTTTATGACACCGGATTCCACATTAGCTCATGTGGTTTATGTCGGTTAAGTCAAGTGCTTCCGAAAGTAAAATGAAGTAATAAAGTGAACTCTAACTAGGGGGACCTAAGGGGTTTGATTTAGTCTAGGTAAGGGTATGAGACTCTACCTATACATTGCACTAGTTGGCCTTGAGGAAAGTCCTAGGAGGATATTCTTATGCTCTTTTAAATTAAATGATATGCATATGTTGACTTTACATGTTGATGATTCTATATGATGTTGGTTTCACTTATGCACATGTTGTTGGTCTATATTGTTAAATATGATGATGACTACTCTTAATGTTATGCTATATGAAGTTAGACATTATTTGTGATCTTTTTTTTGGTTTACTTGGTTAAGTGGGGTTATGGGACTTCACTTGATCATTGCACTTGTGATCTTGATAAGGGGTTATGGCTAAGGGTCTTGCATATGTTGTAATGTTATGAACTCTTGTACATGCTTTGTTTTTGTAGCATGATATTGGAGTTACTTTGGTTATGGTTTCCTACTATGCTACTACACATGTTGACTTGATCTATTTGATGATGTTGGTCTTGTGTTAAATATGGCCTTGTTATATGAAATATATGAATGTCGACTTATATGTGTTCTTGGCTGTGCATAAGGTTTTCCAAAAAGGTAACTTAGCATGGTTTTGAACAAATGTCCATTTTAGCATGTTTTCAATGTTTATGTGCATATGTTTCCATACTTAGTACAAGTGGTGTACTAACCCATATTTCTATGTTTCTACAATTCTGTAGGTTCCGGTCATTGAGTTCTTAGAAGGCCGATTGAAGAAGACTCGGATCCTATACACCAAGTATTGGTAGGTCCTCATGTCCGGGGATGTTACCTTTGTAACACCCGTAGCCAAAACACACCAAAAATCAGTTTTTCAGAAAAATATGCAGGTGCAGCTGACGTGACCATCGACGGACCATAGCCTGACCCACGGTCCATCCTGCACAACCGTCGATGGGATCAGAGACTCCCAAAAACTCAGCCGGGAAAAATTGGCTAAGTCTTGATCGACGGACGGACCTATGGTCCGTAGGTCAGACGATAGTCCGTAGTCCATGACCGTTGATCGAGACCCCCTTTAGCCACTCTCTGACAAGGACCACGGGTGACCAGCACGGTCCGTAGGTCTGACTGTAGGTGGGAACTAGCAGGAAGTTAGGGGGAAATGCAGTAGGGTCAACTTCAAATGATCATCACTCTTACCACAATATGAATTAGGAGTCCCATGACATATCAACAGATAGAAAATAGAATTAGCTTTCCATATCTACCGACCTTGCTAAAATCAGAGCTCCAAGTAAATAATTATGCCTGTTTTAGTAAAGACTTGTCGAACAGACCCAACCTACGGACCCAAATGATGGACCGTCGATAAAACGACGGACCGTCTGTCCAGGTCGTCGTTTGGTCCGACAGCAACTTACCCAGGGGTCTTTTGGTCTTTTTCCACTTCTCTTACACCTTAATATACGTTGTTTTGACCCTAAATTATCAGATTTTAGTCAGTTTAAACCTAGAAACATAACTAAAACTTACCTAAGTCAAAATCATTAATCAAAAGTTATTAAATTAGAAGCAAGAAAGGAGAAAAATCTCAAGAACCTAGTTCAAGAACGCAACAAGTTTCCAACAGTTCCAGCCACGAAATCTAAGTGTTTCTCCGTGAATTTCATCACTAAGTATGTGGGATTTCACTAGTGGGTTGATTTCACCCATTGGGTCCCTAGTTTTCAGTCAGTTCTTGATTCTCTTATCATGATTAAACCTAGGGTTCCTAGAATTACAACAAAACTTCATGATTTAGTTAAAGTATACGTCCCAAATAAGATTATCATGTTATTACTCAGATTATCGCATGAATTTCAGAACCCTAGCGTTGTATTTCTTTAGTTCTTGAATTACACATGCTAGGTCAGATATTTAAGTTATGCAGTTATACATGCTTCAGTTTTTAATGCATCATTATCAGATTAAATGTTGCATTCTCAGTTTGCATGTTCAGTTTTGAGCTATCCAGTATTTACACAAAATTCAGACATAATCCGTTAACTACATAAATCAATGGGAGTAGCATAACACCGAGTTGGACTAGGGTTCAGCGTACCCAAATAGTCCCAGAACTACTAGCCATGTAGGTTGTAAGCCCCCTCTGTGGGCAATCAGTTTAGTGATCACGCCAGCATGCCTTTATACCTTTGGCAGGGTATATTGGGTCCTCTCGATGGGGCGTATACATCGGACTCCACATTTAGCTCATGTGGTTTTATTATCGGTTATTAGTAGCTCCCACAGTTCAGTCAGACTCTCTGCATTGAAAATTATCAGTATATTCAGTATTCAGTTTCAGCATGTTATAAATTGGTTATTGCATCCAGTTAGCTCAGAATTCAGTATATCATGTTCAGATTATTATACTTGTTTTTGTGCTTGTTCATTTATGTTTTATTTCAGCTTTACTCTATCCTACATGCTCAGTACCTTCAAGTATTGATGCATACGTGCGCTACATCTTCTCGTGATGTAGGTTCATGTTCTCAGCATCTAGATCACGCATATATCGATTTCCCGATCTTCAGTCCAGCAGATTTAGTGGTGAGTCCTCATTATCCGAGGACAACAGTCATGAGTTTCATTTCAGTATTTTAGTCATTTAGTTTCAGTTTTGCTAGATTTAGCTGGGGCTTGTCCCAGTATTTCTAGTCCAGTTTAGATACTTATTTCAGACATAGTTAGATTCAGCTTAGTATTGAGTTAGTATTTCCTTTGTATTAAACTCATTGTCTTAAAATATCTCAGTTATAGAATATGGGTATTCCCCATATTTTCATTTTAAATTATCATTTAGCTTCCGCATTCAATTTATTATCTTTAGTATGCTCAAAATCATGCCAGAAGGGTTAGCTTGGGATCACTTGTGGTCCTAGGTTCCGTGTCCGCGTCTTAGGGGTACGTTAGGGCGTGACAAAACTTGGTATCAGAGCACTAGGTTCAAGAGTCCTAGGATGTCTGAAAAGCCACACTAAGTAGAGTCCTTTTTATGGGTGTGAAGTGCACCATATCTAATGAGAGGGAGGCTATGAAGTGTTTTAGGAAAACTTCACTTTGTTGTTACTCTTATCATGCGTAAGGTATGATCTAATCCCATTTTAACTTGACATTCTACGTTTCAGATCATACCTCCTCGTAGAGCTAACGCTAGGAATGCGAATGCCAGGAATGCAAATGCAACTCCTCCAGTCTCAGATCAAGAAGTCTCCAATGTTGAGTTCAGGAACGCCATACAGATGTTAGCTCAGAGTATGACCAATCAGAACAATCGGGTTCATGCTCTTGTGAATGAAAATGGTGGATCAGCAGCAGCAAGGGTCCGTGACTTTGTTAGGATGAATCCGCCTGAATTCTTAGGATCACAGAATAATGAGGATCCTCAAAATTTCTTGGACGAAATCAAGAAGATCTTTGAGGTGATGCAGGTTACTGGGAATGATCAGGTTGAGTTGGCGTCATACCAGTTGAAAGACGTGGCTCATATTTGGTACACTCAGTGGAAGATCAATAGGGGTGCAAATGCAGCTCCTATTACTTGGGAGTGCTTCAGTGAGACTTTTCTCGACAGGTTTTTCCCAATAGAGTTGAGAGAAGCAAAGGCTCAAAAATTCATGAACTTGAGGCAGGGAAACATGACGGTCCAAGAGTATGGACTGAAGTTTAACAAACTCTCCAGGTATGCTCCTCACATAGTTGCTGACTCCAGGGATCAGATGAATAAGTTCTTGTATGGAGTGTCAAATTTGGTGAAAACTGAGTGCAGAAATACTATGTTACTTGGAGATATGAACACTTCTAGGCTTATGACCCATGCTCAGCAGGTTGAGGGTGATAAGCTTAGGGAACAGGCTAAGGAGAATAAGAAGGCTAGGATTGGGAACTATGACTATTCTCAGTAGAAATCGGGTGGTGGAAATCGCTCGCAGAGTCAGCAGAAGTTTTCAGCTCCAGCCCCTTCATCTGTTAGTGTTCCATCTTCCAAGAACAGGTATGACCAGAAGGGTAGAGCACCAGGTTCTAAGACTCAGGGAAGTGTTTCAGGCACCAAGACTTACCCCATTTGCCCTAAGTGTGGTAAGAACCATCCAGGCGGTTTGTTGCAAGAAAAGAAGGATGTTTTAGGTGGGTCAGTCTGGTCACAGGTTGAGGGATTGTCCTTCTAGACAGGGTCAAGGTGGTGGAAATGGTAGATATCAGTTTACAACTTTAGCAGCACCAGCAAGTCACTCGACTCAGCAGGGTAACTTATCTGGTACAAGTGGCGATCAGCGTCAGAACAGGTTGTATGCTCTACAGGCTCGCCAGGATCAAGAAGGTTCTCCTGATATAGTTACTGGTACATTACGAGTCTTTGACCTTGATGTTTATGCGTTGTTAGATCTAGGGGCTACTCTTTCTTTTGTAACTCCTTACATAGCAGTACAGTTCAATGTCAGTCCAGAAACTCTCTCATAACCTTTCTTAGTCTATACTCCAGTCGGTGATCCAGTTATAGCTAGACGGGTATACAGAATCGCCCTGTCACAGACTCTCAGAAAATCACCTTAGCAGATCTTGTAGAGTTAGAAATGGTAGACTTCGATGTCATTCTAGGCATGGATTGGTTACATTCATGTTATGCCTCAGTTGATTGTAGAACTAGGATTGTTCGTTTTCATTTTACAGACGAACCAATCTTAGAATGGAAGGGTAGCAGCTTAGCGCCTATGGGTCGATTCATTTCTTATCTTAAGATAAGAAAGATGATCTCTAAGGGTTATCTCTATCATCTAGTTTGGTTTAAGTATTCTAGCTCTGAAACCCCAACTGTTGAGTTTCCAAAAATGTTTCCAGAAGATCTTCCTGGAGTTTCTCCCAAAAGGGAAATCGACTTTGGAATTGATCTCCTTCCAAATACCCAGCCTATTTCTATTCCTCCTTATAGAATGGCTCCAGCAGAGCTTAAGGAATTGAAAGAGCAGTTGAAAGACCTTCTAGATAAGGGTTTCATCAGACCTAGTATTTCCCCATGGGGTGCACCAGTGTTGTTCGTAAAGAAGAAAGATGGTTCTCTCAGAATGTACATTGACTATAGACAGTTGAACAAGGTCACAATCAAGAATAAGTATCCTATCCCCAGTATTGATGACTTGTTTGACCAACTTCAGGGGGGTGCTAGTCATTTCTCAAAGATAGACCTCAGATGGGGTTATCATCAGCTCAGAGTCAGAGATAGTGACATTCCAAAAATAGCCTTCAGAACTCGGTATGGTCATTATGAATTTGTAGTAATGTCATTTAGACTAACCAATTCTCCTGTAGCTTTCATGGATTTGATGAACAGAATGTTCAAACAGTACTTGGACTTGTTCTTTATCGTCTTTATTGATGATATCCTCATTTACTCTAGGAATGAGGAAGAACATGCAAGTCAGTTGAGAGTTGTTCTGCAGACTCTCAAAGATTGCCAGTTATTCGCTAAGTTTAGCAAATGTGAGTTCTGGTTGCAATCTGTTGCTTTCCTTGGTCACATTGTATCTAGCGAAGGGATCCGAATGGATTCATAGAAGATAGAAGCAGTGAAACAATGGCCCAGACCTACTTCTGCTACAGATATCAGAAGTTTCTTGGGCCTAGCAGGTTATTACAGAAGGTTCGTGGAAGGATTTTGATCCATAGCCTCACCATTGACTAGGTTGACTCAGAAGATGGTCAAGTTTCAATGGTCAGATGATTGTGAGAAAAGTTTTGCAAAATTGAAAACTAGATTGACTACATCTCCTATTTTGACTCTACCAGAGGGGTCAGATGGTTATGTTATCTATTGTGACGCTCCCAGAGTTGGCCTTGGTTATGTATTGATGCACCGAGATAAGGTTATAGCTTATGCTTCTAGACAACTTAAGGTGCGTGATAAGAACTATCCAACTCATGACCTCGAGCTTGCAGTAGTGGTATTTACACTCAAGATCTGGAGACACTACTTGTATGGTGTTCATGTAGATGTGTTCACTGACCATAAGAGCCTTCAGTATGTGTTCACCCAGAGAGAGTTGAATTTTGCCAGAGGAAATGACTTGAATTCCTTAAGGATTATGATATGTGTGTGCATTACCATCCTGGTAAGGCCTATGCAGTAGCAGATGCTCTTAGTAGACTATCTATGGGTAGTGTAGCCCATGTTGAGGAATAAAGGAAGGAGCTAGTGAAGGATGTTCACAGGCTTGCTCGCTTATGAGTTCGACTTGTGAGCATATCAGACAGTGGAGTAACAATTCAGAATGGGGTAGAATCTTCTTTGGTAGTGGAGGTTAAGGAAAAGAAAGACAGTGATCCAATCTTGCTTGAACTAAAAGGTGCAGTCCACAATCAGAGAGTGGAGGTTTTCTCCCAAGGGGGAGATGGTGTACTTCGCTACCAGGGTTGATTGTGTGTTCCTGATGTGGATGAGTTGAGACAACATATTCTTGCAGAAGCCCATAACTCCAGATATTCTATTCACCCAGGTGCCACTAAGATGTACGGCGATCTGCGGAAAGTCTATTGGTGGAATGGCATGAAAAGGGATATAGCAGATTTTGTGAGTAAGTGGCCCAATTGTCAGCAAGTCAAGGTAGAACATCAGAAACCAGGGGGTATGACTCAAGAGATCGACATTTCTACTTGGAAGTGGGAAGTGATCAATATGGATTTCATCACAGGGTTACCGCGTACTCGAAGACAACACACTAGACCATTTTCGGCCTACGACAACACCACGTAAGTGTAGCCTAAACTAGCAAAAAGTGTGGCCTTTGATAAAAGGCTACACTTTTGAACTTTCAGCAATACTTTTTAGGGGCTGCCCAAAAGAAGCGTAACCTTTGACATTAGGCAACACCTTTTTAAATGTTGCCATCTTTGGCTACACTTATAAAGCGTAGCCAAATAGGTATAAGGGAACGCTTTGAAGACGTGCATTAGCAACACCTATTTTTTATTAGACTACACTTAAAAGCGTTGCCTTTTCAGAGTTATTGGTCTCACTTAAAAAGTGTTGCCTTTTATTGGTCATCTAGAGCAACACTTATAAAGTGTAACTTTATAACTCATCTATAGCAACACTTATAAAGTGTAACTTTATAACTCATCTATAACAACACTTATAAAGTGTAACTTTATATCTCATCTATAGCAACACTTATAAAGTGTTACTTTATATCTCAACTAGAGCAACACTTATAAAGTGTAACTTTATATCTCATCTAGAGCAACACTTACAAAGAGTACTTTATATCTACCTAGAGCAACACTTACAAAGTGTAACTTTATATCTACCTAGAGCAACACTTACAAAGTGTAACTTTAACATTTATAACCCTACATGTAGCACAAATATATATATATATATTATACATACATATAAGTGACCTAAAACACAAAATTAACTAATCATTAAATCAAAGCTATATATTTCAAATAAACTTCGAGAAATATTTCATGTACAACCAAAACTTAGAAAGTGATTGCTTAAAGATCTCTAATATCAACAAATTTCAAAAAACTAAATGTGTCATTCAAACGTATATGACAATAGTACAAAAAATCTTCATCTTTCACTACAATAGATCAAGTTTACTTCTGGCCAAATTCAAAATCAATTACCGGCATTTTCCTGCACATTCAAAATAAAATTATAAGTTCTTGAAATAATTGTGGAAGGGCATAATCGGAGAGTATTCACTGTAAGACAACCAATCCAAATCAAAATACAATTTCAATGTTAAAATTACACATTATAAGGACTACAACATTTGTACAGTCTTCTGTTGTTAATTCTCCAAAATTAAACTTCAAAAGTTTAAACAGAGATTAGAGGTTTGTCATAGCACAAGTGAGATAATTATTGAGATATGAATTCTTGAATTTCATATAGAAAGAAGTATATAATATGAAGAACGATTTTTTCTAATCCTCTACTTACTCTTTCAGACTTCACAGATAGTAAGTCTTGCATGGATTGTAGTAACTTAAGAAGCAACATAACTACTTAGTAATTCTGCACTTGCTACTTTTAATAATTATGCACTAACAAGTCTTGAATGGTATATGTATTACTTCTAATAATTCTGCACTAACAAGTCTTAAATGTTGTAGGATAATTCTCTGTACTTGCCTTGATCACCAAATAAGACAGACTCATCACACAGGTAAGACTACTAATTCTGCACTTGCTACTTCTAATAATTTCATTGATCTTTCTATGCAGGATCAACCAAACAATCAATAAATAAGGATACAATGGAGACACAAATTAATAATAAGTCTAGCACTAACAACATATTGGGCCTGACAACACTCACAGGAACACACAAATAGTTCAAACGAACTAGACATGAACACTGGAAACAAGGTTCATAACATAGTTTAGAATGACCACAAAAATCAATACATAACAACAGGAACATGGTATTTTCAAAGACATGAAGCATAGGGCAAGGTGCATCATTAGGCTGCGTCTCCAGTGCATACATGGAAGTGCCAAAATATTCTAAAGGTTCAGTTGATGCAGGTACTCCATTCCCTAAGCCCCTAGATAATATTGTTGTTAAGGAACTTGAAATAAGAGTAACATCCTATTATTTAATTAAAAGATGATACTATTATTATGAAAAATATTATTATCACTAAATATAATCTCCCCGCTACTCATATCAGTATATGTTCCACTTCTGCCATGACCTCAAATTATTAATGCTACATCTCCCACCTGTTCCACAATCTTTCCCCCTAATCGTGTTTATGACCTTCTTTGTCTGCCTCTATGTAATCGTATAAATAGAAGATGGGAAGCTGTATTATTCACACGAACATACTTGAAAGAAGAAACTTAAATATTATTATTATTGTTCCTATACACTCTTTAATAGAAAAAAGCTTGTTTAATCTACAAATTGTGAGTAACTTGAAAGTATGATTTCCGAGGCAAGTGTTAGAACTAATAAATTTCAAATCGTGGGTCAGGCTTTAAAAATGCTATGCTGAAAGAAAAGTAAAGAGGCCATATTCTACTTTTTGCGCACAACAAAGAGAACAGTTTTTGCTAGATTACAAGTCGGTGATTTCTATTTCAACTCTAACAAGAGCACATAATACAGAGCAAAACATTCGACTAACAAACATCTATGAGCTTTAAGACAAGTAAAAGTGTAAAACGCAACCAAAAACACACATCACAATAAGAAATTTGAAAAGATGTATCTTTAAGCGCTATAGAATGAGACACCAAGTTCTCAAGAGCCTTAGAATTCTAGTTCTTCTGAAAGACTGTCATACTTTTTTCACCTCTACAAGCAATATTTAGATACTGTCATCTCCATTTCATTTATAACACATAAGAGTCTCTCCTTACAGGATTCTGTTACTCTTATTTCAAGTTCAAAAAATACAGGTCAACAAGAGGTCTTTGATACAGGTCAACAAAAAGCTAGGTTCAATAATAAATCAGGAGGAAGGTTTAGTAAGAAGAGAAGGAATGATATAAAAGGACATAAACAAAATCTTGAACAAGGTAAAGATTTAACAGACAGTGAACAAAAAATAGAGGACCACGCTGCAAGAAAAGGGAAGCCAATTCAAGATGATTATGAGGCTTTAAATTCTGAAGATAAGATGTATTCGGCAAGCAAACTCATACTACAATCCAAAATCATTAGAGTCCTCCTTCAACACAATACAACACTCATACAACTAAAACAAAGTATAGACTGAATGTTCAAAGATTAAATATAGTAAAATAAGTTTAGAATTTCATTACCAAGAACACCAATTAAACTAGAATAAAAACAATATTCACACTATTAACAGAGAATTTGAAATACAAAATACCTTTTGAAGAATCGAATCATGAGCTGACCCCGAAGAATATGGAAGATTTGTGCCTCTTACAGCTTGTGCGCTACTTGAATCAATAGGTGAAGCAAGGTTAGATCCAACACACCCTGGTATATCTTGAAAATTCAATCCAAGGTTGTTTTACAGCAATTGAGTGAATAAATGTCGCATTTCTTCTCTCAATTCTTCCTTTAGAGAAGTGATTTCATTGGCATGCTTTTGTTTTAGATTGTTAATATCCTCATCTTTCTTCAAAGAACTTGTTGTCACTGATCTACCATAGCACCTAACTCGACCAGGCTGCTCCTTTCCAAATACTTCCCTAAATGCATCATCAGTTGTTTCCCCAGAATTTTGGCGATTTTGAAGTTCAGCCTATTGAATAAAATTGGCATCCATAGTTAATTGTAAGTACTATTTCATTTCCAATCCTATGATAGCGATCAAGCATTAAAAAATTATGACAACTTTTCATAAAAAACAATTCAACGACATCGACAAATAATTGATATCTCCTCGAATTTGCAAAGAAGAAGAAGAAGAAGAAGAAGAAGAAGGCATACGTGATAAAATTCAATGTAGTCAAACTCCCCACAATATAAATGTTAAGTCTGAATAAAATTCACTACTATTCCTCTTTAAAAAACTTACTATTGCAACTTGGGTATCAGCCTGGATTTCCTTTCCCGTCTTGGTACGAGTTGCAATAAACATTTCAGGCTTTGATTGTTTCTCGTTGTTGTCTTTGGCTGCACGCTTTATATTATATCAAAAGAAATTTAAAAAAATCAGTAAGTTCTTATAAAGTACAAAAAAAAATGAAAATCAAATTTTGTATGAAATGTCAGCTAAGTATTACCAATGTCACGCGTACTCTAGCAAAATTAATAGGTCCCATTCGATGCCTTCACTTTTGTTTTTTCCTGTTTTGAGAATTCATCTCGCATATGGCGTATTGTTAAAAACAAAGAGATAATTGAATTGATATGTATAAAAACAATAGATATGATGCAAAATTAGTCGATGAGTAGAAATGCACCATTTTAGCCTTACTTGAACAGTTGGGTGTTTTCAATACTCGATCAACTGACGAAATTTATTATGTGGAATGCCATCAGGACATTTTGCTAGCATATCCTCAAGGGTACTGTTTTTATCAAAAAAACTCTTTTTAATATTTTGCTTGTGTAGCCTCCAAGCATCACGAAGACCAGTCATCACCCACTTCTTTCCTTCTACTGGAAGTAAAAATTTTGACTATGCAAAATAAAATATATTTAGTTTCAGTAAGTAAAAAAAATAAATAAAATATTCATTCTCAAGAGTGGTTGTTCTTACATTGATGTATTCCCACATGCGCTTTTTAGTATACTTTGGCACCACATGCCAACTAGTGTACATCAAGCTGATGAATCTAGGATTCCTTGCAATTGTTCCTATAAAGTTTCTTAATTGTGACACTATCTTATTAGTTGGTCCCACCGCTTGTCCTTTATCAAATGTCACCTCCTTTCTTTCTTCCAAATTTTTTGCATGAATATCCTTACATGTTGTATGTCCTCGAACTTTTTTTGGCTTCGACATTTCTAGATTGACGTAACAGACAGGAAATAAGATATTTCTTTTATAATGAGTTCTAAATCTTACAAGGTTTAAGACATACCTTTTGTACTACAATCAATGTCAATTTCCTCTTCAACATTACATTTATCTTTACTGAATTCTTCTTGATCCACAAGATCATCCAATCCTTTGTTCTGTTCATTAATAATATGAGTATGCATAAATTCGACATCAGTTGATGTGTGGTTGTCACGTTTTGTTTAATCATCTATGTGTATCCCTGATCTTTTAGAAACTGATCAAGAGTACTATTTGGTATGATCGGCTTCCTCTTTACCTGCTTGCAATTTGGTAGATCAAGAATATCTTGTTCACTGTGTATCTTTTGCTTATCTAGAAACTGACCAATACTGGTGGCTGGTTGAACCGACTTGCTCTTCACATTTTTGAAGTTCACTAGATTCTCAATATCATGTTGTACCTCTCCTTTACCTAGTGTTGTTCCAGTCACATGTGCTGAAGCAGTAACATCTTTCTTGAATGACGTATGGAACCTAAAGTTATTCATAGGAAGTTTAGTTCCATTATCTTGAATGGACTCTTCAGATTGAAATAACCTCTGTTTAGTTTGTGCTTTCCCTGCAATCATACGTGAGGTTCTAAGCTCTTCCCTTGAAGACGATTGAATGACTGATTTGTGCCCAAGCAATTTATTCTTTCCTTGTTGTGGAATGAAATCCTCAGAATTCTTTCTTTTATGTGGTATTGGTGCCTGCTCTTTCTTAGCTTTATCATTGCGTTCATTTGCAAGTTGTTCTCTCCTAATCTTGAATTAATTGGCCAATTCAGCACTTGATCGGTATTGCATATCAACATCCAGATTCTTCAATGGACTTTGAGCTTTGTTTGGATTCGAACCCTTTTTCTTTAGCATTGTTGATTGATTCATTCTTCTCGCTTTGTTTAAATCTCTTCAATTTGTTTCCCAGTAGTAAGTAAACCTACAAAATAATAAGATTGTTTAAGTGAAAGAAGTAGCAGCAATGTAATTTTGATATAAGGTTGACATATGGATAGCTTATTATAGTAGATTGCAATAACTGAGTTTCTAGAATTTTCAGAATTTCTATAATTTCCAGAACTTCCAAAATTTTCTAAATTTTCCTGAATTTCTATATTATAGTACTGTATAATATTGCAGAACTTATACAAAACAGTAATGTAATTACAGAACTAATTTTCAATTACATAATAAGTCACACACACATACACTCAATAATCAACACAACAATATTTGTCAGAGGCTTCTGATGACCCCTCTCTGTAACATACAAACATAACAGTACCTTGGGGTTAAATGTTGACTGAAGACTCTTAAGAGTTCCACAGTTGCATTCCTATTTTTTGAATAGTTTGAACTGAAAAATAGTTTGAACACGACATGACCATCCATGTAAATTACAGGCATTAGTGTAACAAAGTCATGAAATTGATTCCAGTACTCACTGGCACAACGATTATCAAAAGTAACCTTAGCAGTGATAATCTTACTAACATGTGCACACTGTTCCACTATCTCATCACCCTTAATTTAAGAGGAACAGTGTGCATGCTACAATTGAGGAGCTACTTGGGTTAAAAATTACTTAACCAAATCATACTGCACAAGTTGCTTGGGTTAAAAAACTAATCAAAAAACTTTTCAACAAGATACAGGGGCAGTTTTAGTTTACTGTGACAGCAACACAGACAAATCAACTTTTTTGAAGATGATTGGAACAAACTAAAATGAGACTCAGTTAACTTTAATAAAACAGATCAAATCGATCATAACAACTAAGAATTTGATAATAAACTATCAGTACATGTTCCTCAAATAAATAATAATCAGATAAGAAACCAACATAAATCGTATCAACTAAGACATTGTGAAACAAACAGACTCATTTCTATGCACATTGTTCCATCATCTCATCACCATGTATTTAAGAGAATTATAATCCTTTTGGATACCCAGGGAAATAACAAAGAACCCCAGACCTTTCTGGCAAAACTTCCAGAGTTGAAAATGTATTCAATAGTGCCAAGTTCAGGAGGAATACAGCAAAAATATTTTGCAGGTTCAAATTCAAAACTGGAGAGCTTCTTATTACTTAAATTACTTAAAGGTAAAAAGTTGTACCTCTCTCGGAGCGACAAACTCGGGACAACGACCAAACCAAAAGTAACTTCAAACTACAGAGTTGAATGCCTCTAATGCCAACTGCCTGATAATAAAATGAAACCAGAAAGTATATAAATAACAAACAACCAAATAAAGCAATAATCATCTAGAAGTATAGGTTCCTCAATAAAATAATAATCAGATAAGAAGGCAACATAAATTACTTAACCAAACAACAATTGGGCGCCTGAAAAAAACCAACATAATACTTAAACATTGTAGCGATCTAATCTTAGATTCCACATATTAGATGTCTTAATGTGTTGTACCAAAAAAACTATTAGATTACGAAAACAGTGAGTGAGCACTATATGATCATCACAACAATAATGAAACTCATGGTGTGTCTTCTTCAAACTCTTCTTTAAACTCGACTTCATCTTCATACTCATTTTCAGACTCGTCTTCAAACGCATCTGAAAACTCATGTTCATACTCATTTTCAGACTCGTCTTCGAACTCATATTCAAACTCCTCTTCATACTCGACTTCAAGTTGTTGAGTGACAAATTCCTCCAAAGGCACATCAATAATTGTTTTTGGTAGATCCGTCCTTGTTAAGAGTACTTCACCATTATCTTTTGGTATAGATGGACCCTTCGAATATTCAGATGGCTCATTTTCATAACTTTGTGGGAGATTAGATTCAACTTCATCACCCATGTTAAACAAGTCTCTTGGAATATTCTTCATAACATAATGTTTATCTTGATCATATGGATCTTGCACATAGAAGCATTGGTGTACTTGAGATGCAAGCACAAAAGGCTCTTCCTGAGAGCATCTCTTGTTAAAATAGACATAAGTAAGGCCATAAACATCTTTTTCGACCTCATACCAATCACACTTAAATAGAACAACCTTAAAATGGCTGTAATAGTCTAATTCAACAATATCAACTATTCTGCCATAATAAGTCAAATCTACAGGAATCAGATTTTTATCCTTTGAGCTTGCAAAGCTTGTAGTTGAGGCAATTAGAGTAACATCACTATTTTGTGTTTTACGCCTTGCATCATGCTGCCTAAGATGGAATCTATATCAATTTATGAGATATCCATAATACCTTTTTGCAACAGAATTTGGTCCTCTAGACAATTGTTTTATCAAATCAGGCACATCCTCTTGCAAAGCACGAGTTTCAAACCATTGAGAGAAGTTTTGACAATGATTCTTGGCTTTGCTCCATTTAGATCTCCGTGACTGATTATCAACCTCTTGCTCATGCTCTCTACAAAACATTTACTATATTTGTTAAAATAATAAATTAAATAAGTTAAAAATTAATTATACAAAAAGAAAACTATATTCAAATTAAGGTACCTAATATATTCTTGAACATCATCACAATTTCCCAATAAGTATGCATGTGCCTGACTTAGTGACTTGTCATCTAAAATGATTGGATCAATTTTGTTTGCTCCTAAAGGAACTCCTTTGTTAGAAAACAAACTCACATGTTCTGCATCACTTAGGTCACATTCATCATTATTTCACGCTCTTCTGTTAAATCTGGTATGCACACCCTAATGCAGATATTTGGAGAATAAATTCATGCAATCTATTCCCACTCGTGTCTCTGCTATGCAACCTTCTGGAAAACGCCTATTGCGAATGTATGATTTGAATGTACCCATTTATCTTTCAGTGGAATACATCCATCAATTTTGAACTGGACCGCCTAATCTCACTTCATTGGCCAAATGAATAGGCAAATGAATCATGATATAAAAAAAATGAAGGAGGAAAAATTCGCTCCAACTGATTTACTGTTTCTATGATCTCTACTTCTAAGCAATCCAGTTCCTCCAATGTGATTACTTTTTGGCACAAACGATGGAAGAAGGAACTTAGAAGAATCAAAGGAATAGCCACATGATCAGGAAGAATGCTTTTAATTGGTATTGGAAGCAAGTAATGTAACATGAAATGAGCATCATGGGTTTTATAATTAGACACCTTTCTTTCATCCAAGTGCACACACCTAGATATATTGGAGGCACTACCATCAGGTAGCTTGGCTGTCTTTAAAACTCCACAAAAGATTGATTTCTCTCCATTTGTCATTAAGAAGCACGCCTTTGCAAACTTTGTTCTTTTACTATCTTCTGTATCTTGTGGATGAAGGTTCTTCCTGATTCCCATATCTTTCAAATCATACCGGACTTTTGCATGATCCTTTGTTTTTCCTGAAATATCCAAAAGAGTTCCAAGTATGCTATCAACTATGTTCTTCTCTATGTTCATTACATCAAGGTTGTGACGTAACAAGTTGTGCTGCCAGTAAAGTAATTAAAAAAATTTGACCTTTTTTTCCATGGGCCATAATTTGATATCTTTCTCTTCTTCCCAAATACATTTTCAAAATCATGTAAGCTATTAAGCACATCAGTTCCGTTTAAGGGAGGTGGAGGCCTGAATTCAGTTTTGCCATTGAATGATCTTTTGTTAGATCTCCATGGATGATCCATGGGTAGAAAAACACGATGATCCATATAGCACATTTTTTGACTATGTTTAAGATAACGAGAATTAGTGCCATAGTTACAACAAGGGCAAGCAAACTTTCCTTAGTACTCTAACCAGATAACATAGAATATGCAGGAAAGTCACTGATTGTCCACATAAGAGCTGCCCGCATTTGAAAAGTTTCATTTCTGGAAGAATCATATGTTTCAACCCCAGAATCCCATAATAATTTTAACTCATCTATCAATGGTTGTAAAAAAATATCAATGTCATTTCCAGGTGATCGCATCACAGGTATAAGTAAAGAAAGTATAGAATATTCAGATTTCATGCACATCCAAGGCGGCAGATTATAAACCATCAACATAACTGGCCATGTGCTATGTGATATACTCATGGTTCGAAATGGATTGAATCCATAACTTGACAAGCCAAGTCTGACATTGCGACAATCTATTGCGAAATCTGGATGCAGCCTATCAAAGTCTTTCCATGCTAGACCATCAGCGGAATGCCTTAACTTTCCATCTTTAGAACGTTCCTCTTCATGCCACCTCAAAGAATCTGCCGTCTTTGAGCACATAAATAACCTTTTGAGTCTAGGAATTAATGAAAAGTATCTCAAAGTCTTTATTGAAACTCGGTGTTGTTTTTTTGAAGGCTCAATCTCACTATCAACTTTAGGAGATTGAATATATCGTGAAGCTCCACAAGTATGACAAAATTCGTCATCCTTATGACCATTCCTGAACAACATGCAATCAATTGGACATGCATCAATTTTCTCATAATGCAGACCAAGATTCATAACCATAGACTTGGTTTTATTGTAAGACTGAGGAATGTTCAACTCGGGAATCGCCTCTCTTAATAACTCTAAAAGAGAAGTAAATGATTCATTGATCCATCCATGTAAACACTTCAACAAATATAAGCGAAGTGTGAATGATAATTTTGAGAAACCTATACAACCAGGATATAATCTTGGTTTGCCTCTTCAACTAAGCTATAAAATTTCTTGGCATCTTCATTTGGACCATCATAAACTCCTCCAGCCTGTGAAATATCTCTAAATTGATCATTCAACAACCCATCAATATCATCACGCGACCAATCCATATCATCATCAATATTCAACTTGATATCCCATTCCCCGTGATTGATCCATCTAGTATAGCCTTTAACGAATCCATAACATATGAGATGATCATACACTACATTCCTTCGATTCCAAAGAATATTACAACATTTCGTACATGGACACTGAATTTTCTCTCCATGAGGATCTCCATAAGAGTAAGCAAAATCTAGAAATGATTCAATGCCATCAATATACTCTTTGCTATACCTTGCTAAATTCATCCAATCCTTGGATGGGATATGTGAACTCCTAGAAGAAGATATCAATATTTAATCTTTCAGTAACAATCATTAACTAGTTCACAAATAAGTTTTAAAAGTGATGAGTGATCTATCAGAATCATGTGTTATGAGATGATAAAAGTTTCTAACCTAGTCATGACACTTTCGCTATGCCAAATCAAACCTTGAATCCTCCACAAATGTTTTTGAATGTTGATGATACTACCAAGGAAAAAATAAGTACAATTAATAGAATATACATAATTAAGAAAGAAAATAAATAAATAGAATTCAAATGATTAAAAGTTAAAGTTTTGTAATTGAATTTAGAGCTTTAGAGCTTTTAGAGTTTTATGAGCTTTTAAAGTTAAAGCTTTAAAATCTCATTCTTGTGCACACCCAATCAGAGAAGTATCAAATATATAATACCATGTTTAAACATTCAAGCAAACATTCCTATGATCCTATAATAGATATTCGATCAACAACTTACGAATGTCGCTTTGTATTAGTAATACAATAATTTTTATATTTGTTGTCTTAGTAATACAACAGCTTCCAAATTTTACTGTATTAGTGACACAACAGGGTTTTATATTTCTGAACTGTTGTATCAGTGATACATGAAGAAAGGTTTTTTTTATCCTTCCCTTTCGTGGTGAATGTTCTGTGAGTGTAGTATTTGTTACAACTGTTATCATATTATTAAGATTTTAGCAGGAATTTTTATTTCACTACTGAATGTAAACTAGAGAACTGCAATACCCCCAACCCAATCAATAAAAACATTATGCATCATAGTCCAAGGATATTCAAAAGGTCAAGTATAAGAGTAGCAAGAAATAACTTTCAGTGAAATAATGAAAGCATCAGAATGACAATATGAAACCTCCATTAGCGGCCTAAATTTACTCAAGAACTTCTTTATTCCACATAAGTATCCATAGGGGGTACTCTGTTAGATGCTTTACAGAAGACTCACTCGGTTTGTTAAATCAGGTTGTATTCCCTGATGCTACTTTTGGTTAAGTTTCAACTTTGATTTATGAAGGATTTCTAAGCGTGTTTATCTTTTATGTACATCCTATATGTTCTATGTAACAACCCTAAAAATGAATAGGATCAAGACTTAGGGGTCAAGAATGCTTGCAATTTAACCAAGGTTCACACAGATTGATATGCGTAGAATCAGACCTCAGAACCCTTACTACGACCAAGTCAACTAACTTGGGGAGTTAGTTGAGCTTGGAAAGGTTGGAACCAACCAAGTAAGGCTCGCGAAAATGAAGACTTAATCGAAGGAGTCTTTACTAGACTTAAAAGAGGAAATTTTAAGTTTTGAGGGTCCAAGGGTAATATGGTCTTTTCCAGGCCAAGGGTAATAATGTAATTACCTTGAGGAATTAATAAATTAAGTATGTAATTTAATTAAAAGAGCATTTTGGGTTGGGGCGACCCGAAGTGACCCATTTCGCAAATGGGGTGCCACTCGGGTTCGAGCCCCACTAGGAGCAATGAATTGATGATTTAATCATCAATTAAAATCTATTCATCAAGGTTAAAATGGTCCTTTCACATATTAATTAAAATAAATCAGATTTTGTATTAATTTAATTAAATCCTATTTTTGACTAAGTCTTGAATTTATTGTCCTAATCCTAATAACTCTCTCCCTCACGTTTCTCAACTCTCTTTTACGTCTCTCAACTCTCATTCTGTCACGCTCTGACTAACAAGAAAGCTCAAGAACAGTTTAATAACAATTGTTCTTCACACTTGAAAAACACACGAGAAGTTTTAAGAAAATCAAGGTAATCAAAAACGTCAAAGCAAAGGGAGGTTGTTCGTCGAGTGGTGTGTACGTTGAGGAGAATTTGGGCGTGGTTTGGAGGAGTTTCTGGGCAGTAGCTTCACACTTGAACAACATCAAAAGGTATGGGTTTCTTCTCTCTTGGTCCCTTTCCCAAGAGGTCCCTTACGACTCCAAAAAATTCACTCCAAAACTAAGGTTGTTCCCTTTTGTATGTCCTTGTCCCTAGATCCCAAACGAATTCGTAGGATGGCTATGTTGTGCTTCTATATTTAGGCATGAATGATGTGTTATATTAAATGTGAACATGTTTATGTGAGGGAAACTACGACAATGATGTTCAAAGTGTGGTCGAAAAGGTTGGTGTGTGTGTGCACGTTGGCAGTGCCTTAGCCACTCTTTGGAGTCGTATAAGACATGAAATTCTTGTGTATTTTATGTGTGAAATGTGTATACAATGTGATGTTCATTGCAATGAAATATAGTGGATTGAAATAATCATCTTTTATCCAACTAAACTTATGAACAATGTGACTAAAAATGAGTTGAATAATGACAAGAATTTTCCAGATTTGGGTACTCTATAATAAGGTTAAAATCTGGGTTTTAAAAGGGAAACTTTAATAAGTGAGGTCAATGGGAATTGAACCCAAGACCTCACATGTTGAGATGGCTGAAAAATAAAGAAAAACGTGAAGGAGCTAAGGGGAATCGAACCCCTTAGCTACTGGTTTCGCGTGACAAGGGAAAGTAAAAATGGGGAGGCGGGGGTTCGAACCTGGCCACTGATATTCGCTACAAAGAAAATGAAATTGGGGCTGGGGGAATCGAACTCGTGAGCTGTGGGGAGAAGGAGGAGAAAAATAGTTAAGCAAATAAATGGGAGGCGTGGGATTCAAACCCACGACCTCCAGGCACGCGCGAAAGAAGAGAAAATAAGAAAGAAAGAAATGCGAGGCGTGGGAATCGAACCCACGACCTCAAGGCTGAAAGAAGAGAGAAGCGAAATTAATTAAGAAATAAAGTGAGGCTGTGGGGTTTTGATCCCACAACCTCACTGCCACTCGCCCAATTTAATTAAAATAAAGTTAGAGAGGCTGTGGGGGTTCGAACCCACCACCTCACAGCCTCAGCGAAATTAAAATTTAAATAAGGAGGCTGTGGGGGTTCGAACCCACAACCTCCCTATTCCAGCGAATTTAATACTAAAAATCAAAGAGGCTGTGGGGGTTTGAACCCACAACCTCTTGGTTTAGGCGAGTAGGGGCAACAAGAGACTAACAAAAAATTAAAAAGGGGTTGTGGGGGTTCGAACCCCCAACCCTTCGGCCAACTTGAGAGTAAAATTAAATAGAAAATTAATCCTTCGATGTTAATGTTGAGATTTAATTTAGAGTTCTAATGTTATGAATATTAGAAATAAAATCAATGAAAAATATAAATAATATCCAATTGATTCAAGATTTGGGTTTCCTTGCCCAAACTTCCGTATTGATACATAAGTTATACGTGAGTAAAATATCCAAGAATAATGCCATCTACTTAGATCAAAATCAAGATCTTGGCTTATATACAAGATATATAAGTCTTGTACTACATAATCTTAGGAAAGTAAGAATCACTTAACGAACTATGAATGAAGCCCCATGGCTTGTATGTATAGACACATAAGTCTAACATACGTTCAAAAATAAGTGAACCTAAGATGTATGTAATGAAATGATGAACCCTAGGAGGGTTAAGTATGAGTGTAAGATACACTAAGTGGCCAAGTGCATTGGCATATGATGAGATGAACTATGAAATGATGAAATGAACATTCACATAATAAGAGGTGAGTAAATATGAAAAGCAAAGATGCTAATGATGAAGAATGTGGTGACAACATGATATGAGACTAATGTAAATGATGAGAGCAATCTCAAATGAGCCTAAGTAAATGTTACCAATACGTACTCACCAATGAGAGTATAAGATAATGAAGAGATCAGTCTCTATGAACACTCTAACAAAAGTATTGAGCTTAACACACTTAATACTAATGATGAGATGAGAAATCATCTAATGAGCTATGATGTCCTCATACTAGAAGCCAACTTCCATGACGTATGAGATGAATGTAATGGAACTTTATACTGAGCACCGATAAGCTAGCTATGAGCGGTGATGCCTTCTTTCGGGAAGGGCGGAGGTTCACGTAACTCTCATGAGATGAGACTGTCCAGCTTGACGGGTATGGGTCTCCACACATCTCCTAGTCTTTGAACCTATACTGCCAATATAGGGATCTGGCGGGGTTAAATTCCCATGTACGCTAGCATGTTATTGGGTCACTTTGGCCGGTGATTCCACCTCTTTTCGGTGTGGGGGAGACACTGGATTTCATGATGCTCACAAGATCTATGTCGGTTAAATTTAAAATTCCTAATGAATGAACGAGGCCAGCCTTAAATGAAGCACATAATGAAATGAGTGATACCAAAGGTGTTAGGGTAGGATAATCAAGAGATGAGCTAGACTTAGGTAATAACATTATGTTATTCTTGATTATTGCACAGAAAACCCGATGAAAGTCTTAAACTACACCCTAGGTATAGCTGGTGTTCACACTGGCATAAGAACGAAATAAAATGAAGTACGTATGAATGAATGAAGCAGACTCTGAGTTTGATAATGAAGACTCCCTAGTTGAGGTCCCATATGTTGAGCCCTCATTTTGGAAAGTCTTAATGTCAAGTCCATGATTCCAAGGTCTCATGGCATATGAATGAATGATATGAAAGAAGCTATGTGTTATATGTTATGATATGTGCTATATAAAGATGTTATGTGTTGTGTGCAATATGATGTTTATGATGATGCATGTTACTCTCATGGCATGACTTTCCTAATCCATATTTGGAAGGTTCACTAACTTTCCTAATCTCAATTTGGCAAGTCCACTGACTTGACTTCCCATAATCATGTTGTCAGGAAAGATCTATCTTTTCTCATGCATGTCCTTGGTGTGTGCTTGCATATACCCATACTTAGTACAAGTGTGTACTAACCCTATACAACTATACTATTTTTAGGTGCAGGCATAGGTGGACGATAGAGCTACAGGATCATTGTTGCAGTTATCCGGACGTCCAGCATTCATCCAGAGTTGGTAGGTCCTCATGTTTTCGAGGATGCTACTGTTTTACATTCTAGCTTAGTTTTAGAGTTGAGCTAGTGGAGCATGTTCCACTAGCGTTTCTTTCCTGTTTTATTCAGATTTTGTATTGGTGCCATTTTGGCAATTATACACTTGATACTTATTGAACTATTTCTTTCAGTTGCTTATATCTTAATGTTAGATGGTTGATGGTGAATAATTATGAAAGGATAAGAATGTTTAACAAGTATGTTAAGGAAACAAAAAGTTTTCAAATTTTCTACTAAAATTAACCTAGATGAAGTATGAATGACGTAAGTAGGCTTGTCTGCAACCTCTGAGAGGTCAACGACGCCGGTCTCGTCTGGGGTCTAGATTTTGATCGTGACAAAGTTGGTATCAGAGCACTAGGTTAAATTCCGATAATAATGAGTTCACATCAATCACATTGCGTTGTTTCTAAGTCATGGTAGTGAAGTGCACCACTATCCTGGATTAGAGACTGCATGATGCGTAGAAAAACTTCCCTTTTTTCTGATCTTATCGTGCTTTTCCTAAAGTTTAATTTCTTGGTGTTATGAGCGTGTCTAACATCAATCTTTGTTGTTTTCAGAGAATAAATACTAGGAGGGCTTTTGGTCAGAGGAGAAGAGGTGCAGCTGCTGGGGGCAATCAGGTTCCACCCCAGGCTCCAGCTGAAGGAGTGGCTATGCCAGTTAACCCAACTGTTGTTGACTGATGCTGAGGTGAGGGCATCTTTAGCCCAGATGGCACAGGCCATTACTATGTAGGCCCAGGCTATAAATGCCCAGGTCAAACGGTAGAATGTTCAGAGGGAGAACCCACCGGTTCGTAGCATGGCTGACAGACTGAGGGATTTCACGAGGATGAATCCTCCTATTTTCACAGGGTCTAGGACTGCAGAGGATCCCCAGGAGTTTGTGGACGAGGTGCATAAGATTCTGGTGGCTATGGGGGCCACAGATACTGAGAAGGCTGAGCTGGCTTCCTATCAGCTCAAGGATGTTGCACAGACTTGGTGCAAGATGTGGCAGGATAGCCGAGTTTTGGGTGGAGTGCCAGTCACTTGGGAGCTATTCAAGACAGCATTTCTGGAGAGATTCTTCCCCAGAGAGATGAGGGAAGCCAAGGTTGAGGAGTTCATCAACCTTAAGCAAGGCTCTATGACAGTTAGGGAGTATTCCCTGAAGTTTGTTAAGCTATCAAGGTATGTTATTTTCCTTATATCTAATAGAAAGGATGAGATGAGTACTGAAGTTTGTTAAATTATCCAGGTATGCTACTTCCCTTGTGTCTAACAGCAGGGATGAGATGAGCAGGTTCCTCACAGGAATCAATGGAGATCTAGAGGAGGAGTGTCGGTCTGCGATGCTCCATGACAATATGGACCTCTCCAGGTTGATGGTGCATGTCCAGCAGGTAGAGGACAGTCGTAAAAAGAGGGGTGTTCGTGATGCTAGGAGGCCTAAGCCTCAAGATCAGGCAGGTCCCAACCATGGAGGCCACAGAAACAATTTTAGCGTCCGTGAGCAGCCCAGGTTCAAGAAAGGGCAACAGAGTTCTGGGAACTCAAATTTTCAGAGGAGTACAACACCTAGAGGAGGCAGACCTGAGCCCAAGAAGGGCAATTGAGGTGAGATGCAGCGTCCTAAAAAGAATTGTGCTAAGTGTGGTCGAGCTCACAGTGGAGAGTGCAAACAGGGTACCATCAGCTTAGGGTTAGGGATGGAGATATCCCAAAGACAGCCTTTCGTACCCGCTATGGTCACTATGAGTTTCTAGTCATGTCATTTGGTCTCACGAATGCACCTGCTGTATTTATGGATCTTATGAACAGGGTCTTTCGTGAATACCTTGACTCTTTCGTCATAGTATTCATTGATGACATTCTCATCTACTCTAAGACCAAGGAAGAGCATGTAAAACATTTGAGACTAACCTTGCAGGTACTTAGGCAGCATCAGTTGTATGCCAAATTCAGCAAATGTGAATTCTGGCTGAGATCAGTGACCTTCTAGGGTAATGTTATGTCCGATAAGGGCGTGGAGGTAGATCCTAGGAAGACTGAGGCGGTGAAAAACTGGCCAAAGCCTCTTACTCCCACTGACATCCGTAGCTTTTTGGGATTGGCTGGTTACTACCGCAGGTTTGTGGAGGGCTTTTCTTCCATTGCTGCCCCATTGACAGCTCTGACTAAGAAGAAAGCCAAGTTTGAGTGGACGGAAACTTGTGAGAGGAGTTTCCAGGAGCTCAAGGACAGACTCACTTCAGCCCCGGTGCTTACTTTGCCTAAGTGTGGTGAGAATTACACTGTTTACTGTGATGCATCTAGGGTTGGTTTGGGTTGTGTTCTTATGCAGGTTGGTAAGGTGATAGCCTATGCGTCCACACAGCTCAAGGTTCATGAGAAGAATTATCCCACTCATGACCTGGAGTTGGCAGGTGTGGTGTTTGCACTGAAGCTGTGGAGGCACTACTTGTATGGTGTGCATGTGGATGTATTTACAGACCACAAGAGTCTCCAGTATGTGTTCACTTAGAGGGAGTTGAATCTACGTCAGCAGAGATGGTTGGAGCTGTTGAAGGATTATGACATGAATGTGCACTACCATCCAGGTAAGGCTAATGTTGTAGCTGATGCTTTGAGCAGGATGAGCATGGGAAGTACAGCCCACGTTGAGGATGAGAAGAAGGAGCTGGTGAAAGATGTACACAGACTGGGTGTGCGGTTGGTTGACTCCACTAGTGGGGATGTTTTAGTTCATCCTAGTTCTGAATCATCCTTGGTAGTTGAAGTCAAGCAGGGTCAGCATCTAGATCCTGTGTTGATGGAGCTGAAGGACTCAGTGCTGATGAAGATGAATGAGTCTTTCGCTTTAGGAAGTGATGACATACTTAGGTATCAGGACAGGCTATGTGTACCAGATGTGGATGGTTTGCGGACCAAGATTGTTGCAGAGGCCCATGGTTCCAGATATTCCATACATCCAGGTTCCACCAAGATGTATCATGATCTTAAGCAGATTTATTGGTGGGATGGCATGAAGAAAGACATTGCAGAATATGTGACCAAGTGTCCTAATTGTCAACAGGTCAAGGCAGAGCATCTTAAGCCTGGCGGTCTGACTCAGATTATTGAGGTTCCGACTTGGAAGTAGGAGGCCATTAATATGGACTTCGTGGTTGGTCTTCCGAGGACTAGGAGGCAGCATGACTCCATATGGGTTATTGTGGAGAGATTGACTAAGTCTGCCCACTTTATCCCTGTGAAGTCTACTTACAAAGCCGAGGATTATGCGAGACTCTACATTGATGAGATTGTGAGATGGCATGGGATTCCTTTGTCTATCATTTCAGATAGAGGAGCTCAGTTTAATTCACATTTCTGGAGATCTTTCCAGAAAAGCTTGGGCACGCAGGTAAAGCTTAGCACTGTCTTTCATCCTCAGACAGATGGGCAGGCAGAGCGCACCATTCAAACAATGGAGGACATGTTGAGGGCGTGTGTGATTGACTTCAGAGGTAACTGGGATGACCATCTGCCTTTGATAGAGTTCTCGTATAATAATAGCTATCACTCCAGCATTGGGATGGCACCTTTTGAGGCACTGTATGGTAGGATATGTAGATCTCCAGTTGGGTGGTTCGAGGTTGGAGAGTCATCCATTTTGGGTCCATAGATCATTTATGAGGCCTTAGAGAAGGTCAGAGTGATTAGGGACAGGTTGGCTACTGCTTACAGTCGGCAAAAGTCATATGCTGATAACAGAAAACGGCCCCTAGAGTTTGATGTTGGTGACCAGGTTTACTTGAAGATATCACCTATGAAAGGGGTGATGAGATTTGGTAGAAAAGGGAAGTTGAGTCCGAGGTATGTTGGGCCATATGAGATCCTACAGCGTGTGGGTGAGGTGGCCTATGAGTTAGCATTGCCTGCGGAGCTAGCTTTTGTTCATCCAGCCTTTCATGTCTCTATGTTGAAGAAGTGCCTAGGTGATCCAACATCAATCCTACCTGTTGAAGGTTTGGGGGTTGGTGAAGACTTGTCTTATGAGGAGGTACCTGTTGAGATCTTAGACAGATAGGTCAAGCGGCTGAGGAACAAGGAGATTGCCACAGTGAAGGTATTGTGGAGAAATCATCTTGTTGAGGGTGCTACGTGGGAGGCTGAGGCTGACATGAGATCCCGCTACCCTCATCTTTTCAGATCTTGAGGTTAGACTTCCTACTCTTAAGTCTATGTTTCTTATCTCTCCGTATTTTGTTGCTATTGATTGACTGTGCATAGTGATTTTATTATGATCTGACTGGAATTACGATGTGAAGTGGTAGTGTCATTCGGGGACGAATGTTCCTAAGGGGGGGATAATGTAACAACCCTAAAATTGAATAGGATCAAGACTTAGGGGTCAAGAATGCTTGCGATTAAACCAAGGTTCATACAGATTGATACGCGTAGAACCAGACCTCAGAACCCTTACTACGACCAAGTCAACTAACTTGGGGAGGTAGTTGAGCTTGGAAAAGTTGGAACCAACCAAGTAAGTCTCGCGAAAATGAAGACTTAATCGAAGGAGTCTTTACCGGACTTAAAAGAGAAAATTTTAAGTTTTGAGGGTCCAGGGGTAATATGGTCTTTTCTAGGCCCAGGATAATATTGTAATTACCCTGAGGAATTAATAAATTAAGTAAGTAATTTAATTAAAAGAGCATTTCGTTTGGGGCGACCCGAAGAGACCCATTTCGCAAATGGGGTGCCACTCGGGTTCGAGCCCCACTAGGAGCAATGAATTGATGATTTAATCATCAATTAAAATCTATTCATCAAGGGTAAAATGGTCCTTTCACGTATTAATTAAAATAAATCAGATTTTGTATTAATTTAATTAAATTCTATTTTTGACTAAGTCTTGAATTTAGTCTCCTAATCCTAATAACTCTCTCCCTCACGTTTCTCAACTCTCTTTCACGTCTCTCAACTCTCATTCTCTCACGCTCTGACTAACAAGAAAGCTCAAGAACAGTTTAATAACAATTGTTCTTCACACTTGAAAAAGACACGAAAAGTTTTAAGAAAAGCAAGGTAATCAAAAATGTCAAAGCAAAGGGAGGTTGTTCGTCGAGTGGTGTGTACGTTGAGGAGAATTTGGGCGTGGTTTGGAGGAGTTTCTGGGCAGTAGCTTCACACTTGAACAACATCAAAAGGTATGGGTTTCTTCTCTCTTGGTCCCTTTCCCAAGAGGTCCCTTACGACTCAAAAAAATTCACTCCGAAACTAAGGTTGTTCCCTTTTGTATGTCCTTGTCCCAAGCTCCCAAACGAATTCGTAGGATAGGTATGTTGTGCTGCTAGATTTAGGCATGAATTATGTGTTTATATTAAATGTGAACATGTTTATGTGAGGGAAATTACGAAAATGATGTTCAAAGTGTGGTCGAAAAGGTTGGTGTGTGTGTGCAAGTTGGCAGTGCCTTAGCCACTCTTTGGAGTCGTATAAGACATGAAATTCTTGTGTATTTTATGTGTGAAATGTGTATACAATGTGATGTTCATTGCAATGAAATATAGTGGATTGAAATAATCATCTTTTAGCCAACTAAACTTATGAACAATGTGACTAAAAATGAGTTGAATAATGACAAGAATTTTCCAGATTTGGGTACTCTATAATAAGGTTAAAAACTTGGTTTTAAAAGGGAAAATTTAATAAGTGAGGTCAATGGGAATTGAACCCAAGACCTCACATGTTGAGATGGCTGAAAAAGAAAGAAAAACGTGAAGGAGCTAAGGGGAATCGAACCCCTTAGCTACTGGTTTCGCATGACAAGGGAAAGGAAAATAGGGGAGGCGGGGGTTCGAACCTGGCCACTGATATTCACTACAAAGAAAAAGAAATTGGGGCTGGGGGGAATCGAACTCGCGAGCTGTGGGGAGAAGGAGGAAAAAAATAGTTAAACAAATAAATGGGAGGCGTGGGATTCGAACCACGACCTCCAAGCACGCGCGAAAGAAGAGAAAATAAGAAAGAAAGAAACGCGAGGCGTCAGAATCGAACCCACGACCTCAAGGCTGAAAGAAGAGAGAAGCGAAATTAATTAAGAAATAAAGTGAGGCTGTGGGGGTTCGATCCCACAACCTCACTGCCACTCGCCCAATTTAATTGAAATAAAGTTAGAGAGGCTGTGGGGGTTCGAACCCACCACCTTACAGCCTCAGCGAAATTAAAATTTAAATAAGGAGGCTGTGGGGGTTCGAACCCAGAACCTCCCTATTCCAGCGAATTTAATACTAAAAATCAAAGAGGCTGTGGGGGTTTGAACCCACAACCTCTTGGTTTAGGCGAGTAGGGGCAACAAGAGACTAACAAAAAATTAAAAAGGGGTTGTGGGGGTTCGAACCCCTAACCCTTCGGCCAACTTGAGAGTACAATTAAATAGAAAATTATTCCTTCGATGTTAATGTTGAGATTTAATTTAGAGTTCTAATGTTATGAATATTAGAAATAAAATCAATGAAAAATATAAATAATATCCAATTGATTCAAGATTTGGGTTCCCTTGCCCAAACTTCCGTATTGATACATAAGTCATACGTGAGTAACATCCAAGAATAATGCCATCTACTTAGATCAAAATCAAGATCTTGGCTTATATACAAGATACATAAGTCTTGTACTACATAATCTTTGGAAAGTAAGAATCACTTAATAAACTATGAATGAAGCCCCATGGCTTGTATGTATAGACACATAAGTCTAACATACATTCAAAAATAAGTGAACCTAAGATGTATGTAATGAAATGATGAACCCTAGGAGGGTTAAGTATGAGTGTAAGATACACTAAGTGGCCAAGTGCATTGGCATATGATGAGATGAACTATGAAATGATGAAATGAACATTCACATAATAAGAGGTGAGTAACTATGAAAAGCAAAGATGCTAATGATGAAGAATGTGGTGACAACATGATATGAGACTAATGTAAATGATGAGAGCAATCTCAAATGAGCCTAAGTAAATGTTACCAATACGTACTCACCAATGAGAGTATAAGATAATGAAGAGATCAGTCTCTATGAACACTCTAACAAAAGTATTGAGCTTAACACACTTAATACTAATGATAAGATGAGAAATCATCTAATGAGCTATGATGTCCTCATACTAGAAGCCAACTTCCATGACGTATGAGATGAATGTAATGGAACTTTATACTGAGCACCGATAAGCTAGCTATGAGCGGTGATGCCTTCTTTCAGGAAGGGCGGAGGTTCACGTAACTCTCATGAGATGAGACTGTCCAGCTTGACGGGTATGGGTATCCACACATCTCCTAGTCTTTGAACCTATACTGCCAATATAGGGATCTGGCGGGGTTAAATTCCCATGTACGCTAGCATGTTATTGGGTCACTTTGGCCGGTGATTCCACCTCTTTTCGGTGTGGGGGAGACACTGGATTTCATGATGCTCACATGATCTATGTCGGTTAAAGTTAAAATTCCCAATGAATGAACGAGGCCAGCCTTAAATGAAGCACATAATGAAATGAGTGATACCAAAGGTGTTAGGGTAGGATAATCAAGAGATGAGCTAGACTTAGGTAATAACATTAGGTTATTCTTGATTATTGCACAGAAAACCCGATGAAAGTCTTAAACTACACCCTAGGTATAGCTGGTGTTCACACTGGCATAAGAACGAAATAAAATGAAGTACGTATGAATGAATGAAGCAGACTCTGAGTTTGCTAATGAAGACTCCCTAGTTGAGGTCCCATATGTTGAGCCCTCATTTTGGAAAGTCTTAATGTCAAGTCCATGATTCCAAGGTCTCATGGCATATGAATGAATGATATGAAAGAAGCTATGTGTTATATGTTATGATATGTGCTATATGAAGATGTTATGTGTTGTGTGCAATATGATATTTATGATGATGCATGTTACTCTCATGGCATGACTTTCCTAATCCATATTTGGAAGGTTCACTAACTTTCCTAATCTCAATTTGGCAAGTCCACTGACTTGACTTCCCATAATCATGTTGTCAGGAAAGATCTATCTTTTCTCATGCATGTCCTTGGTGTGTGCTTGTATATACCCATACTTAGTACAAGTGTGTACTAACCGTATACAACTATACTATTTTTAGGTGCAGGCACAGGTGGACGATAGAGCTACAGGATCATTGTTGCAGTTATCCGGACGTCCAGCATTCATCCAGAGTTGGTAGGTCCTCATGTTTTCGAGGATGCTACTGTTTTACATTCTAGCTTAGTTTTAGAGTTGAGCTAGTGGAGCATGTTCCACTAGCGTTTCTTTCCTGTTTTATTCAGATTTTGTATTGGTGCCATTTTGGCAATTATACACTTGATACTTATTAAACTATTTCTTTCAGTTGCTTATCTCTTAATATTAGATGGTTGATGGTGAACAATTATGAAAGGATAAGAATGTTTAATAAGTATGTTAAGGAAACAAAAAGTTTTCAAATTTTCCACTAAAATAACCTAGATAAAGTATGAATGACGTAAGTAGGCTTGTCTGCGACCTCTGAGAGGTCAACGACGTCGGTCTCGTCTGGGGTCTAGATTCTGATCGTGACAATTAATACGTGAAAGGAACATTTTACCCTTAATGAATAGATTTTTATTGATGATTAAATCATCAATTCATTGCTCCTAGTGGGGCTCGAACCCGAGTGGCACCCCATTTGCGAAATGGGTCACTTCGGGTCGCCCCAACCCGAAATGCTCTTTTAATTAAATTACTTATTTAATTTATTAATTATTCAGGGTAATTACAATATTATCCTTGGCCTAGAAAAGACCATTTTACCCTGGACCCTCAAAACTTAAAATTTCCTCTTTTAAGTCCGGTAAAGACTCCTTCGATTAAGTCTTCATTTTCGCGAGCCTTACTTGGTTGGTTCCAACCTTTCCAAGCTCAACTAACTCCCCAAGTTAGTTGACTTGGTCGTAGTAAGGGTTCTGAGGTCTGGTTCTACGCGTATCAATCCGTGTGAACCTTGGTTTAATCGCAAGCATTCTTGACCCCTAAGTCTTGATCCTATTCATTTTTAGGGTTGTTACATTCTATTTGCCTTTATAGTTCTCTTACAAATTCATTAACTATATTTCTGAAGCTTAAAGGATGTGGATATATCTTCTTATGTTTTAACCCGTGCAGACGAGTAAGCACGTCAAAACACCAAAACAGAAAAGTATATTGAATCTAATTCAACACAAAAATGATACTTGAATCTAATTCAATACCAAAAACTATATCATGAGAAACTCAAGATCATGTAGGTAAACAATCAGTCAAAGCATTTTCTGAAATTCAACAAGTATTTCATCATGTGTTTCTTCAGCATTGATTTTTCATTACACCTGGTAGTACCCCTGGTGTTCAGAAAGAACATGGTTAGAACCACCAGTAAAGCCAACATACTTGTGGACCAATGATTCCTTATCAGTCCTACTTTATCAAGGAAAAAGTCCACTAAATACCACATAATTTGAAACCAAGTATTTCCACATCCATAGAACAAGAAGTCAACAAAGGTGACTAGAAAAAATCAACAGAGAGACATGATTTTCAAATATTGCATGCTTATCCATTTGAAAACAACTTTTTACACAAACTTGACCAAATTTCTTAAGCTACAAATGTAGTTACTGGTGAATTTTACAAATTTAGATGAAAATAAAACTGGATATTTTCTTGAATCATGTAAAACAGTCTAGACCAAAGCATTTAGACCTGCACTATTTTTAGTCATCTAAGACTGTATAGACGAAGGCATTCCAATCAGCTACATGATCATTCTTAACAGTGTTTATAGAATATCAATTTATAATAATACATAGCTCAATAACTATCTAGATAACTAATGATATGGTGATCGTCACTATGCCATTGACTGTATAAATGAAATGGATATCATATCCAACATATATCATGACAGAGCAGAAACTTTCACATAATTTGATAAAGGAAATGAATAATATTAACTGTTGTCTTTATCACTTATTTAATTCTATATTCTTTTACATACTTGGTGAGTTACTTCATTTCCTAAAAGTGAGAGATGCTAGTTTTAATACCTTATCTCTACTATGTGTCCTCTAAATTAAAGACATTCAAGAAGTTATATATTCATGTACATAAAAAGACATGGAGATAAACTAACCTCAATATACCAAAATGAGATTATTATCTCATTAGCACATGCTACACTTGTCAAGTGATCTTTCACTATGTTTTTTTCAATCAATTCATCTGATCCATGGAAGTGAACAAGTCGTAAGTAATATCAGCGTGGATCAACCTTTCAAACCATAAAACAAATATCCAATAAGTACTAGGTAAGTAACATAGCGTGAATCATCTAATTATAGCTTTTGAATTCACTATTCAACAAGAAAATCATGAGGAAGTACAAGAAGTTACAGATAAGCAAGGAGTCTCACAGAGGGGTAGAAAGACTGTGAGACAAAGGACCAAAATACCAACCACCAGCATGTCTGCTAGTTCTAGTAGACTCAACACTAGGTCTAAGATTAAAGGTCCTTAATGATGTTTTTAATTTTTCAGCAGGAGTTTGTTAAATAAGAAAGAGCTTTCAATGATCCGAGAACGACTCTTTGAGAAATGCTAAAGAACAGCCCCAAATTTCTCATTTTTAAATAAGTCTTTGGCTGGAAGAGTTAAAACATGCGAAGGAGCAGAAGTGTAAGCTTTATGTATGTATGACAAATTCAGATTAAAGAGGAATAGAACAATAGGAGATAGCAGAATATGCATTGTCTTAAAAGATGATTTTTAGTTCACTTTTTTAGACAAAGTAGGCTTAGCTAGTGAAACTCAAACTATAGTTTGAGAGATTTACACAACCTTTTCTTTTCCACATAGATATAATAGTGTCTTAGCATCTAAAATCTCTCATTAAGAAAAATTAACAGAATATATTAGTGAGATGCTTTCCTTCTATCAAAGGGGAAAAAATATGAGTTCTTAGGACACCACAAACTTAGAATAGTAATGTCACTAAGAACGTATATCGCCAATGTTATGTTTTAAATATCAAAGCTATGTTGCTAGAACTCTTCAAAAATATTGTCGAGTGCGTGTCATATTCTCCAAAAGTAGTGTATCTGTGGAGTATCTGACATGGGTCTGACAACATATTTGGAGAGTCCGATAAACATAGTTAAAAAGTGAGGAGGTTCTCTATGATTAGGAATGTAAAGAAGAGAACGACATTGTTTCCTGATGTTGATTCTTATATGTTAAAACTACTTTTTTATTTAGTTTCATCATGAAGATGAATAGACTCTAGTCTTACAGATATGGTCACAAGTTTCAAACTTGGAAGCGTACAAATTACAACATGTTTATTCTTCAAAAATTATAAAAGAATAAATATATTTTAAGCTCTTCAATAGGCTTATTCGTATTCACTACTAACTGGAATATCCACAGTTTGACATAGACTAAAGGGCAAGGCATTCGATCAACTGAAGTCACAGAGAAAAAGTGTTGGTGGATACCACCATAGGTCTCTTCCCCCTAAAGCTCAAAAGAAAGCCCACTTTGTGGAGTATGACAGAACCATTGAAGTCGGTAGGAAGGAGAAACATAAAGTCAGTGAGGAAAAGGTTGATAATGAAGTTGTTAACTTCATCAAGAGGATAGACGTAGAAACAGACTTTAGCATCATCCATAGACTGTCTTATAGCACTTTACCATAGACTGTCTTTACAGTTCTATTTACTTCTATTATATATGCAAGAACTTGACATGTAATGAAATTAGAAAGTTACAAGCTATTTTGTCATCTGTTGCATCTAGCTTATCAAATAGGATAGACTTTAGCATCATACAAAACTTTCTCTCCATTTTGTTTGCACTGACTTCTCCTAATTCTTATAAAACTTATATGAAGCAAGCCTCACTTTCAACAATATCCAAAACTCAACAGGTTGTCCATACTACAAAAACAAATCTTGTACTTCTATTCTGTTATTGCTAGTAACAGTTAGCAGAAAAGAAAGAAAGCATAATCCTCAAGTTGAAAGTAGAAAAAGAAATAAAACAATTAAAGACGTAGAAACATTTATTTTACTAAGGATTTAAGTTATATAAATTAACAATTAAAGCATGTTATGCTATCACTGTAGTTTTACCAGTTATAGAAGGTAATAAAATGTATTTTTGAGGTCACCAATCAAACTTGTCATACACTGTTATTTGTTATTGTAAAAAATAAGAAATTATGTATTGTCCGTTCACAAAAGTTAAAGTCTATTACTATTATTTTGATAATAGATTCCTTTATAGGAAGAAATTTCCTATTTGTCATAACTGTAATGTCCAGCTCTTGCAAAACACTGTCACAAGTTACTGCTCCCTCTCCACCCCTTCTAGACTTGAAAAATATATCCTATATCACCTATCTCTAAGGCATATGATTCTTTTTATATATAGTGAAACTTAAACTACAAAGCAAGTTTAACAAATTCATACTACGAGGTGATCCCAAAATAACTAAGCAATATTGAACTAAAGTTTTTGATGTATAATTGAAAATGCACTAGAGAAACAACAAAATGACTGCTAGACACTTCAAGACATGTAGTCGAAAAAAGAAAAATTTTACCAGCAAATAGCTACAAGACAGAATCAATGTGGTTAACAAAGGAACAAACCAAGCTTAAGGCGAGCACAACCATGAACTCAGGAAGACTAAAAAGCAGTGACATTCAAACAGACATTAAAACCTTTTGAAATTCATGTAGAATAGCTACTTACACTTGACGAAATCTATATTAGGGACAAAATATCATAGGTATCGCCAGCTTCAACACTTCAGTTCTTCGAACAAAGACGACTTAGCTACAACTCAGTTCTTCAGATAAAGGCGACTTATCTTTAGCTTTTACATTCAACATTCAAGAGAAAAAACTAGTCTATCAAAGATAATCTGCCCATTTATACGTAATACAACTACAAACTAAACTCCCAAAATCAACGACATTCGTATCAACAACACAACAACATAAAAACCCTAACTTAAATTTTCGAATGGTACACAAGAATATCAAAAACTTAAAGCTATAATTTAGACTTTTAAAGATAAAATCTCTTACCTGATAAACTCTATTCCAAAAACCCTAAAGCTTTAAGACATGAGACAAGTTGATTTGTGAAGCATTTTCTTTCAATTTGCAAAAGGAAATCTGATGGAACAGCAGTTTACCCAGGATTCTTTGAAGAAAATCGCCTTCTTCGGCTCTCCAATCTTGAACAACGAAGCTCTGAGAGAAAAATCGTCTTCTTCAGTTCCTCTTCAGAAAAATCGCACTGCTCTTCGATTCTTGAGCTGAAAATGGTGTTCTTCAGCTGAAGTTTCAAGAAATGTGACAAAAATCGTGGTACAAATCGATTTTTTCCGTTCTTCGATCCTCTTCTTCAGTTCTTGCAAATAGTGTTCTTCAGCTGAAAATGGAAGCTTCAGCTGAAGTTTAGGAAATGTTGCCTTTTTTATTTCTTTAATGTTTATTCTTTTTAATATTTCTTTAATGTTTTATTTTTTTGGCCAAATAAAAATGGGAGGAGATCAAATTTTAATGTTAAAATGTTGGAGGGAATATAAAATTTTGGTGAAAACACTAAGGCCACATTTTAATGTGTTGTATTTACAATTATAAAAATAACACACTTTAAAAGTGTGGGCATTTATGTAAATAGTTGTTGCCAACTATAACAACACTTATAAAGTGTAGGTTATCCCATTAAAGAGTACACTTTAGAAGTGTTGCTAATATTAGTGTAGTTAAAAGTCAAAATCTTTGGCTACACTTTAAAAGCGTTCCCAAAAGTATTTTAGGCAACACTTTATAAGCGTTGTCCAGATTTAGTGTTGCCGTAGACCTAAAATGGTGTAGTGACATGACTCTATTTGGGAGATAGTTCATAGGAAGACTAACTCTTCTCGTTTTTTGGCGGTCAAGACTGTAGATTCCGCAGAGGACTATGCCAAGCTTTACATTAATGAAATTGTGAGGTTGCATGGTGTTCCTTTGTCTATCATCTCAGATAGAGGTCCTCAGTTTACCTCTCATTTCTGGAAGTCATTTCAGAAGGGTCTTGGTACTCAAGTTAACCTTAGCACAGCATTTCATTCGCAGACGGATGGACAGGCAGAGCGTATTATTCAGACCCTACAGGATATGTTGAGAGCTTGTGTGATTGATTTAAAAGGTAGTTAGGATGATCACCTTCCTCTAATTGAGTTTGCCTACAACAATAGCTATCATTCTAGCATTCATATGGCCCATTATGAGGCTTCGTATGGGCGTAGATGTAGATCTCTTGGTTGTTGGTTTGAAGTAGGTGAAGCAGCTTTGATAGGACCAGATTCAGTCCTTCATACTATAGAGAAGTGCAACTCATTAGATATAGGATTAAGACAACCCAGAGCTGTCAGAAATCTTATGCATATGTAAGGAGAAGGGAACTAGAGTTCCAAGTTGATGATTGAGTTTTTCTGAAAGTGTCACCTATGAAAGGGGTGATGAGATTTGGCAAGAAAGGGAAGCTCAGTCCTAGATATGTAGGCCCTTACAAGATCTTGAAAAGGATTGGCAAGGTGGCATATGAGTTAGAATTACCAGCAGACTTAGCAGTAGTGCATCCGATTTTCCACATCTCACTCTTGAAGAAGTGTGTGGGTGACCCAGCATCTATAGTGTCATTAGAGAGTGTGGCAGTAAAAGATAGTCTTTCTTATGAAGATGTGCCAGTTGAGATTCTTGACCGTCAGGTTAGAAGGTTGAGAAACAAAGAAATTGCTTCAGTCAAGGTTTTGTGGAGGAGTCAGTCCGTAGAGGGAGCTACTTGGGAAGCAGAAGCAGCCATAAAAGCCAAGTATCCTCACCTTTTCCTTCTGAATCCACTCCAGCTTGAGGTAACAGTTCCTCTTCAGTTTTCAAGTCATTCATGCGTAAATTCAGTCTTAGAATAATGTTCCCTCAGTTTCTACTTGCATTTTCAGCGTATTTGCATGTTGTCGGAACTCAATTCAGTCAGAAACTTAGTGTTCAGTGATTAGTAGTAAGGTTTGCAACTCTCTCCCTCTATTTCAGCTAGTTTAGTCTTCATTCGAGGACGAATGTTCCCAAGGGGGAGATAATGTAATACCCCGTAGCCAAAACACACCAAAAATCAGTTTTTCAGAAAAATCTGCAAGTGCAACCGACGTGACCATCGACAGACCATAGCCTGACCCACGGTCCATCCTGCACAACCGTCGATGGGATCAGAAACTCCCAAAAACTCAGCCGGACAAAATTGGCAAAGTCTTGATCAACGAACGGACCTACGGTCCGTAGTTCACACGACGGTCCGTAGTCCGTGACCGTCGATCGAGACCCCCTTCATCCACTCTCTGACAAGGACCAAGGGTGACCAGCAAGGTCCGTAAGTGGACCCACGATCCGTAGGTCTGACCGTAGGTGGGAACTAGCAGGCATTTAGGGGGGAAATATAGTAGGGTCAACAACAAATGATCATAACTCTTAGCACAAAATGAATTAGGTGTCCTATGACATATCAACAGATACATAATTGAATTAGATTTCCATCTACACCGACCTTTCTAAAATCAGATCTCCGAGTAAAAAGTTATGCCCGTTTTAGTAAAGGCTTGTCGAACAGACCCAACCTACGGACCCAAACGATGGACCGTCGATGGAACGACGGACCGTCTGTCCAGGTCGTCGTTTGGTCCGACAACAACTTGCCCAGGAGTCCTTTGGTCTTTTCCCACTTCTCTTAAACCTTAAGGTACGTCGTTTTGACCCTAAATCATCAGATCTTAGTCAGTTTAAACCTAGAAACATAACTAAAACTTACCTAAGTCAAAAGCATTAATCAAAAGTTAGAAAATTAGAAGCAAGAAAGGAGAAAAAGCTCAAGAACGCTAGTTCAAGAACGCAACAAGTTTCCAACAGTTCCACCCACGAAATCTACGTGTTTCTCCGTGAATTTCATCACCAGGTATGTGGGATTTCACTAGTGGGTTGCTTTCACCCATTGGGTCCCTAGTTTTCAGTCAGTTCTTGATTCTCTAATCATGATTAAACCTAGGGTTCCTAGAATTACAGCAGAACTTCATGATTTAGTTAAAGTATACGTTCCAAATCAGATTATCATGTTATTACTTAGATTATCGCATGAATTTCAGAACCCTAGCATTGTATTTCTTTAGTTCTTGAATTACACATGCTAGGTCAGATATTTCAGTTATGCAGTTATACATGCTTCAGTTTTTAATGCACCATTATCAGATTAAATGTTGCATTCTCAGTTTGCATATTCAGTTTTGAGCTATCAGTATTTACAGTAAATTCAGACATAATCAGTTAACTACATAAATTAATGGGATTAGCATAATACCGATTTGGACTAGGGTTCAGCGTACCCAAATAGTCCCAGAACTACTAGCCAAGTAGGTTGTAAGTCCCCTCTGTGGGCAATCAGTTTAGTGATCACGCCAGCATGCCTTTATACCTTTGGCAGGGTATAATGGGTCCTCTCGATGGGGCGTATAAATCGGACTCCACAATTAGCTCATGTGGTTTTATTATCGGTTATGAGTAGCTTTCACAGTTCAGTCAGACTCTCTGCATTGACTATTTATCAGTATATTCAGTTTCAGCATGTTATAAATTGGTCATTGTATCCAGTTAGCTCAGAATTTAGTATATCATGTTCAGATTATTATACTTGTTTTTGTACTTGTTCAGTTATGTTTTATTTTAGCTTTACTCTATCCTACATGCTCAGTACCTTCAAGTATTGACACATACGTGTGCTACATCTTCTCGTGATGTAGGTTCATGTTCTCAGCATCCAAATCACGCATAGATCGATTTCCCGATCTTCAGTCTAGCAAATTCAGTGGTGAGTCCTCATTATCCGAGGACAACAATCATGAGTTTCATTTCAGTCTTTTAGTCATTTAGTTTCATTTTTGCTAGATTTAGCTGGGGCTTGTCCCAGTATTTGTAGTCCAGTTTAGATGCTTATTTCAAACATAGTTAGATTCAGCTTAGTATTGAGTTAGTATTTCCTTTGTATTAAACTCATTGTCTTCAAATATCTCAATTATAGAATATGGGTATTCCCAATCTTTTTAGTTTAACTTATGATTTAGCTTTCGGATTCAGTTTATTATCTTTAGTATGCTCATGATCATGCCAGCAGGGTTAGCTTGGGATCACTTGTGGTCCTAGGTTCCGTGTCCGCGTCTCGGGGGTAGCTCAGGGTGTGACAACTTTGTTCCACATTCTAACTTTAAAGTTGTATTGTCTTAAATACATTGTTCATTCCTTTATCATTTGGATATTAATGTAAGCCTATATTGACATGTTGACTTTGTATTGGATATGTCCAAGATTTGTACTCGTTTAGATGGTTCAATATGAGATGAAGTATTAGACTAATTATTATGTATTGATTATATTGCCTAATCGAGAAGCCTATGTAAGCTTCCTATGTGAGGAGTCTATGTAAACTCCATATGTAGTATGTGAGAGTTCTATGTAACCTCACTATATAGATGTATGTATGAAAAGTTTTAATTTTTCCATATTTTTAGGCTATGATATGTAATGATGAATGCTAAGAGGCTAGTCTTAGTCCTCTCCAAGGACGACGATGCCGGTTACGTCTAGGGGTGCTCCCCGGTCGTGACATGTAATACTTCTTTGAAGGCGCATGTGCCTTGTAGTACTTCTTTGAAGGAGTTGGTGACTTGTAAAACTTCTCTACCACCGGTGACTTGTAGTAGTGCTTCTATCACGGCTAGGGAGAACCCCCTAGAAGTAACATGGCGTACTTGACCTCTCGGAGATCTTATACAAGCCCATAGGCATCATTCATCGCATTGTTCCTAAAATTTTAACGGTAAATTTAAAACTTTGCATAGCACATCATATGCTATTACACCACTTCATATATAGAAAATATCATAAGTACATAATTAGACTCTAAGTCTCTTTTGCCATCTTAGACTCAACATCAATAGAGTCGAACAAGGACACGACCCTTAACAACGTAAAAGAATAATCTAACTATTACATAAACTTAAGACAATGACATAACATATGGTCCTTGAATCTTTAAGGAACCCATTTGAACTTGGGGATATGAATCCAAGCTCCTCATTCTATGAAAGGTCCTCTAGCCATCACCACCAACACTTTGTGTAAAAGATGTAGAGTAATGGTATTAGTACAAAAATGCACTAAGTACGACAACCATACAAAAACATGCATTTAAAGAGGACATTTAGTTAGAGATCAAACATCATGTCTTGTTAGTAAAAGTTCATGAAAATTGATACAATAGGTACAATATAGTTCACATAAAACATATAGACATGGACACTATTCATTATAACACATAAAGCCACTTAACACATTTTGAGGCACAATCAATACATACACCACATTATCTCTCTTTTTACCTTAACTCCTTTCCTTAAGCAACCCTCAAGTAATACTTAGTACAATGTATCACCTTAAGGTCACCCAAGACGGTCTTTCATAACTATGCTTCATCAACACAACCACATATATTCATAAAGTCATAAGCATATCATAAGACATAAGCTTCACATAAGAACCATCACCTAAGACAATCCCCAAGTCACACTAGTGCAATGTGTAGGTAGCATCCCATAATACTACTTGCACCAAATGTACCTAAGAAGCCATCCTAGAATAGGCATATCATATTCAACAAGTCATAACACCTTCATTTATCACTAGACGTAAGACCACATACTTCATAGCATCATATAAGGACCCATTCATTCACTACAACTTTAGTCATATCTCATTTAGTTCATATAATAGGTAAACCACCCTCACAACCCCTTCACAAGCTTACTTGTGCAATGTACACATGGAGTCTCATACCCCCACATATACTAAGTAAACTCATTTAGAAGTCATAAGTGTAATCCACCATGCATAGTCATAATTCATGTCTTGGAATAGAAAGGTTACTTTAACATGCATTCATAAGAATCATACAAAACACAAGTCTTCATTTCATAATGTTCTACTCTTATCCTTTCTTGAAGTTCACTTGTGCAATGCATGGGTAGGATCCATAGTCCTACCTATACTAAGTAAACTTTTCAAGGAGTTATGATTAGAGTTCATATTCTTATCTTAGTTCATTTCTTACTTTTAGGAGACATAGCCATAACCGACATAGACCATGTGAGCTACATGGAATTCGGTGTTCTACTCTCACACCAAAAAGAGAGGGTGCTACTTGCCTAGGTAGGACCTTCATACAAAATAGCTATTCTAGTGGATCCACTAAGCTAAGACCTACGGGGGCACGTAGTTATGAAACAAGGAGATTGCTACTAGAAACCTTGACTTGCTAGACGTGGAGGTTTCCATTTCTTGAGACAACATCTATTTTGGAAACCCATACTTTCTAAACATGAAGGTTATCTTATGGAAGCCGTACTTACAAAACGTGAAGCCACCACTCTCATTTTTCATGTTCACTCGGTGGTAAGCTTAAACTCCATTTTTAAACACTTTAAGCCTTTATTGACATTAGTTCATAAAGTAGACTTTAAGGACTAGCTCCCTCATACATCATATAGCTCAAAGGTTTCTAAGATGAGAATTTCCTTTCATTATAGAACCTACTTTATGTGAGAATTTACTTTCACATAATTCATAGGACCTACTTTATGAGAGAATGTACTTTCACCTAATTTTACCATTCATACATCATGTGTGTGTATACATATGTGAGACATACTTTCACATAAACACCTCTAGGCACACATGCTCATAATTCATTAATCATATACTTTACATGCATAGTAATAGATGAGGGTGCATATGAGAACTATCCTTTCAAATGACACCATGAATCTATCCTACTCATAGATATGCATGAGGTGTGTGTGTTCATATTGGTCATCATGATCACATAAGAGAAACACCGAACGAAGGGATCATAACACATACTCAATATCCCTCAAGTCATGTACTACTTCACATAAGAGTATTAGGGACTATAGACCGCACACCTATATCACATCATAGGAGGCAAGAATACATTCAACATTAGAATAGAAGACTCCTAACATGCATATGATCACATATTCATATAGGTTTCATATAGGTAGGGGTCATGCTACAAGAATATTCATCACAACTAACCAACCACACCTAACCCTAACATGATCATCACATATATATAACATAATGAATACACCTAGATCATGCAACTAGAATGGAAGACATACACATAACTTCATAGTCATGATAATCATCACATAAATATACTATACATCTATTGACTTCAAGACCATGATCACAACATACAAAGATAGACAAGAATGTAAACACCGTCACCTTAAGTGGACTATACCACACAATGTCAATTCCAATACTAAAGGCCATGAAATTAGGTCAACTTACCAAGTCCCCAAGCTATGATCATCATTGATCAATTCCAAATAATTCATAACCAATTTACATAGACAACAATAGGATTAATCAATACACTATAATCAAATCATAATTGGATCATCATCTAATCAAGATCACAAGACCCACATTAAAGGCTAATTTGAGAAAATAGGAGGATCATTGGTTCTTTCATAAATTCCTTAGGAAATCATTATAAAAACATTTAATAATCATAAACTCATCATTAGCATTTCTTTGAACTTCAATTGACAATGAACTAATGGCTAGATTGAAAGATTGAATTTTCGGTCATATAATCTCTTTGAAAAACCTTTGAAGGAACTCCTTAGATGGAAGATTAACTAAATATAAACAATAACCATACCTTAATACATGAGAAGACACGAAATTTGGAGAATAAATCATGAGAATCAATCCCCTAGCTTGTTCTTGAGCTTGGTCTCCAATGGAGGTTTTGGGAGAGTTTGTTTTGAGAGGGAAATGTTTGATTTTGAAAAGTGAATTCTAAATTAGGTTTTAGGCTTATATACTAACTTAAATTACCTAAAAACACCTAAACTAATCCCCTGTATTTCAATTAGGATGTGGGGTGAATTTCCCAATTCACCACTAGCATGGCAGCGTCTGCATGCAGTAACATTGCAGGTCCAAACGATGTGCATAGCGACGGACCGTCGATGGAATGACGGTGTTGTCCTGCACAACCGTCGTTTCTGAATGAGGCTAACTTTTGGGTGATTATATCCCATGCCTAAGTGTGAATAAACTCCCCCAATTGGCGGGGCATCAATCAATCAACTGAGCATCGATTGCATGGGCGTCGATTGAACACTGCCAAGGCAGTGTACTGCTAGCTTTTGGGTCCTCCTCAAGGACCCTTAGGGTGGTCCTTGGGGAGTCGTGCCCAGATGTTTAGACCCTCAATACGTACATATATTTTTTAGGACCCTCCCCTATCAATTTAGACTCAAAGAAATACTCTAAAACAAGGCAAACATACAAAGGCACACTAGCACACAACACGACTAGTTTCCAAATGTCTATGTCGTTTCTTGATGTTTGACTACCAAACTATTTAAAACGACTCTCACAAGTTGTGACACACTTAATTAACATGTTAAGAAATCTTTAAGTCACATATTAGGCTCTAGATACCTTAGTTCATTTTGATGGTCTTGACAATATCCCTCACTTGGGAACATTCGTCCTCGAATGACACTTGGAACTTTTAAAACACTTTCAATGACTCAATGACGCATACAACAATTCACAACATTCAACATGTTATCATATAATAGTCAATGCACCAAACTTACAAGGAACACCAACTTCATACCATCATGCAATTAAAGCAACATTATAAATATGGACTACTCCTACAATTATTTCCATGCTTACATGCTTCTTCATACTCATTGCCATTTGGAGGAACTACCTTCTCCAAATTTAGACATGCTCATTATTTCATCATAAGGTCAAACATACAATGGATTTCAAATGCACACATAGGCATAATCCACACTTCAACTCATACTAGATGCACATGCATCATGAACAATATAGACCAACTACAATTTTATAGTCTAGACATAATACCATCAAGGTCATATATGACATTACCATGTTTCATTATGTTTAAGGAGGGACTACCTTCTCCTAGTCACAACATACATACATGGCATCATAGAGTTCACATAAAAGTAATGCACAAAGGTCAATTCATTTTAAGGAGGATTTCTTCACTCCAAACTACATTATGCTCATACTCCCTTCCAAATGAAGTCAAAATGGTAAATCACACCACACACATCACAAAAATAGGAAGTTATTTCATACAATTTCAATTTCTAGCATGACACTAGCTTTCATAAACATGCATCATTTAAGGAAATTATTACACTTCATAGGCACACATAAATGACATTGGCTAGAGTGAGCCTATAACAACACTTCCCAAATCACAAATCACATATTTTTAAAGGGACTCATCCTTTCTCATTTGAGGAAAACTTAACACCTCATTGTGGGGCCAAAACACCCTCACCTCCAAGGTGTTATAAAGCATGTTTATTAAACCATCTCATGAAGTCAAATTGCACATTTATCATATAAAAGGTGTACAAAATCATGAGAAGCATGCAATCTATCAAAATCCCTTTTTATTCAATAAGAATCCTTCAAAACATGCATAACATAGTGTCATTTAAGACACACATAACATATGGAGAACATGCAACTTATAATTATATGCAAGACTTCCATCATAAACAAGCTACTTAGAAACTCTTTGGTTTCAAGCTTGAGTAGGAATAGAAGGAAAAGATAGAGATATCAACAACCTTACTACTCAAATAATCATCCCCCTCTTAGGGTAAACCCATTTAAGAGAAACGTATCTCATTCAAGAGAACTTAAACTTACCAATCCTTCTATTCAAGCACAACATCACCCTCTTGGGATCAAGCTTATGCGAACCCTTCTCACTATCCCATCTTTTCATTTCTCAAGAAGGAATCATTTCCCTAGCTATTCATCCACACTCCACTAGGTGAGGAATTCCAGAGATCACAAATGAGTAGCTAACTTACTTTACTCCATATCCATCACTCAAAGGGATCCTTAACATAGGGAAGTTCAAGGTAACTTAACATAGGAACATAAAGGGCATTCAAAACCTTACCATCTAGGCATATTATCCCCCACTTGCGATAATGTCACGACCCAAAATCGAGCCGCGAGTGGCACCCACACTTATCCTACTATGTGAGCGAACCAACCAATCTAAAACCCCAACATATTGAACAAAATACAAAGCGGAAGACTTAAAACTCATTATCCCCAAAATCTGGAAGTCATCATCACAAGAACATCTATCCTCAAGTTACAAATCTAAAAGTATCTAAGAAGCTAAAATAAATAAAAGGCTAGTCCATGCCGGAAGTTCAAGGCATCAAGACATTGAAGAGAAGATCCAGTCCAAGCTAGAAGCATTAGCTCACCCTGAAATCCGGTGTAGTGAAGACTGGCTAGAATTGCTGCTGAGTTGAAGACGACGGTACGTTTGCTGCATTCCCCAAATAACAAAGAAAGAAACAACAAGTAGGGGGTCAGTACAAAACACAAGTACTGAGTAGGTATCATCGGCCAACTCAAAATAGAAAACAGTATATATCAGTTCATATCATAAATCAACTACAATACTCAACCTGTAGCAACAAGTACTATAATCATCAATAAGTACTACCAAGTTCATCCATGAGGACTCAAGCCTCAATACCACACTCATTTGGGAAATTAGGTTCATTACATTGAGTATATTAACATCTCTTAAGATTCATTATCTTTTCCTTCCGCGTGTGTCGGTACGTGACACTCAATCCCCTACTACTAATGTGTCGGACGTGACACTCCGATCCCCCTAATTCTTATGTGTTTGGAAGTGACACTAACTCCGATCCCCT
>JABWTJ010000988.1:0-31198 GCA_016801875.1 Solanum sitiens
TGATCATTCATTGTATCTGATTCATTTATTTCATCATTCATTTCATTTATTTCGTCTATTTCAAGATTTTCATTTAATATTTGTTTCATTTTATTTATTTCTTGTGTTAATTCAAATTCTTTTTCTTTTTCTTTTTCTATTTGTTTCTCTTTTTGTTTATTTTCATATAATAATTTAAGCTTAGCTAATTCTTTTTCTAATTCACTTATTTTTTTATTTTTTAATTCTTCTATACGTTGTACTTCCTGCTTTGCTTTTATTTTTATTTTTTCAATCTCTTTTGATTTATCTATTTCTTCGTTTTCCTTTGTTATTCTTATCATAGCTGTTAAACTATCTTCTAATTTTGCTGTTTCTTTTTCTAACATTAAATACAAATTATTTCCTATCTTTTTATATCTTCTTCCTAAATTTAAAAATATTATTTTTATTATTAATCCGTCTTGATTTTCATATGTTTTTTCGTTTACTGCAAATTTTTCTTTATTCATTATGATTTATGTTGTAACTTATATCATGTTGTAATTTATATTCTAGGCAATTTATTTGTATTTCTAACATAAATATAACTTTTCTTTGTGCTAATATTGCTTTAGTACTTACTCCTGCAAATATATTTTCTTCTAGTCTTTCTTTTTTATATTTTAATTCTTGTCTTTTTTCAATTATTTTCTCTATCAATTGTTGCTTATATATTTCTTTGTTCATACTGTTTTTTCAGATAACACACATATTTATATTCTGTTTTAGAGATTATATTTATCAAAAAGTCTGTTTTGCTATTATCTTTTTTAGTAAGTTGTAATAGTTCATATTCCATATATAAGTTTTTTAACTTTTTCTGTGTCTTTCGTACTTTTCTTTCTATCTTAGTTTTTGTTATAGTAGTTACTTTATTTGAATTATTCTTCATATTTTTAGGAAAATATTTTTTCATAATATTCTTTTTTAATTAGATTTAATTTTTGTATTTCATTAGCGTTGTTTTCTATATATTCTAAATATTCTTCCTCTCTAAAATATAAATATTTATTTACATTTTCAATTAATAATTTTTCTAGTAGATCTATTTCTTCTTTAGTTTTCCTCCAAAGTTGTAAATATAAATAATCTATCATTGATCTATGAATAATTCTAGATCATCATATAAATCTATATCAAAATCATCTGGTATAATTAATTCTGCCCAACCATGAATTGTTTCTTCAATTATCTCATATGTCAATAATTTGTCATAAATTATTCTTTTCATATCAATATTAAGATCTTTTAATATATAAAGAATTAATATTTTGTAGTTAACATCATCATCTAATAAATAAGAAGTCATTTTAACATATTTTCGCTAAAATTTTATTCCTTCTAACCTCTTATTTTATTATACTTATTTATTATGTAATAATAACAATTTAATAATCATCTCGTCTAGTCACTACTACGGTTTTCTTCTTAGATTAGTTACCCTAACAGCGCCTCAACTGTGTTTACTCCCCTAAATGGCCTTCTTGCCTACCGGTTTCAATTTAAGGATGGCATAGTCTGGGTATACTGACTCTCAAAATATTTCCGTAGCAAACCTTCTAAAGATTGTTATTATAACATTATTAAAACATAATAAACAATTATAATCAACAAGAGATTATTAGGAAAAAATTAGTTTAGCTACTCATGAATGAAAATGAGTATACCTGTTTCTGTATGTTTGTTAATTCTGATTTGTTTTTCATAGCTTTTTCTTAACTTAGCTCTGATACCAATATAGGGGGGTGGAAGCGGAATTTAGAAAAGAGAGTGAAGAAGAGAGTTTCTTGAAAGTAGCTTGCTTTTTTATGAGGGAAAAAGCCCTCTATTTATATAAAACTTACAACTCTGGCCAAGTTAAAGTGGCCGACATTACTTTAATAATACTTTGCATATGGCCTATTTTCCTTTGGCCGACGCAAAACAACAAAAAACTTTACTTTACATATGGCCTATTTTCCTTTGGCCGACGCAAAACAATAAAAAACTTTACATATAATGGACGACATACTATTTAATACTTTTCTACTTTACATAGTGGCCTTTGCTTTTATTTATGGCCGACAAACTATTTATTACTTTACATATGTCTTCACTCTAACTGCACTTCTGGAACGTAGTTATCTTCTCCTTCACATTTCGTGCATAGATGGTCTGGATATTTTTGTCACATTATCTAGCAATATCTAGTCATTAGATTTGATGAGATAAAAGTTTTCCTAATAGCTCTTGTGGTAGGCGTTTGTTCTGGTTTCAGCAGACTTAGTATCCATTGTCGTAATTCTTCCATATCTGTTGCCCTTATTTCTCTGCAGTTTGAGTATATCATTGTTTGATCTCTGTTGTAATAACTCCAGATTGCATTTCCATTTAGGTAGTTGTTTGATAGTTCATTCAATATAGTAGCTATCCCAATAGTCCTTTTGTTTGCATAAAACTCTGGGATATTTATCTTCTGTATCTCTTCTTGTATATCTATCTTTTCTGGTATTATCATTTCTCTAGTTAAACCAATCTTAATGACTTGTATTGTTGGTTTAACTTCGTCATATAGTATCTCTGCTGTTGCTGAATAGATCTTTATGTAAAATAAAGTCCCTTTAGTTATTCTTTTATATTGTAAAAATGCTTTATGTAGCTCTGGTATTTTAGCTACTTCTTCTCCTGGTGTAGTATATATTGTACTTAATAATCCGTAATTGTAGCAAGTTGCTACTAGATTTGGATTTGTACCAGGTTGTGCTATGAGTTTATTGTATCCTTGTAGGTATTGGGTTATATAGTTTTCATTTGGATTCCTGGTATCTTTTGCTCTGGGATTTAGGTTTAAAAAGGTTTGTATCTTGTATATATTTTCTATATACATTCTGGTAATATGGTTATATGTTTGTTTTTGTGAATCTAGGCTGGCTTTATAAGTATTTATTTGCGGGGGTACGAATATATCTTTTTGGGTATTTTGTGGAGAGTATGGTTTGGAAAATAGTTTGTTCATATTTGTATTTGTATATTTTGCCTTACCTTCTTCCTTTTTTGTAGCTGATCCTCCTGTAGATGTGCTACCTGCAGCTGTATATATTATTTTGTTATGGGTTTTAGGGTGTTTCCCAACGTCACCTTCTAGCTCCGCATGTTTTAAGTCATGCTGCTGACTTTTAACTGTATCTTTTAGTATTTGAACTTCAGTTTCTATCTTTTCCATTTTTTGATAGAGTGTTGTCATTGTAGCTAATATTTTCTTCATTGTATCTTCCTCTGGAGAGGTAGTCTGCAATAAAAGTTTTGTCAGTTTTGATTACTTCAATTGTAAATGTAAAATTTAATATATTTAATACTAATCTTCTTATTTCTTTTGTTGTAACTGAATCTTGTACCTTTTTAGTTATCCACCACTTTACCTGTGTATTATCTGTTCTTACAATAAATTTGTTGTAAACAATATATGGTTCAAATGCTAATAAACATTTATATAATGCAAACAATTATTTTCTATTTATCTCCCATTTTATTTGTGCTTCTGCATAAGATCCTGAGTAATATCTACAATGATGTTCTATTTTTTCTTTGTCATATTTATATTTTAAAACTCCTCCATAACTATGATTGCTTGAATCTGTTTCTACAATATAAGTAAATGATTTATTTTCATCGGGAAAATATAGTTTTGGTAATGTCTTACATAAGTTTTTAATATGTCTTATATGTTCTTTATCTTTATTATCAAAATGATATTCTACATCTTTCTTAAGTTTTTTATGTAATGGTTTTAAATGTTCTGCTAATTTTGGTATATATTCTCTTACTTGGTTTACTAATCCTAAGAAGGATTGTAATTTCTTCTTTGTATCTATATTTTCATCAAGGGTGATTATTTTTTGTACTATATGGGTTTGCATTTTTATTCCATTTTTATCTATTTGTATTCCTAGAAATTCTATCTGATGTTTCATAATTTCTGCTTTCTTTTTACTTAGGCTTATACCAGAATGTTTAATTATGTGTATAAATTTTTCTAATAACCTAATATGTTCATCTTGTGTTTTTGAATATAATAATATATCATCTATATAGACAATGCAATTTTCTAATTGATTAAAATAATTGTCCATAAAATGTTGATATCTACCTGGTGCATTTTTATATCCAAATGGTAGAACATTCCATTCATAAAATCCTTGTGGTACAGTAAATGCTATTAGCTGTTTAGATTCTTCTTCTAGTTTCAAGTGATAAAATCCTGATTTACAATCGAATTTACTGAAATAGTTATATCCTTGTATCTGTCTTATTTTTAGTATTTTATTTGGTATTGGGTAATTATATGTTTTAGTTTTAGCATTTAAATTGCGACAATCTATAACCATTCTAATTTTAAATTCTTTTAAATCATCAAAATTATATTTTAATGGTTTTTGTGTTATTATACTATTTTCATCTATTAATTCAATCTTTACTTTTGTCTTATGATTTTCCCATCCTTGTAATGGATTTTCACTATATAATAATTCTAATTGTTCGTTAATTATTTTAACTTTATCTATTGTAAATATGATAATTTCTAATTGTGTTATTTGGGTTTTACTTATATTTTCCATTTCCTGGTTTATTTTTTCACTTCCTTTTATCCATTCTTTGGGTTTTCTTTGTTTATTATTTACTCTTTTTGCTCCTATTTTATTTCCGCATGGTGTAGTAAACCACCAATGTGTTTTTGTTATAATATGTGGGTATAATATTTCTAAAAATGGCATTCCTAATAACATATCTTTTGTTGTAAATTCAAAATTATACATTTCTTCTATTGTTAATATTTTATCCCATATTTGTATTTTTATATTTTTTGCTTTATATGTAATCATACTACCTTCATTGTTAAATCCTGTTACTACCATAGGTGTTTTTAATTTTTCCCATTTATTTTTTGGTAAACAATTATATTTACATATATTTGCTTCTGCTCCTGTATCTATCATAGGGGTATAATATCTGTTGTGATATCCTTCTATAATAATTTTTCCAAGTATATATATTTTTATTATTCATTTTGTTCTTTTAATAATTATTTTCTTATTTTGGTAAGTTATTATTAATTGTTCATTCTCTATACTATATGGTTTAACTTTTTCTAACCATTTTATTCCTAGGGTAATATTCTGGCTTCCTTGGTATATTTTAAATGATATTACTATTGGTATTCCTCCTATAATTAATTCTTTTTCTGTTACTTCTTCACTTGTGTTTACTATCTCACTAGGTAATCCAGGGCATAATTGTCCTGTTTTTATAATTTCTGTTTCTAATACTAATTCTCTTGTTATATAATTCTCTTCTTGTCCTGTATTTATTAAAATTTTATATTTTCTTTGGTCTATTATTCCTGTTATAAAATAATGGTAATGTTATTTCTTCTATATTTAATAAATTTTTCGAGATTTCATAGTTCCTTTTAGATGTGCTTGCTCTTGATGAGGTAGTTCTATTTAATGCATTTGGTATACTTGAAGTACTCAATCTTTCTTTTACGATTTCTAAATCTTCTTCTATGTCAATTTCTTTATAACTATAATCATTATTATCTATTATAGTAATTATTCTTTCAAAAGGATTTTCTATTTTTATTTTATCAATTTTATTTCTTGCCGTTACTTTATGTTTTGTTGTTAGTATATATAGGTTTTTACATCTTGCTGTAAATATTTTGCTGCCTGGTGCTAGTTCTATTCCAGACATTTTCCAATATAGAACTAATGATTTATCTATGTTTCTATCTGTTAATGCTACTGAGTAGTTGGCACTTATTATAAATTTAAATTTTTGGTATATTAAATTTCCTCTTACTGCACTTATTACACTTTTTTCTATAGGATGTATAATTCTATCATCTGCTAAATATATTTCAATAGGTGTATCTATTCCTTCTCTAAAACAAGCTTTTATCAATATTTCTGTTCCTCCTAAGTGTACGTACTTTATGGGTGTTTTTGCTTTTATATCTTTTATTTCTTTATTTATTATTCTCTTATTTAATATAGGTATTTGTGCTTTTCCTTTTGTATATTTACAATCTATGATATGTTCTTTTTGACTAACTACATAATATTCATCTTTTTGTCTTTTAAACCAATTTCTTATTGTAGGTATTTCAAGTACTTTTTCAACACTTAAATCTAATTTTTTTCCTTTTATTTGTTCAAAAATTGTGTTATCAAATATAATTTTTTGTTATGCTGATTCTTCATTTTGATATTCTTCTTTAGATATTATTTTTATGTCCTCTTCAGACATTAGATTTCTTCGTTCATTTCGTCATTATCTAGATCAATATTTATTTCATTTTCTAATTCAGGTTCTATATCTGATACTTCATATATACTATCATTTTCACTTAATTCATAGTCTATGTAATCTATCTGTATATATTCTTCATTATCTATAATTACTTCTGCTATTTGTTTTTCTCTTGGATTTTTAGGTAACTTACAATTTCTGGCTAAATGTCCTAACTTTCCACAATTATAACAAGTACAATCTGATAGTTTTCTTTTTGGTCTATAAGGTCTTTTTAGTTTATAATTTTTTACATAATATCTTTGTCTTGGTTTTTTATATTTATATCTAGTTTTGGTTTTTCTATACTTGTTTTATCGATTAGGTTTTTTATAATATTTATCTGTACATCCAAACTGTGGTGCTGTCATGATAAATTTTTATGTAATACTTTCTCCATTTTTCTTTTTTCTTTTTGGTTTTCACATAATTGTACAAACCATTGATGTAGAAATTTTATTCTAGCTCCTAAAGTATCTGTTAATCCTTCATTATTCCAGTCTTTTATTATTTTTGTACTAAATGGTTCTGGTAGTTTTGTAAAATATTGCTGTATTATTTTTTTTGCTTCATTTATATCATATCTGCTTTATAATAATATTCTTTAAATGCACATGTATATTCTTCTATATAACACATTTTACATATACTCAATTTTGTCATAAGTTGTCTATTTATTATTTTTTCTCTATTTTGTTCTTTTATTTCTGTAGTCATACCACCAAATTCATTTCTTATTGCTAATTCATATTTATCTAATATATCTATATTTGTTGTTTATGGAGAACCATCTATTTTCTTATCACTCCTAAGTGTTTCTAAACTTTCGAAGGGTAAATTTTCTATCCATAATTTTGTTGTTCCTACAAATGTTCTTTCTATATATCCTGGCGTTTCTTTTGTTGTTATTTTGTTATCAATTAATTGTTTAGATATATTTCCTACCCATAGTAAGATTACTTTATTTATATCTATAACATAATCTAGATCTAAAAAGTTATATTGTTCAATTATTGGTCTTGGCGTCCATTTTTTATTTAGTCTACTATTCCATATCGCATTTGTTCGATCTGATCTTTCATAACTATCTGTATAATAGGTTGGTGTTGTCCGTCTAGGATTACTCTTAGGACTATTATCCGGGGTTTTAACTTTTGATGTGCTAGGTTGATTTATATCTCCAGTATTTATTTCTAATTTTTTCGGCTTATTTACTTGTTCTAAAATTTCTGTGTATGTTTCACTTATGTCACTTATTTCTGATTTTTGATCATTCATTGTATCTGATTCATTTATTTCATCATTCATTTCATTTATTTCGTCTATTTCAAGATTTTCATTTAATATTTGTTTCATTTTATTTATTTCTTGTGTTAATTCAAATTCTTTTTCTTTTTCTTTTTCTATTTGTTTCTCTTTTTGTTTATTTTCATATAATTCACTTATTTTTGTATTTTTTAATTCTTCTATACGTTGTACTTCCTGCTTTGCTTTTATTTTTATTTTTTCAATCTCTTTTGATTTATCTATTTCTTCGTTTTCCTTTGTTATTCTTATCATAGCTGTTAAACTATCTTCTAATTTTGCTGTTTCTTTTTCTAACATTAAATACAAATTATTTCCTATCTTTTTATATCTTCTTCCTAAATTTAAAAATATTATTTTTATTATTAATCCGTCTTGATTTTCATATGTTTTTTCGTCTACTGCAAATTTTTCTTTATTCATTATGATTTATGTTGTAACTTATATCATGTTGTAATTTATATTCTAGGCAATTTATTTGTATTTCTAACATAAATATAACTTTTCTTTGTGCTAATATTGCTTTAGTACTTACTCCTGCAAATATATTTTCTTCTAGTCTTTCTTTTTTATATTTTAATTCTTGTCTTTTTTCAATTATTTTCTCTATCAATTGTTGCTTATATATTTCTTTGTTCATACTGTTTTTTCAGATAACACACATATTTATATTCTGTTTTAGAGATTATATTTATCAAAAAGTCTGTTTTGCTATTATCTTTTTTAGTAAGTTGTAATAGTTCATATTCCATATATAAGTTTTTTAACTTTTTCTGTTTCTTTCGTACTTTTCTTTCTATCTTAGTTTTTGTTATAGTAGTTACTTTATTTGAATTATTCTTCATATTTTTAGGAAAATATTTTTTCATAATATTCTTTTTTAATTAGATTTAATTTTTGTATTTCATTAGCGTTGTTTTCTATATATTCTAAATATTCTTCCTCTCTAAAATATAAATATTTATTTACATTTTCAATTAATAATTTTTCTAGTAGATCTATTTCTTCTTTAGTTTTCCTCCAAAGTTGTAAATATAAATAATCTATCATTGATCTATGAATAATTCTAGATCATCATATAAATCTATATCAAAATCATCTGGTATAATTAATTCTGCCCAACCATGAATTGTTTCTTCAATTATCTCATATGTCAATAATTTGTCATAAATTATTCTTTTCATATCAATATTAAGATCTTTTAATATATAAAGAATTAATATTTTGTAGTTAACATCATCATCTAATAAATAAGAAGTCATTTTAACATATTTTCGCTAAAATTTTATTCCTTCTAACCTCTTATTTTATTATACTTATTTATTATGTAATAATAACAATTTAATAATCATCTCGTCTAGTCACTACTACGGTTTTCTTCTTAGATTAGTTACCCTAACAGCGCCTCAACTGTGTTTACTCCCCTAAATGGCCTTCTTGCCTACCGGTTTCAACTTAAGGATGGCATAGTCTGGGTATACTGACTCTCAAAATATTTCCGTAGCAAACCTTCTAAAGATTGTTATTATAACATTATTAAAACATAATAAACAATTATAATCAACAAGAGATTATTAGGAATAAATTAGTTTAGCTACTCATGAATGAAAATGAGTATACCTGTTTCTGTATGTTTGTTAATTCTGATTTGTTTTCCATAGCTTTTTCTTAACTTAGCTCTGATACCAATATAGGGGGGTGGAAGCGGAATTTAGAAAAGAGAGTGAAGAAGAGAGTTTCTTGAAAGTAGCTTGCTTTTTTATGAGGGAAAAAGCCCTCTATTTATATAAAACTTACAACTCTGGCCAAGTTAAAGTGGCCGACATTACTTTAATAATACTTTGCATATGGCCTATTTTCCTTTGGCCGACGCAAAACAACAAAAAACTTTACTTTATATATGGCCTATTTTCCTTTGGCCGACGCAAAACAATAAAAAACTTTACATAAAATGGACGACATACTATTTAATACTTTTCTACTTTACATAGTGGCCTTTGCTTTTATTTATGGCCGACATACTATTCATTACTTTACATATGTCTTCACTCTAACTGCACTTCTGGAACGTAGTTATCTTCTCCTTCACATTTCGTGCATAGATGGTCTGGATATTTTTGTCCTATTATCTTGCAATATCTAGTCATTAGATTTGATGAGATAAAATTTTTCCTAATATCTCTTGTGGTAGGCGTTTGTTCTGGTTTCAGCAGACTTAGTATCCATTGTCGTAATTCTTCCATATCTGCTGCCCTTATTTCTCTGTAGTTTGAGTATATCATTGTTTGATCTCTGTTGTAACAACTCCAGATTGCATTTTCATTTAGGTAGTTGTTTGATAGTTCATTTAATATAGTAGCTATCCCAATAGTCCTTTTGTTTCATTTTTATCTATTTGTATTCCTAGAAATTCTATCTGATGTTTCATAATTTCTGCTTTCTTTTTACTTAGGCTTATACCAGAATGTTTAATTATGTGTATAAATTTTTCTAATAACCTAATATGTTCATCTTGTGTTTTTGAATATAATAATATATCATCTATATAGACAATGCAATTTTCTAATTGATTAAAATAATTGTCCATAAAATATTGATATCTACCTGGTGCATTTTTATATCCAAATGGTAGAACATTCCATTCATAAAATCCTTGTGGTACAGTAAATGCTGTTAGCTGTTTAGATTCTTCTTCTAGTTTCAAGTGATAAAATCCTGATTTACAATCGAATTTACTGAAATAGTTATATCCTTGTATCTGTCTTATTTTTAGTATTTTATTTCGTATTGGGTAATTATATGTTTTAGTATTAGCATTTAAGTTGCGACAATCTATAACCATTCTAATTTTAAATTCTTTTAAATCATCAAAATTATATTTTAATGGTTTTTGTGTTATTATACTATTTTCATCTATTAATTCAATCTTTACTTTTGTCTTATGATTTTCCCATCCTTGTAATGGATTTTCACTATATAATAATTCTAATTGTTCGTTAATTATTTTAACTTTATCTATTGTAAATATGATAATTTCTAATTGTGTTATTTGGGTTTTACTTATATTTTCCATTTCCTGGTTTATTTTTTCACTTCCTTTTATCCATTCTTTGGGTTTTCTTTGTTTATTATTTACTCTTTTTGCTCCTATTTTATTTCCGCATGGTGTAGTAAACCACCAATGTGTTTTTGTTATAATATGTGGGTATAATATTTCTAAAAATGGCATTCCTAATAACATATCTTTTGTTGTAAATTCAAAATTATACATTTCTTCTATTGTTAATATTTTATCCCATATTTGTATTTTTATATTTTTTGCTTTATATGTAATCATACTACCTTCATTGTTAAATCCTGTTACTACCATAGGTGTTTTTAATTTTTTCCATTTATCTTTTGGTAAACAATTATATTTACATATATTTGCTTCTGCTCCTGTATCTATCATAGGGGTATAATATCTGTTGTGATATCCTTCTATAATAATTTTTGCAAGTATATATATTTTCATTATTCATTTTGTTCTTTTAATAATTATTTTCTTATTTTGGTAAGTTATTATTAATTGTTCATTCTCTATACTATATGGTTTAACTTTTTCTAACCATTTTATTCCTAGGGTAATATTCTGGCTTCCTTGGTATATTTTAAATGATATTACTATTGGTATTCCTCCTATAATTAATTCTTTTTCTGTTACTTCTTCACTTGTGTTTACTATCTCACTAGGTAATCCAGGGCATAAGTGTCCTGTTTTTATAATTTCTGTTTCTAATACTAATTCTCTTGTTATATAATTCTCTTCTTGTCCTGTATTTATTAAAATTTTATATTTTCTTTGGTCTATTATTCCTGTTATAAAATAATGGTATAATGTTATTTCTTATATATTTAATAAATTTTTTGAGATTTCATAGTTCCTTTTAGATGTGCTTGTTCTTGATGAGGTAGTTCTATTTAATGCATTTGGTATACTTGAAGTACTCAATCTTTCTTTTACAATTTCTAAATCTTCTTCTATGTCAATTTCTTTATAACTATAATCATTATTATCTATTATAGTAATTATTCTTTCAAAAGGATTTTCTATTTTTATTTTATCAATTTTATTTCTTGCCGTTACTTTATGTTTTGTTGTTAGTATATATAGGTTTTTACATCTTGCTGTAAATATTTTGCTGCCTGGTGCTAGTTCTATTCCAGACATTTTCCAATATAGAACTAATAATTTATCTATGTTTCTATCTGTTAATGCTACTGAGTAGTTGGCACTTATTATAAATTTAAATTTTTGGTATATTAAATTTCCTCTTACTGCACTTATTACACCTTTTTCTATTGGATGTATAATTCTATCATCTGCTAAATATATTTCAATAGGTGTATCTATTCCTTCTCTAAAACAAGCTTTTATCAATATTTCTGTTCCTCCTAAGTGTACGTACTTTATGGGTGTTTTTGCTTTTATATCTTGTATTTTTTAATTTATTATTCTCTTATTTAATATAGGTATTTGTGCTTTTCCTTTTGTATATTTACAATCTATGATATGTTCTTTTTGACTAACTACATAATATTCATCTTTTTGTCTTTTAAACCAATTTCTTATTGTAGGTATTTCAAGTACTTTTTCAACACTTAAATCTAATTTTTTTCCTTTTATTTGTTCAAAAATTATATTATCAAATATAATTTTTTGTTATGCTGATTCTTCTTTTGATATTCTTCTTTAGATATTATTTTTATGTCCTCTTCAGACATTAGATTTCTTTGTTCATTTCGTCATTATCTAGATCAATATCTATTTCATTTTCTAATTCAGGTTCTATATCTGATACTTCATATATACTATCATTTTCACTTAATTCATAGTCTATGTAATCTATCTGTATATATTCTTCATTATCTATAATTACTTCTGCTATTTATTTTCCTCTTGGATTTTTAGGTAACTTACAATTTCTGGCTAAATGTCCTAACTTTCCACAATTATAACAAGTACAATCTGATAGTTTTCTTTTTGGTCTATAAGGTCTTTTTAGTTTATAATTTTTTACATAATATCTTTGTCTTGGTTTTTTATATTTATATCTAGTTTTGGTTTTTCTATACTTGTTGTATTGTTTAGGTTTTTTATAATATTTATCCGTACATCCAAACTGTGGTGCTATTTTATCTTTACATCATGCTAAATTTTTAAGTAATACTTTCTCCATTTTTATTTTTTCTTTTTGGTTTTCACATAATTGTACAAACCATTGATGTAGAAATTTTATTCTAGCTCCTAAAGTATCTGTTAATCCTTCATTATTTCAGTCTTTTATTATTTTTGTACTAAATGGTTCTGGTAGTTTTGTAAAATATTGCTGTATTATTTCTTTTGCTTCATTTATATCATATCTTGCTTTATAATAATATTCTTTAAATGCACATGTATATTCTTCTATATAACACATTTTACATATACTCAATTTTGTCATAAGTTGTCTATTTATTATTTTTTCTCTATTTTGTTTTTTTATTTCTGTAGTCATACCACCAAATTCATTTCTTATTGCTAATTCATATTTATCTAATATATCTATATTTGTTGTTTATGGAGAACCATCTATTTTCTTATCACTCCTAAGTGTTTCTAAACTTTCGAAGGGTAAATTTTCTATCCATAATTTTGTTGTTCCTACAAATGTTCTTTCTATATATCCTGGCATTTCTTTTGTTGTTATTTTGTTATCAATTAATTGTTTAGATATATTTCCTACCCATAGTAAGATTACTTTATTTATATCTATAACACAATCTAGATCTAAAAAGTTATATTGTTCAATTATTGGTCTTGGCGTCCATTTTTTATTTAGTCTACTATTCCATATCGCATTTGTTCTATCTGATCTTTCATAACTATCTGTATAATAGGTTGGTGTTGTCCGTCTAGGATTACTCCTAGGACTATTATCCGGGGTTTTAACTTTTGATGTGCTAGGTTGATTTATATCTCCAGTATTTATTTCTAATTTTTTTCGGCTTATTTACTTGTTCTAAAATTTCTGTGTATATTTCACTTATATCACTTATTTCTGATTTTTGATCATTCATTGTATCTGATTCATTTATTTCATCATTCATTTCATTAATTTCGTCTATTTCAAGATTTTCATTTAATATTTGTTTCATTTTATTTATTTCTTGTGTTAATTCAAATTATTTTTCTTTTTCTTTTTCTTTTTCTATTTGTTTCTCTTTTTGTTTATTTTCATATAATAATTTTAGCTTAGCTAATTCTTTTTCTAATTCACTTATTTTTGTATTTTTTAATTCTTCTATATGTTGTACTTCCCGCTTTGCTTTTATTTTTATTTTTTCAATCTCTTTTGATTTATCTATTTCTTCGTTTTCCTTTGTTATTCTTATCATAGCTGTTAAACTATCTTCTAATTTTGCTGTTTCTTTTTCTAACATTAAATACAAATTATTTCCTATCTTTTTATATCTTCTTCCTAAATTTGAAAATATTATTTTCATTATTAATCCGTCTTAATTTTCATATATTTTTCGTCTACTGCAAATTCTTCTTTATTCATTATGATTTATGTTGTAACTTATATCATGTTGTAATTTATATTCTAGGCAATTTATTTGTATTTCTAACATAAATATAACATTTCTTTGTGCTAATATTGCTTTAGTACTTACTCCTGCAAATATATTTTCTTCTAGTCTTTCTTTTTTATATTTTAATTCTTGTCTTTTTTCAATTATTTTCTCTATCAATTGTTGCTTATATATTTCTTTGTTCATACTGTTTTTTCAGATAACACACATATTTATATTCTGTTTTAGAGATTATATTTATCAAAAAGTCTGTTTTGCTATTATCTTTTTTAGTAAGTTGTAATAGTTTATATTCCATATATAAGTTTTTTAACTTTTTCTGTGTCTTTCGTACTTTTCTTTCTATCTTAGTTTTTGTTATAGTAGTTACTTTATTTGAATTATTCTTCATATTTTTAGGAAAATATTTTTTCATAATATTCTTTTTTAATTAGATTTAATTTTTGTATTTCATTAGCGTTGTTTTCTATATATTCTAAATATTCTTCCTCTCTAAAATATAAATATTTATTTACATTTTCAATTAATAATTTTTCTAGTAGATTTATTTCTTCTTTAGTTTTCCTCCAAAGTTGTAAATATAAATAATCTATCATTGATCTATGAATAATTCTAGATCATCATATAAATCTATATCAAAATCATCTGGTATAATTAATTCTGCCCAACCATGAATTGTTTCTTCAATTATCTCATATGTCAATAATTTGTCATAAATTATTCTTTTCATATCAATATTAAGATCTTTTAATATATAAAGAATTAATATTTTGTAGTTAACATCATCATCCAATAAATAAGAAGTCATTTTAACATATTTTTGCTAAAATTTTATTCCTTCTAACCTCTTAATTTATTATACTTATTTATTATGTAATAATAACAATTTAATAACCATCTCGTCTAGTCACTACTACGGTTTTCTTCTTAGATTAGTTACCCTAACAACGCCACAACTGTGTTTACTCCCCTAAATGACCTTCTTGACTACCGGTTTCAACTTTAGGATGGCATAGTCTGGGTATACTGACTCTCAGAATATTTCCGTAACAAACCTTCTAAAGATGGTTATTATAACATTATTAAAACATAATAAACAATTATAATCAACAAGAGATTATTAGAAATAAATCAGTTTAGCTACTCATGAATGAAAATGAGTATACCTGTTTCTGTATATTTGTTAATTCTGATTTGTTTTCCATAGCTTTTTCTTAACTTAGCTCTGATACCAATATAGGGGGGTGGAAGCGGAATTTAGAAAAGAGAGTGAAGAAGAGAGTTTCTTGAAAGTAGCTTGCTTTTTTATGAGGGAAAAAGCCGTCTATTTATATAAAACTTACAACTCTGGCCAAGTTAAAGTGGCCGACATTACTTTAATAATACTTTACATGTGATTTATTTTCCTTTGGCCGACGCAAAACAACAAAAAACTTTACTTTACATATGGCCTATTTTTCTTTGGCCGACGCAAAACAACAAAAAACTTTACATATAATGGACGACATACTATTTAATACTTTTCTACTTTACATAGTGGCCTTTGCTTTTATTTATGGCCGACATACTATTCATTACTTTACATATGTCTTCACTCTAACTGCACTTCTGGAACGTAGTTATCTTCTCCTTCACATTTCGTGCATAGATGGTCTGGATATTTTTGTCCTATTATCTTGCAATATCTAGTCATTAGATTTGATGAGATAAAATTTTTCCTAATAGCTCTTGTGGTAGGCGTTTGTTCTGGTTTCAGCAGACTTAGTATCCATTGTCATAATTCTTCCATATCTGCTGCCCTTATTTCTCTGCAGTTTGAGTATATCATTGTTTGATCTCTGTTGTAATAACTCCAGATTGCATTTTCATTTAGGTAGTTGTTTGATAGTTCATTTAATATAGTAGCTATCCCAATAGTCCTTTTGTTTGCATAAAACTCTGGGATATTTATCTTCTGTATCTCTTCTTGTATATCTATTTTTTCTGGTATTATCATTTCTCTAGTTAAACCAATCTTAATGACTTGTATTGTTGGTTTAACTTCGTCATATAGTATCTCTGCTGTTGTTGAATAGATCTTTATGTAAAATAAAGTCCCTTTATTTATTCTTTTATATTGTAAAAATGCTTTATGTAGCTCTGGTATTTTAGCTACTTCTTCTCCTATTGTAGTATATACTGTACTTAATAATCCGTAATTGTAGCAAGTTGCTACTAGATTTGGATTTGTACCAGGTTGTGCTATGAGTTTATTGTATCCTTGTAGGTATTGGGTTATATAGTTTTCATTTGGATTCTTGGTATCTTTTGCTCTGGGGTTTAGGTTTAAAAAGGTTTGTATCTTGTATATATTTTCTATATACATTCTGGTAATATGGTTATATGTTTGTTTTTGTGAATCTAGGCTGGCTTTATAAGTATTTATTTGCGGGGGTACGAATATATCTTTTTGGGTATTTTGTGGAGAGTATGGTTTGGAAAATAGTTTGTTCATATTTGTATTTGTATATTTTGCCTTACCTTCTTCCTTTTTTGTAGCTGATCCTCCTGTAGATGTGCTACCTGCAGCTGTATATATTATTTTGTTATGGGTTTTAGGGTGTTTCCCAACGTCACCTTCTAGCTCCGCATGTTTTAAGATATGCTGCTGACTTTTAACTGTATCTTTTAGTATTTGTACTTCAGTTTCTATCTTTTCCATTTTTTGACAGAGTGTTGTCATTGTAACTAATATTTTCTTCATTGTATCTTCCTCTGGAGAGGTAGTCTGCAATAAAATTTTTGTCAGTTTTGATTACTTCAATTGTAAATATAAAATTTAATATATTTAATACTAATCTTCTTATTTCTTTCGTTGTAACTGAATCTTGTACCTTTTTAGTTATCCACCACTTTACCTGTGTATTATCTGTTCTTACAATAAATTTGTTGTAAACAATATATGGTTCAAATGCTAATAAACATTTATATAATGCAAACAATTCTTTTCTATTTATCTCCCATTTTATTTGTGCTTCTGCATAAGATCCTGAGTAATATCTACAATGATGTTCTATTTTTTCTTTGTCATATTTATATTTTAAAACTCCTCCATAACTATGATTGCTGTTTATAACTCAATCATATTAATCACCTTGTCATGAATTGATGTTAAATTTGTTATGATCTTGAACTCTTAGAATCAAGTCTCGTTTGCTAACATTTTTAAAATGTGGAAATTGACTAATATGAATTAGATATTATACGTGTAGATTTTCTGGACATTTTTACTTTTAGCATGTTCATACTTAGAAAATCATGGTCATAAGTTTTGTTTTATTTTATATGCTATTTGGGGTTTAGAAGATCATGCCTATGCTACACAATATTTTTACTTTTCAACAACCTAGATGTCATGTTCATAGGTTTAGAAGATCATGCCTATGCATGCTAATGACTGAAATAATATAACATAAATTTGCCACTGGTTTCAACACATTAAACATTTAAATAATATTCTGTAATGATTTTTCTGCCACTGTTTAGCAATGCTATGACATCACTATTTTCTTCTACTTAAGGTTAATAAACCAGTTCCTGAATTATTTTAATCTTAAAATACGCTAATGATTAATTTGTGCATTTAATAAATTAATTTCCACTTAAAATAAATATTTGATAAAATATGCTACTGTTCTACCATATTTTCTACACTTAAATCACTTTTCTGCCACCTTTTTAAATAATAGTTAATAAGTATGCCACCTTTTAAAAATCAGTTAAGTTTATTTTCTTGTCCTTGTAATAATTTTCTTCTGTCGAAATTGAATAATGATTGTTATAATTTTGTACGCACACAGCTTGCATGCTACCTTTTCATTCTATTTGTGTTTGCTAACATGTCTAATTAAAACATAGAGGCCAACATTAGACTTTATGTGATAAGTGGCTGTCCTATTTGTATTGCTTGGTGTCTAGGAGACCTGTTAGGGGCCTATATTTATTTTGTTTAAAACCACCCAATAGTAGTCCAATGCCTGTTGGATGTTAAACAGGGTGCGACACCTCCTACACAGAGACATCATGACTCTATTTGGTTTTAGTGGAAAGAGTAAGTAATTCTGCTCATTTCTTGTTTATCATGACTAAAGATTCAGCAAAGTACTACGCCAAACTCTACATCAATGAGATCGTAAGGTTGCATCGGGTTCCCTTATCTATGATCTCAGATAGAGGTCCCCAGTTTACCTCTCGATTCTACAAATTGTTTTAGAAAGGTCTTAGTACTGAGGTAAATCTTAGTACAACATTCATCCATAGACGGATGGTTAGGCAGAACATACCATTCAAACCTTAGAGAAGATGTTGAGATCTTGCGTGATTAATTTTAATGGTAGATGAGATGAACACCTACCTCACAAATTAAAGTTTTCCTATAATAATAGCTTACATTCCAATATTCAGATGGCTCCGTATGAGGCACTACATGGGCGTAGATGTTGGTCCCCAATTTGTTGGTTTGAAGTAGGTGAAGCATCATATATTGGGCCAGATTCATTTCATGAGGCAATGGAAAACTTTATCTCATCAAATATATACTAAAGACAGATAGAGTCGTCAAAAGTCCTATGTAGATGTGCGGAGAAGAGACTTAGAGTTTGTAATCGGTTATTGGATTTTTTTAAGGTGTCACCTATGAAGGGGGTGTCGAGAATTGGATAGAATGGAAAGCTCTTACCTAGATATGTAGGTCCTTAAAAAATCATGAGAAGAGTTGGTAATGTGGCTTATGAGTTAGAGTTGCCACCATAACTAGTAGCGGTTCATCTAGGCTTCAACATTTTCTTTTTAAAGAAGTGTGTGGGTGATCTGGAATCTATAGGACAATTAGATAGTGTTCCTGTGAAGGATAATCTCACTTATGAAGAGGTTCTGTTTAGATTCTTGATCTTCATGTTCATAGGTTGATAAATAAAGAAGTGAATTAAGTGATGGTTTTGTGGAGGAGTCAATCCTTAAAAAGCTACTTGGGAAGCATAAGAAATCATGAAAGCCAAGTATCATCAGCTCTTTCTTCCGATTTCGTTTCTTCTCGAGGTTATACTTCCTCTCTAGTCTCTCATTTTTCTCTTGTGTAATTCAGTCTCAGCATCTTGTTCCAAAAATTATTATTGGATTTCTGCATATTTGCATGTTCTTGAAACTCAACTTAGTTAGATATCACTTTCTAGTACTTAGTGGAAGGGATTGCACCTCTTTCCCTCCATACCCAGCTTGTTTAGACTTCATTCGAGGATGAGTGTTTCGAAGGAGGTGATAATATAACCCTTAGACCTCAAAATTAAGAAAATCCTTGTTTTTAGAAAAATTGTTCCCTGTACAGAATGAACCACCCATTGACTGTGGGTAAAACAATGGACCGTAGGTAGTATTTCATCATTAAGGCACAAATGTTGATGATCTCTTATCCCATCCACGGTTGACAGTACGTGGTTTGACCTATAGACCAAAAGTAAGGGTCAATAGCCTATTAGAAAGAACTTGCTATTGGGTAAACATGAAACAATCATATCTTTTAGCAAAAATGATGTATGTGGCCCATGACTTATTAATTAAATACAATTGAATCCTCTTTCCAACACCCCCAAGTAAACTAAAATCCCAGCTCCAAATAAAATGCTATGCTCATTTTAGTAAAGCCTTGTGGGGAAGACCAGGAAACACAACTTTAGTCTAAGGTTGGTAGTCCAAACGATGCTATGTATGTCTCTTCGTGGATGGCCTTTATAAGCTATTAAGTGAGGGTCATTTAAGTATTTTTCCTATGCATTAGATCCTTTAAACTACGTTGTTTAATACCTAATCTACGTTGTTTTTCATAGTCTAAGACTAATAATTTAGTCAGACTTACCCATAACCCTCATTCTCCAAAGCTCATCCATACTTGGAGAAAAAAAAAGAGGAAAATGTCGACCAAACATCCCAAGAGCAACAAGAAGTGTTCTTAAAGGTTTAATTTAACACACCGTATCTGAAACATACCCAAAAATACAAATTTCAAAAAGTTTTAGGTGCAACCCATGACCCGTGTTGGTGGTCTGTTGTTCACCACTGTAACCTCTCCCCAAACCCAGATCAGAAATATCGTCCATGTCCTCACCCACTGACAGACCCACGGTTCATAGGCTAGACTACGGTCCATGGTCTGTGTCCATGATAGATGCCTAATGTACCAATACTATAATACGAACAATGACAGACAAGCACGAACCGTCGTTCCATCCACGCTCTGTAGGTTTGATCGTCGGTGAAGGCCAACAACCAATTAGGGGGGAATTTCTAATTGGGTCAACTTAAAATGGTCATCACTCTTATCATAACACAATTATGTTGTCCCATGACATATGATATGACAAATAATTGAATATTCTTTCCAATACAATTGAGTTTGCCAAAACCCGACCTTCCAGTAAAAAGATATGCTCAATTTAGTGAAGCTTTGTGGGTAGATATGACCTACGACCCCAATCTACGAACCGTAAGATGACCTACGACACATAGGTCCCGTTCATCGGTCACTCCGACAACAGTTAAGTTAGGTTTATTTAGTTATTTCCTATTTCATTGGACCTCTAAGCTATATCTTTTGGACCCTAAATTATGAGGTTTTTGTTAGTTTAAGCCGAAACATAACTAGAACTTACCTAAGTCAAATCATTAATCAAGAGATAGAAAAATAGAAGAAAGAGAGGAGTAAAAGTCAACCATCCCTCACTCCAAGAAAGCAACAAGTTTATGCAGTTCCATCTCCCAGAAATCAAAGGATTTCTCCGTGATATTTTCCACCAGGCATGTGAGATTTCACTAGTTGGTTCCTTTCACCCCGTAGGTCCCTAGTTTTCTGTAAGTTTGTTGATTACCCTTATTATGAATAGACCTAGGGTTTCTTGAATGATAGAATTTTTAGGTTCTTAGCTGTTAGAATAATCCAAATCAGAGTAGTACATTGGTATTCAATTTATTGCATGAAACTTCTTAGTTATTGAATGATCCCAGCTATGTATTTCTTTATTTCTAGAATTACACATTCTAGATTAGTTATTAATGCATCAATATCAGTTTAATTGTTGAATCCTATGTGTGCATGTTAAGTTTAGGCTATCCCGTAACTTAAAGAAATTCAGTCATAATGTGTAAATTACTCAATCCATTGGAAGCATCATAATACCGAGTTGGACTAGGGTTCAGCCTACCCAAATAGTCCTAGACCTACTAGCCATGTAGGTTCTATATTTAGCATCATTTTAGTGATCATGCTAACATGCCTTTATAACTCTAGCATGGTAAATTAACTCCTCTCGATGGTGAATTCATATAGGACTCTACATTTAGCTCATGTCATTTATAAGTAGCTCCCACAGTTCAGTCAGCCTCAATTACATTGACCACGTTTCAGTATTCAGTCTCAACATGTTATAACTTGGTATTCAATTCAGATTAATCATGTTCAGTATTTCAGCAGAAATCATGTTGAGATATTTTGATTGTTTGATTGCTTTGTTTAATTATATGTTATTTCAGCTTTACTCCATTCTGGATGATCAATACCTTTAATTTATGACGTGTCCTCTACAACTTCTCATTATGTAGATTCAAATTCTTAGCATCTAGATCAACATAGATAGGTTTCCGATCTTCAGTTCAGCAGAGTCAGTGGTGAGTCCTCATTTTCTGTGGACAATAGTCATGAGTTTCTTTTCACTAATTAGTCCTTTAGTTTTAGTTTTGCTAGATCTAGTTGGGTCATGTCCCAACTTTTTTAGTAATTTTACATGCTTTTTCCAGACATAACTAGATTTAACTTAGTATTGAGATAATACCATCTTTGTATTAAACTCATCATTATTTCGTTTATCTTAGTTATAGTATATGATTATTCCCTTTCATTGGTATGAGTTCACCATATCTAATAAGATGGAGGCTACAAAGAGATTTAGGAAAAATCTTAATTTTCTTGTTACTCTTATCGTGTGTAAGGTATGATCTAATTCCTCATTCAAACTCGACGTTTTGTGTTTAAGTTATCATGCCTCCTTGTAAAGCTAATGCCTAGAATGCGTATGGTAGGAATTCTAATGCGGCTCCTCCATTCGCAGATCAGGAAGTATCAAATGCTGCATTCTGGAATGCCATTTTGATATTGGCTTAGAGTGTCACCAACAAAAACAATCTGCGGGTTCAAACTCATGTATATGCTAATGGTTGATCAACACCAACAAGAGTTCGTGACTTTTTTAGGATGAATCCTCATGAGTTCTTAGGATCGCAGCCTGGTGAGGATCCCCAGAATTTTTTGAATGAGATCAAGAATATCCTCGAGGTGATGCAAGTCACTGGGATGATCGGGTTAAGATAGAATCTTACCAACTTAGGGATGTGGCTCATATCTTATATACTCACTGGACAGAAAACAGAGGTACAAATGCCCCTCATATCACTTGGTATTGATTTAGTGAAACCTTTATAGATATGTTTTTCCCAAGAGAGGTGAATGAGGCAAAAGCTAAAGGAATTTACGAACTTGAGCCAATGTTACATGACGGTGCGAAAGTATGGGCTCAAGTTTACCAAACTCTCCAAGTATGCTCCTCATATGGTTTGTCACCAAAGCTTAGATGAATAAGTTCATGTATGAAGTGTAATATTTGGTGATAACAGAGTACATAAATGCTATGTTACTAGGAGATATGAACATCACTACGATTATGACTAATGCTCAACAAGTTGACGGTGATAAGCTTAGGGAACAAGAAAAGGAGAACAAGAATTCTAGGACTGGTAATTAAGTGTATTCTCAGCAAAAAATGGGCGGTGGGAATCGGTCACAGAGTCAGTAAAAGTTTTCAGCCCCAGCCCCTTCATTATCTAGTGTTCCATCCTCCAAGAATAGGTATATCAGAAGGGTAGCTTTAAGTGTCAAAGAAGTTTTCAGGAACAAAACCTACCCTACATTCCCTAAGTATGGTAAGAACCATTCGGGTGAGTGCCTTGCACAAAAATAAGGATGCTTTTGATGCGGTTAGTCTTGTCACAGGTCGAGGGATTGTCTTTTTAGACAGGTTCAAGGAGGTAGTAATGGTAGAGCTCAGTCTACAACAACAGCGGCACCAAAAGGTCGCCCTACTGAACATGGTAACTCATCTTGTATAGGTCGCGATCAGCCCTAGAACAACTTGTATGCTCTTTAGGCTCGCAAGGATTAGAAATGTTCTCTTGATGTAGCCACTAGTACATTACGAGTCTTTGAACTTGATGTTTATGCTTTGTTTTATCTAAGGGTTACCCTTTAATTTGTAGCTCCTTATATAGCAGTCAAGTTTAGTGCTAGTCCAGAAACTCTCTCAGAAATCTTCTCAATATCTACCCCAGTCGGTGACCCTGTTACAGCTAGACGGGTATAAAGAAATTACCATGTCACAGTCTCCTAGAAATTCACCTAAGCAGATCATTTATAGTAGAAATGGTAGACTTCGACATCATAGTTAGAAATGGTAGACTTTGACATCTTTTTAGGCATGGATTCATTACATTCCTGTTATGTCTAAGTTGATTGTAGAACTAGGATTGTTCGTTTTCAGTTTCCAGACAAACCAATCTTAGAATGAAAGGGTAGTATCTTAGCGCCTATGGGATGATTCATTTCATACCTTAATGCTAGAAAGACAAATTCTAAGGGCTATATCTATCATCTATTTTGGGTTATGGATTAAAACTCCAAAACACCAACTCTTGAGTTAGTCACTATAGTCAATGAGTTTCTAGAAGTGTTTCCATAAGATCTTCCCGAAGTTCTATCCAAAAGGGAAATCGACTTTGGAATTTATCTCCTTCTCGATACCCATCCTATTTTGATTCTTCCTTAATGAATAGCGGAGCTTAAGGAAGTGAAAGATCAGTTGAAAGACCTTCTAGATAAGGACTTCATCAGACCTAGTATTTATCCATGGGTGCACCTATGTTGTTCATGAAGAAGAAACATGGTTCTCTCAGAATATGCATTGACTATAAGAAGTTGAACAAGGTCACAATCTATAATAACTACTCCATCCCCAAGATTGATGACTTTTTTGACCAACTTTAGGTTTCTAGCCATTTCTCAAAGATATACCTCATATCTGGTTATCATCAGCTAAGATTCATAGATTGTGTCATTCCGTAAACACCTTCAAAACTCAATATGGTCATTATGAATTCGTAGTTATGTCATTTGGACTTACTAATGCTCCATGAAGCTTTCATTGATTTGATGAACAGAGTGTTCAAGCAATACTTGGACATGTTTTTTATCATCTTTATTTATGATATCCTCATTTACTCTAGGCATGAAGAAGATCATGCGAGTCATTTATTTTCCTACACACTATAAAAAAATCACCAATTATTACTTAAGTTTAGGAAATATGAGTTTTAGTTACAATCTGTTTCTTTCGTTGGGCATATAGTATGCAACAAAGGGATTCGATTGAGAAATATGAGTTTTAGTTACAATCTGTTTCTTTCCTTGGGCATATAGTATGCAACAAAGGGATTCGATTGAGTGGATTCTCAGAAAATATAAGTAGTGAAACAATGGACTAAACCTACCAGTCCAACTGATATAAGAAGTTGCTTAGGTCTAGTGGGTTATTAAAGAAGGTTTGTGAAAGGATTGTCATCTATAGACTCTCCATTGACAATGTTGACTAAGAAAAAAGTGAAGTATTATTTTTGAGATGATTGTTAGAAAAGTGTCACGCCTCAAAACCCATTAAGACGGACAGGCACCCGATGCCCTAAAGGCCCGAGAGAACCAACTTACAACCTGTTCTTACCGAGCATATACTATAACAATTGAGACAATTTAACTTTGGATGCAGCGATACAAACCAACGTAAGTAGATCCAAAAGTTATATACAAGACTTGGCCATTTAGGCCACAACTCCTTAAGACACAACTGAACCATGTACATACGTCTACAAAGCCTCTAAAAGATAGAAGACTAGAGTAGGTCGGGACAGACCCCGCCTTACCCTTAACTACGATACAATACCAAACGAATTTACCAAGGACTTAATAAAGCTCCGAATCAACTTGGAGCTCACCAAAGGTAGCAGAATTTCAAGTGCTTCTACTGAGGAGGTCTACTAGCTGGAGTACCTGAGCCTGCAGCATGAAATGCAGCGTCCCCAATACGGGACGTCAGTACGAAAAATGTACTGAATATGTAAGGCAAAAAGTATATGTAATACAAGGCACAAATGAAATCAAGTAGCAACATATGAGTGCATAGATTAGGAGAGAAGACCACCTTTGCTTACTCTTGTGGAATCAAGTAAGCTAGATTCTTTTCTTTACCTTCTTTGTATGTTATAATCTTTGTTGGGCATGTGATACAAGTGACCAGCTGATCAGTGGTAGAAGAGGATGACCCATGCTAGGCGTATTAACCCCTGGGATGCGGTCCTCATAATTACACAACTTGGGATCGGCCCATGCTAGGCTTTCGCCCCTGAGCTGCCACCCTTCTATACCAATAGGGATCGGCCCATGCTAGGCTTTCGCCCCTGAGCTGCCACCCTTAATTAAATAGATTTCTTCACTTAGATTCTTTAATCTTTGAGATTATTGTTAATCAGTTCATAACTCTTTTGAGATGTTATTTTGGATAATCGTAACACTTTGAGATGTTGATTTGGTGGTCATAATCATCTTGGAGACATGAAATTACAAACAGTAGTGGAATACATGAAAACAATACTTTGAGGCAGTAACAATGACATAAGGAGCTATGAAACATCAACACCTTACTTTAAGACCTTAATGGCACAATTGACTTCAATTGGCTTAGGAGAAGGATTCATTAAACTTTCTTTTGCAAATACCATTTCTATAACAGCACAAGGGGAAATTACACAAGTATAGAGTAGTGAACATATAATGAAGTAGTTCCATGTACTTAGAATGGGGAAAGAAATATTGTTAGCTATTTGGAGATAGTACGCTGCCACCATGCTTTCTTTTCTAGAAATAGAACTTATGAGAATCACTTCATTGATATTAATTGCAGGTGGCAGATTTCATGCCAAAAGGATATAGAATCGAATAGCCTTACATACCTTATATTTATGACCAATACCACTATCACGATTCAGCCTTCCTTATTGGGTGCTAATCTACAACATAAGTCATGATTAAGCTAACATCAGCAAGCTAATCACAATAAGGTTCTCCAAAACAGTAGCTAAAAATATTTGATGGAAATCAGGCCCATACAACCCTTACATAAATGGTGAACCACCACACCCTTCCTCTACACATTAATACAACTTCAAACATCATTTCCAGAGATACCAAACAGCCCTCAACAACAATATTCATAAGGCAGCCACTATCAATCTCAAATCTTTCAGCATAATAGGAGAATATTGACTCAAAGATTTATCATCATCCATGAATTCTTGATAAATATATACAAAATTCTCCAATCCAAACATGATCAAAGAGAGGAAAACAAATGGGTTGAAGTCTTACCTTAATTCTGGAAATTTATCCTCTAAACTTGTACTTCAAGAATTCAAACTCTCCTTCAAACTTCTTACTTGAAAATGAGACAGCACTCAAGAATCCCTAAGGTGTTTTAGGGCTGCTTATTGAAGCCAAGAGAGACCAAGAAAGAAACTTTAAGAAAATCTGAAATTTTGCAAGTTCAAAATGGAGAATAAGACTTGATCCTTATCCTTTGAGAAAAGGAGGTGTTATGGCCGACACTCTTGACCAATTTTGGTCCATATAATGTCAAGTAGGTGCCCCACCTGCTTGTCCTTTTAACTTGGGCCCTTTTGGACTTAATATTATTGGACCTTGGCATGTCCATTTTTCCTTTGTTTCTTTTAATCAGCTTGGGACAAGATTAGTGCAAGTAGGTGGTACACAATTGGCCCAATAACATGGTAAAACAAATCTTAGAGGTCATGTACTTAACTAGTTGCCCTTGGGCTTTATCCATAATGGCCATGGGCAGATTTTGCTGTTGGGCCTTCTTTCATTCACATTTTCTTTAATAGGTTTGGGCTTCAAATGAGCCCCTAATATAAGCCTAAATCTGGTCAATCAAACTTGGGCCCTTTAACTATAATATAGATCAAGTAGGTGATGCAACTGCTAGCTCAATTACCACCTTACTATAATTACTTAAATACTTTCCATCGGAGTTAACTTGCAATACATATGCTAAAACGTGCAAGGCATTACATCACCTTCCAAGCTAGTTTAAAACAACACTAATCATGTAAGAAACATGATCCCTCACCTACACTATAAGTATATGTCAAGTATAACATGAATAGAACTACCACATACAAAAATACAGCGTACACAAACTTCCCCCCCTTGGAACATTCGTCCTCGAATGTATAGGCATTGTTTTTGCGGCCTAAACAAGTTTCAAGCCTAACCTAGTACACTATTAATCAAATTGAACATATAGACTTATACTTACTTGTCAAGGCCTCCACTAACATTTTGATCATTCCCACTAGTGGTGGAAGAGGTGAGGATACTTCATTTGCAATTGCTTCTTTTGCGGCCCATTTAACTTTTTCTACTGTTGGTATTCCTGCCATAGAACTTTTACAGAAGCTACTTCTTTATTTCGTAACGTCCTGAACTTGTCGATCCAGAATAGCAATGGGTACTTCTTCATAGTGAGATCTCCTGTAACCTGTACGGTCTTCAGTAGGAGTAATACGAAAGGGGTCACCTACGCATTTCCGTAGCATTGAGACATGGAACACCGGTATGAACTGATGAAAGCTCTTGTGGTAGCTCTAACTCATAGGCTACTTGGCCAAATTGTTCGGATAATCGTATATGGCCCCTAGAAAGCCGTGACTTCAACTTTTCCTTTTTACCAACCCTCATGAACCCCCTTTCATCGAGACCCTCAAGAACACTCAATCCCCTATAGAAATTCTAGTCCTCTCCTCTAATATCTCATAGGATTATGGTCGACTTTGAGCCTGTTTCTTAGCCGCGGCGTATCCTTTGACTTTTCCATAGCTTGAATGAACAAGATCTGGCCCAAATAAGCCAGGTTCACGCCGTTCGAACCAGCCAATTGGTGATCTACACTTTCGACCATATAAAGCTTCATAAGGTGCCATTTTAATGCTCGAATGATAGCTATTGTTATAAGCAAATTCAATAAGTGGTAGGTGATCAGCCCAGCTACCCTTGAAATCTAATATACAAGCTCGCAGCATATCCTCAAGTGTCTGAATCGTACGTTCTGCCTGACCATCCGTTTGAGGATGAAAGGCTGTACTTAAATTCACTTGTGTTCCCAAACTCTTTTGAAATGACTTCCAAAAATTTGCTGTAAATTGAGCTCCTCTATCCGATATTATAGAGATTGGCACTCCATGTAGTCGAACTATCTCTTTAATGTACAACCGCGCATACTCTTCAGCTGTATAAGTAGTCTTCACCGGCAATAATGTGTCTGCTTTGGTAAGTCTATCACTATTACCCATAGGATCAAACTTCCGGAATGGAGCGAGGCAAACCAGTAACCAAAATCCATGTTGATCATGTCCCATTTCCAAATGGGAAGTTCGAACGCTGCTGTAACCTCCGGGCTTTGGTGTTCTATGTTTTACCTGTTGACAAGTTTGGACACTGAGCCACCGAATTCTGCAATGTTCTTCTTCATGTTACCCCACCAATACATTTCTTTCAAGTCATGATACATTTTAGTTGACCCCGGATGAACAGAGTACCTTGAATTATGTGCTTCCATCATGATCCTCTTTCTTAGTTCATCTATATTAGGTACACACAATCTGTTTTGACATCGAAGTACCCCGTCTTGCTTAAGCTCAAACGCCTTTGTCATACCATGTAGTACATTCTCTTTAAGTTGTAAAAGAATTGGATCAGTGTACTGCTTCTCTTTCACTTCCACTATTAATGAGGATTCTGCCGCATTTTGCACAATTACCCCTTCGTCTTGAGATTCAAGAAGGCGAACGCCCAAGTTAGCTAATTGGGAGATCCTTAGTCATTCCTTGTCTTTCCACAGACTTACCATAAGTGCTTGCCATTATTTTACGGCTTAAAGCATCAGCTACTACATTAGCTTTACCGGGATGATATAAGATGTCAATGTCATAATCTTTTAATAGCTCCAGCCACCTTCGCTTCCTCAGATTTAAGTCTTTTTGCTTAAAAATATATTGCAAGCTTTTGTGATCAGTGTATATGTCAACATGAACTCCATACAAGTAGTGGCGCCATATCTTCAAAGCAAACACAACTGCTGCTAGCTCTAGATCATGGGTTGGATAATTTTTCTCATGTGGCCGCAGCTGCCTTGAGCCATAAGCTATAACTTTACCATGCTGCATCAATACACAACCTAACCCCACTCCCGAAGCATCACAATACACTACATAGCCTTCTGTACCTTCTGGAAGTACCAACACAGGTGTAGAAGTTAATTTACTCTTCATCTCTTGGAAGCTTCTTTCACACTCATCGCTCCATAGAAACTTGGTTCCTTTGTGTGTTAGCTTTGTTAAGGGTGCAGCCATGGAAGAAAATCCTTCAACAAACCTTCTATAATAACCTGCCAATCCAAGAAAACTACGGATCTCCGTAGGCATTGTAGGTCTTGGCCATCTTTTCACGGCTTCTATTTTCTGGTTATCAACCCTTATTCCTTCCTCGGATACGATATGACCTATGAAGCGTCCCACATGATTTCAACCAAAACGCACATTGAGAGAGACTTTGGCATACAATTTACGACAGCGAGAATTTGTAAAACCTGCCCGCAGTGATTAGCATGAGCCTCGTTCGATCTTGATACACCAAAAATGTCATGCTATGAACACAATCACAAACACATCTAAGATGGCTTGACACCCTAGTCATCAATCCATGTTAAAAGCTGCTGGTGCATTTGTTAGCCCAAATGACATGACTAAGAACTCAAAACGACAATACCGTGTTCGGAAAGCTGCCTGGGTAGATCTTTGTCCCTTGACCCCTCACTTTGTGATAACCTACCTAAGGTCAGATCTTTGGAAAAGACCACCTATCACATTGGTAATTGATCAAACAGATCACAAATTCTAGGGAGGGGTAGTTGTTCTTATTGGTACCACCTTATTCACTCAACTGGCCGGTAGTCCGATACACATTCTTAATGACCCAGCTTTTTTTGCGTACAAAATAAAACGGTGCTCACCCATGGGGACACACTAGGCCTTTATGAAATCCTTTTTTTTGTAATAAGTCGTTTAAATGCTCCTTCAACTCTCGTAATTTCTGCTGAGCATTCTATAACGGGAGGAATGAGATAGGTTGAGTATCTGAAAGCACATCAATACCGAACTCTACTTCTCGTTCTGGAGGCAAACCTGGAAGATCTTCAGGAAAAACATCTGGAAATTCATTTACCACCGGAATGGATTGAAGGGTTGGTGGCTCTACATCTACATTTTTCACTCTAACCAGATGGCATATGTATCCTTTGGAAATCATCTTCTTTGCCTTAAGATAAGAAATAAATTTACCTCTTGGCATCCCAATATTACCTTTTCATTCGAGGACTACCTCTTTTGGAAACTGGAAATGCACTATCTTAGTTCGGCAATCTACCGTGGCATAACAAGAAGCTAACCAATCCATACCCATTATAACATCAAAATCTACCATGTCTAGCTCAACAAGGTCAGCCAATGTATCGCGATCACAAACAGTTACAATGCAATTACGATAAACTCTCCTAGCTATAATAGATTCACCAATCGGTGTAGACACTTCAAATGGCTTCGCTAATAATTCTGGTGTTCTTTTGAACTTTCCAGCAATCAATGGTGTAACATATGATAGTGTAGACCCCGGATC
>JABWTJ010000988.1:32385-177931 GCA_016801875.1 Solanum sitiens
GGGTTTAGGGTTTAGGGTTTAGGGTTTAGGGTTAGGGTTAAGGTTAGGGTTAGGGTTTTGGATTTTTTACGTTATTCTATTTATGGTTTAGGATTTGAGGTTTAATATTTATGGTTTAGTGTTTAATGTTTGCATTTTGGTATTTTGGGCTCGGGGTTTAGGGTTTATGGTATGGATAGGGTTAATGTTAGGCTTAGGGTTGGGGTTTAGGATATTTTTTAGGTTTTAGGATTTGGGGTTAAGGATTGAATTGTAATATCTATGGTTTACTGTTTAATGTTAGGGTTTTGGTATTTTGGGCTTTGAGTTTAGCGTTTAGGGTTAGGGATGAATATAGGGTTAGGGTTAGGGTTCGTGTAAGGGATAGGGTTAGGGTTAGGGTTTAGGTTTTCTTTTTAGGTTTTAGGTTTTGGTGTTTAATATTTTTTGTTTAAAATCTATTGTTTAGTGTTTTGGTATTTTGGGCTTGGGATTTCGGGTTTGTCACGCCTCAAAACCCATTAAGACGGACAGGCACCCGATGCCCTAAAGGCCCGAGAGAACCAACCTGCACCCTGTTCTTACTGAGCATATACTATAACAATTGAGACAAGTTAACTTAGGATGCAGCGATACAAAACAACGTAAGTAGGTCCAAAATTTAAGTACAATACTTGGCCGTCGTGGCCACAACTCCTTAAGACACAACTGAACCATGTACATACGTCTACAAAGCCTCTAAAAGATAGAAGACTAGAGTAGGTCGGGACAGACCCCGCCTTACCCTTAACTACGATACAATACCAAACGAATTTAAGAAGGACTTAATAAAGCTCCGAATCAACTTGGAGCTCACCAAAAGTAGCAGAATTTTGAGTGCTCCTACTGAGGAGGTTTACTAGCTGGAGTACCTGAGCCTGCAGCATGAAATGCAGCGTCCCCAATACGGGACGTCAGTACGAAAAATGTACTGAATATGTAAGGCAAAAAGTATATGTAATACAAGGCACAAATGAATTCAAGTAGCAACATATGAGTGCTTAGATTAGGAGAGAAGACCACCTTTGCTTACTCTTATGGGATCAAGTAAGCTACATTCTTTTCTTTACCTTTTTGTCTGTATTAATCTTTGTTGGGCATGTGATACAAAGTGGCCCCGCGATCAGTTTTGGTGGATGGGTTTTGTAGTAGAAGGTTCTAGTGATGACCCGTGTATTTAGGGTAATTAACCCCTGGGATGCGGTCCTCATAATTACACAACTTGGGATGGGGCCCACGCTAGGCTTTTGGCCCCTGAGTGCCACTCATTTCTATACCAATAGGGATCGGCCCATGCTAGGCTTTCGCCCCTGAGCTGCCACCCTTAATTAAATAGATTTCTTCACTTAGATTCTCTAATCTTTGAGATTATTGTTAATCAGTTCATAACTCTTTTGAGATGTTATTTTGGATAATCATAACACTTTTGAGATGTTGATTTGGTGGTCATAATCATCTTGGAGATATGGAGATACGGAACAGTAGTGGAATACATGAAAATAATACTTTGAGGCAGTAACAATGACATAAGGAGCTATGAAACATCAACACCTAACTTTAAGACCTTAATGGCACAATTGACTTCAATTGGCTTAGGAGAGGGATTCATCAAACTTTGTTTTGCAAATACCATTTCTATAACAGCACAAGGGGAATAATTACACAAGTATAGAGTAGTGAACATATAATGAAGTAGTTCTATGTACTTAGAATGGGGAAAGAAATATTGTTAGCTATTTGGAGATAGTACGCTGCCACCATGCTTTCTTTTCTAGAAATAGAAATTATGAGAATCACTTCATTGATATTAATTGCAGGTGGCAGATTTCATGCCAAAAGGATATAGAATCGAATAGCCTTACATACCTTATATTTATGACCAATACCACTATCACGATTCCGCCTTCCTTATTGGGTGCTAATCTACAACATAAGTCATGATTAAGCTAACATCAGCAAGCTAATCACAATAAGGTTCTCCAAAACAGTAGCTAAAAATATTTGATGGGAAATCAGGCCCATACAACCCTTTACAGTAAATGGTGAAACCACACACCCTTCCTCTACACATTTAAATACAACTTACAAACATCAGTTACCAGAGATACCCAAACAGCCCTCAACAACAATATTCAATATAATAGGCAGCCACTAACAATCTTCAAAATCTTTCAGCATTAATAGGAGATATTGACTCAAAGATTTATATATACAAAATTCTCCAATCCAAACATGATCAAAGAGAGGAAAACAAATGGGTTGAAGTCTTACCTTAATTCTGGAAATTTATCCTCTAAATTTGTACTTCAAGAATTCAAACTCTCCTTCAAATTTCTTACTTGAAAATGAGACAGCACTCAAGAATCCCTAAGGTGTTTTAGGGCTGCTTATTGAAGCTAAGAGACACCAAGAAAGAAACTTAAGAAAAATCTGAATTTTTGCAAGTTCAAAATGGAGAATAAGACTTGATCCTTATCCTTTGAAAAAGGAGGTGTTATGGCCGACACTCTTGACCAATTTTTGGGCCATATAATGTCAAGTAGGTGCCCCACCTGCTTGTCCTTTTAACTTGGGCCCTTTTGGACTTAATATTATTGGACCTTGGCTGTCCATTTTTCCTTTGTTCTTTTAATCAGCTTTGGACAGATTAGTGCAAGTAGGTGGTACACACTTGGCCCAATAACATGGTAAAACAAATCTTAGGAGGTCATGTACTTACTTAGTTTCACTTGGGCTTTATCCATAATGGCCAATTGGCAGATTTGGCTGTTGGGCCTTCTTTCATTCACATTTTCTTTAATAGGTTTGGGCTTCAAATGAGCCCCTAAATATAAGCCTAAATCTGGTCAATCAAACTTGGGCCCTTTAACTATAATATAGATCAAGTAGGTGATGCAGCTGCTAGCTCAATTACCACCTTACTATAATTACTTAAATACTTTCCATCGGAGTTAACTTGCAATACATATGCTAAAACGTGCAAGGCATTACATCACCTTCCAAGCTAGTTTAAACCAACACTAATCATGTAAGAAACATGATCCCTCACCTACACTATAAGTATAAGTCAAGTATAACATGAATAGAACTACCACATACAAAAATACAGGCCGTTACAACAGGTATGACCAAAAGGTTAGAGCACCAGGCTCTAAGTCTCGGGGAAGTGTTTCAGGAACCAAGACATACCCCACTTTCCCTAAGTGTGGTAAGAACCATCCGGGCGAGTGTCTCGCAGGAAAGGAAAGATGTTTTGGGTGCGGTCAGTCTGGTCACAAATTGAGAGATTGTCCTTCTAGACCCCGTCAAGGAGGTGGTAATGGTAGAGCTCAGTCTACAACTTCATCATCACCAAAAAGTCGCCCGACTCAGCAGGGTAACTCATCTGCTATAGGTAGCGGTCAGCGCCAGAATAGGTTGTCTGCTCTTTAGGTTTGTGAGGACCAGGAAGATTCTCTTGATGTAGTTACTGGTATGTTACGATTCTTTGACCTTGATGTTTATGCATTATTAGATCCAGGGGCTACTCTTTCCTTTGTAACTCCTTACGTAGCAGTCCAATTCAGTGTCAGTCTAGAAACTCTCTTAGAGCCTTTCTCAGTCTTTACTCCAATCGGTGACCCAGTTATAGCTAGACGGGTATATAGAAATTGTCTTGTCACAGACTCTCAGAAAGTCACCTCAGCAGATCTTGTAGAGTTAGAAATGATAGACTTCGATGTCATTCTAGGCATGGATTGGTTACATTCCCGTTATGCCTCAATCGGTTGTAGAACTAGGATTGTTCGTTTATAGTTTCCAAATGAACCAATCTTAGAGTGGAAGGGTAGTATCTTGGCGCCTATGGGTCGATTCATTTCTTACCTTAAGGCCAGAAAGATGATATCTAAGGGTTATCTCTATCATTTAGTTCGGTTGAAGGATTCTAGCTCTGAAACCCCAACTCTTGAGTCAGTTCCAGTCTGTGAGTTTCCAGAAGTGTTTCGAGAAGATCTTTTCGGAGTCCCTCCCGAAAGGGAAATCGACTTTGGAAGTGATCTCCTTCTAGATACCCAACCTATTTCTATTCCTCCTTATAGAATGGCTCTAGCAGAACTTAAGGAATTGAAAGAACATTTGAAAGACCTTCTAGATAAGGGCTTCATTAGACCTAATACTTCACCATGGGGTGCACCAGTGTTGTTCGTAAAGAAGAAAGATGGTTCTCTCAGAATGTGCATTGACTATTAACAAATAAACAAGGTCACAATCAAGAATAAGTATCCCATCCCAGGATTGTTGACTTGTTTGACCAACTTCAGGGTGCTAGTCACTTCTCAAAGATAGACCTCAGAGCGGGTTATCATCAACTTAGAGTCAGAGATAGTGACACTCCAAAAACATCCTTCAAAAACTTGGTATGGTCATTATGAATTTGTAGTTATGTCGTCGGACTAACCAATGCTCCTGCAGCTTTCATGGATTTGATGAACAGAGTGTTCAAGAAGTACTTGGACTTGTTCATTATCGTCTTTATTGATGATATCCTCATTTATTCTAGGAATGAGGAAGAACATGCGAGTCATTTGAGAATTGTTCTATAGACTTTCAAAGATCCCCAATTATTCGCTAAGTTTAGCAAATGTGACTTCTTGTTGTAATCCATTGCTTTCCTTGGTCACATTATATCTAATGAAGGGATCCAAGTGGATTCACAGAAGATAGAAGCAGTGAAACAATGGCCCATACCTACCTCTACTACAGATATCAGAAGTTTCTTAGGTCTAGCAGGTTATTACAGAAGGTTCGTGGAAGGATTCTCACCCATAGCCTCACCATTGACTAGGTTAACTCAGAAGATGGTCAAGTTTCAATGGTCAGATGATTGTGAGAAAAGTTTTGCAGAATTGAAAACTAGATTGACTACAACTCCTGTCTTGACTCTACCAGAGGGCTAATATGGTTATGTGATTTATGGTGATGCATCCAGAGTTGGCCTAGGTGGTGTGTTGATGCAGTGAGATAAGGTTATAGCTTATGCCTTTAGACAGCTTACAGTTCATGAGAAGAACTATCCAACCCATGACCTCGAGCTTGCAGCAGTGGTGTTTGCACTTAAGATATGGAGACACTACTTGTATGGTGTTCATGTAGATGTGTTCACTGATCATACGAGTCTTTAGTATGTGTTTACCCAGAAAGAGTTGAATCTTCGCCAGAGGAGATGGCTTGAGTTCCTTAAGGATTATGATATGAGTGTGCATTACCATCCTGGTAAGGCGAATGTAGTAGCAGATGCTCTTAGCAGATTATGTATTATTAGTGTATCTCATGTTAACGAAGAAAGGAAGGAGCTAGTGAAGGATGTTCACAGGCTCGCTTGCTTGGGAGTTCGCCTTATGAGCATATCAGACAAAGGTGTAACAGTTCAGAATGGGGCAGAATCTTGCTTGATAGTGGAGGTTAAGGAAAAGCAAGACAGTGATCCAATCTTGCTTAAACTTAAGGGTGCAATCCATAATCACAGAGTGGAGGTTTTCTCCCAAGGGGGAGACGGTGTACTTCGCTACCAGGGTAGATTGTGTGTTACTGATGTGGGCGAGTTGAGACAGCATATTCTTGCAGAAGACCATAACTCCAGATATTCTGTTCATCCAGGTGCCATGAAGATGTACCGCGATCTAGGGGAAGTCTATTAGTGGAATGGCATGAAGAGGGATATAGCAGATTTTATGAGTAAGTGCCCCAATTGCCAGCAAGTCAAGGTAAAACATCAGCAACCGGGGGGCATGACTCAAGAGATCGACATTCCTACTATGAAGTGGGAAGTAGTCAATATGGATTTCATCACAGGGTTACCTCGTACTCGCAGATAGCATGACTCCATTTGGGTGATAGTTGATAGAATAACTAAATCTTCTCCCATTTTGGTGGTAAAGACTACAGATTCGGCACAGCACTATGCCAAGCATTACATTAATGAAATTGTGAGATTGTATGGGGTTCCTTTGTCTATCATCTCATATATAGGTCCTCAGTTTACCTCTCATTTCTGGAAGTCATTTCAAAAGGGTCTTGGTACTCAAGTTAACCTTAGCACAACATTTGTTCCGCAAACGGATAGACAGGCAGAGCGTACCATTCAGACCCTAGAGGATATGTTGAGATATTGTGTGATCGATTTTAAGGGTAGTTGGGATGGTCACCTTCCTCTTATTGTTCACCTACAATAATAGCTACCATTCCAGCATTCAGATGGCCCCTTATGAGGCACTGCATGGGTGTAGATGTAGATCTCTTGTTGGTTGGTTTGAAGTAGGTGAAGCAGATTTGATAGGGATAGACTTAAGACAGACCTTCATGCTATGGAGAAAGTGTAACTCATTAGAGATAGACTTAAGACAGCCCACAGTCGTCAGAGATCTTATGTAGATGTAAGAAGAAGGAAACTAGTGTTCCAACTTGATGATTGAGTTTTCCTGAAAGTGTCACCTATGAAGGGGGTGATGAGATTTGGCAAGAAAGGGAAGCTAAGTCCTTGATATGTAGGCCCTTACAAGATCTTGAAAAGGGTTGACAAGGTGGCATATGAGTTAGAGTTGCCAGCAGAACTAGCATCAGTGCATCCAGTCTTCCACATCTCACTCTTGAAGAAGTGTGTGGGTGATCCACGCTCTATAGTGCCATTAGAGAGTGTGGCGGTGAAAGATATTCTTTCTCATAACGATGTACCAGTTGAGATTCTTGACCGTCAGGTTAGAAGGTTGAGAAATAAAGAAGTCGCTTCAGTCAAGGTTTTGTGGAGGAGTCAGTCCATAGAGAGAGCTACTTGGGAAGCAGATTTAGCCATGAAAGCCAAGTATCCTCACCTCTTTCCTTCTTATTCCACTCCAGCTTGAGATAATAGTTCCTCTTCAGTTTTTCAGTCATTCATACATGAATTCAGCCTTAGAATCATGTTCCCTAAGTTTGTACTTGCATTTTCAGTGCATTTTCATGTTCTTGGAACTCAAATCAGTCAAAAACTCAGTCCTCAGTGTTTAGTAATAGGGATTGCAGCTCTTTTCCTTTATTTAAGCTAGTTTAGTCATCATTCGAGGATCAATGGTCCCAAGGGGAAGATAATGTAACACCCCGTATCAAAAAAAATACAAAGAAGGTAGATTTTCAGAAGTTGCAGGTGCCAGTGACAGAGCCAACTACGGACCATCAGTCGACTCCGTCGATGGGCGATCTGACTCTCAGTTCTAAGTCACAAACAACGGTCAACTAGTATGGACCATCAGTGACTTACGGTCCGTCAGTCGACTCCATCAATTGATCAGCTTACTTCCAGTTCTTAGTCATAAATGACGGTCGGCTAGTAAGGACCATTAGTCGACTTACGGTCCGTCAGTCAACTCCGTTGATTCACCAGATGACTTTCAACTCTCAGTCACAAACCACGGTCGACGATAACGGTCCGTCAGTCGACTTACAGTCTATCAGTTGATTCCGTCGATTTGCAAGCTGACTTTCAACTCTCAGTCACAAAAGACGATCGACCAGTATGGTCCGTTAGTCAACTCATGGTCCATCAGTCAACTCCTCGATTCGCCAGATGACTTTCAACTCTCAGTCACAAACGATGGTCAACCAGTACGGACCATCAGTCGACTTACGGTTTGTCTGTCGACTCCATTAGTGACTCCGACAGCTTTTAAGTTAGGGGTCTTTTGGTCTTTTCCCACTTCGTTTAAACCCTAAGATACGTATTTTTGACCCTAAATCATCATATTTTAGCTAGTTTAAACATAGAAACATAACTAAAACTTACCTTAGTCAAATCATTAAATCAAAACTTAGAAAATTAGAAGCAAGAAAGGAGAAAAAGGTCAAGAACCCTAGTTCAAGAATGCAGCAAGGTTCTCTTAGTTCCAGCCCCAAATTCTAAATCTTTCTCCGTGGATTTCATCACCAGGTATGTGAGATTTCACTAGTGGGTTCCTATGACCCATTGGGTCCTTAGTTTTCAGTCAAGATTTTTTATTACCATATCATTATTAGACTTAGTGTTTATGGAACTTCAACATAACATCATAAATTAGTTAGTTATATGTTCCAAATCAGATTATCATGTTATTACTCAGATTATTGCGTGATTCAGAACCCTAGCTATGTATTTCTTTAGTTCTTGAATTACACCTGCTAGGTCAGATATTTCAGTTATTCAGTTATACATGCCTCAGTTATTAATACATCATTATCAGATTAAATGTTGCATTCTCAGTTTACATGTTCATTTTTTAGCTATCCAATTTTTACAAAAATTCAATCATAATATGTTAATCACTTAATTCATTGGGAGTAGCATAATACCGAGTTGGACTAGAGTTCAGCGCACCCAATAGTCCCAGAACTACTGGCAAGTAGATTGTAAGTCCCCTATGTGGGCATCAGTTTAGTGATCACTCCAGGATGTCTTTATACCTCGTGCAGGGTATATTAGGTCCTCTCGATGGGGCGTATACATCGGACTCCACATTTAGCTCATGTGGTTTTATTATCGGTTATTACTAGCTCCCACAGTTCAGTCAGACTCTATTGCATTGACCATATTTACAGTTCAGTTAGTATTCAGTCTCATCATGTTATACATTTGATCATTGCATCCAGTTATCTCCAAACACCTATTTAACACCTCAGTTTGTCCATCAGATTGAGGATGATAGGCAGTAGAAGTATTAAGTTGTACTCCTTGGATGGTGAATAGTCCTTGCCAGAATGAACTCAAGAAAACAACATCTCTATCACTAGTAATGGTCTCAGGTAAGCCATGCAACTTAACAACAGTATCAAAGAACACCTAAGCAACCGACTGAGCAGTATAAGGATGTTTAAGAGGAATGAAATGTCCATACTTACTGAGTCTGTCTATCACCACTAATATCACTTCATAGCGATTGGATTTAGGTAATCCATCAATAAAATCCATGTTTATTTGTGACCAAACCACATCAGGAATAGGAAGAGGTTGTAGTAAGCCAGGATATGCAGCAAGATCAGACTTAACTTTTTGGCAAACATCACACCTTTGAATAAACTGTTTTACGTCAGTCCTCATATGCTTCCAATATAACAAAGTGAGAAGCCTTTTTAGTGTAGCCTCCACACCTGAATGACCTCCTTGAGAACCTGCATGCCATAATGTCATAATTTCAGTCCTAAGACTTTGATCGTTGCCAATTACAAGTTTCCCTTTTCTTCTTAGGTGACCTTTGGACAAAGTGAACTACTTATGAGTAGTGGGATTTGTCTGTAAGGCTGTAATGAGTTGTTGAAGTTCAGCATTTGAAGACCAGCTATCTACTATAGCTTGGAATAAATCAGTACCAGTAGGGGACACCACCAAAGCCAATAATTATGCACCAGAAACTCTAGAAAGGGCATCGGCAACCTTATTATCAACTCCTCTTTTGTACTCAATCGCATAGTAAAATGGCATCAACTTGGTTAGTCATAACAATTGAGAATTTGTGTGTAGTTTCTGCTCCATAAGGAACTTCATAGCCTTCTGATCAGTCTGTTATGCCTCATATTTTTATACGTAGTGCGCGTCATGAGCTAGTCGATGTAAGTCCGGGGAATGAGATTTTATTTTAAGTTCCAAATGATTAAAGAAATATTAGGCAAGGATGTTAATTCCAAATGTGATATTAAGTATGATTTGGCTAATGTAAGTGTCATTAATATTAAGTGAGGGATTAATTAGTGGCTGATTAGGATTAAATTAATCAAGTGGGCCCCACCACTCAAGGCAAATTAAAAGAAATTAGATTGGGAGCTGGCCCTTAGTGGGGCACGTGTAGAGGGGGGCTGCCTCCACTTCATATAATGAATGAGGTGGTGAAATGCATTGCAAACATATCATCTTCTTCACCACTTAGCCTAGGCAGCCATGGAAAGGGAGAAAACCAACCATGCAACTCTCGGTCAGCAGCTACAAAAGAATTTGGTTAGTAATCTCTTTGCTTGGTGTGTTAATTCCTTAGAATGCCATTGTTAATTAGCCATTAATGTTAAGAAGGGGGCGTGACCAGTAGCTTAGGAAATTTGTTTTAGTTATTGAATGTGCTAAGTATGAACGGAAACTATAATCGGATTATTAGTGGTGTCGTGTTAGTGTTTGGGCTGTTTTGATTAAAGCAAAGTTCGGGAAATTCTGTTTTGGCGTATGTATATGTTAATGTGATTATGGGTATATACTCCAAGGGATGAATACGATAAGGTAGATGTGTTGCGAATTATAAAACGAGTTATCGCTCGGTGTGTCATTGTTTCGTTACTATGGTTGCCGAGACGGAACTGTTTTGGGGGGTGCTGTTTAATATGATTCGTTAGGTTATATGTGTTATTGGTATTGCTGTGGATAATTTGGGTTGTTGTCGGATTGGGACGAAGTAAGGAAAATAGGGGAAGTGCTGCCGGATTTTTGTTATATTATTGGCTAGCTTACAATAAGTAGTAAAGCGCGACGTCTATCTAATTGCGGCGCGATTATTGCTTGTTATAGATTAATAGCTTGGGTAGTAAATATTAGACGTACGGCTCGGCTATACAGTATGTAACGCTATCCTTTGTTTCTTTGTTTGGCATGACTTTTAAAAATGAGCGAATGACGGACAGGTTTGATACTTACTTCTAGAGCGTCTAGGTGACGTATATTCTTGCTTCAACAAACTATTCTTCTATATATCGGCTATGTCTAAGGCTATGGTGATTTCTCATATCTATGGTAGTGCTTCTTAGAGTCATTGAGATTTTACGTTTTCATATTGTGTTAAAGGTTCATAATCTTGATAAAACGTTAATCTTTGGAAATACTCCTTGCTGGTTCACGTTGATTGTTCTATTGAGTTATAAGAAATGATTTTAATTGCATATGGTTTCTCATAATGTTCTGCTAGTGCATAGAGTCATTTATCATTTCACCGAGTCCCGGGCCGGGTAATGTTCGTGCGGAGTTTCTTGCATATGTCACCGAGTCCCTCACTAGAGGGACGGGTATGTATATTATATATATGGTGATGAGGATGGTTATGATGATGATGATGACGGAGATGATGTGATGACTATTTCACCAAGTCCCTCACTAGAGGGCCGGGTAGGTATGATGTATATATATGATGATTATTTTGCCGAGTCCCTTACTAGGGAAGCTGGGCACCTTATGTTAAAGATATGCATGATTTTCACTTATAAGGTACACGTGTAGCGATATCATGTTTCGACTTATCATGTTGGTATCCTGTCATCTTTACCTTATGCTTTACATACTCAGTACATTGTTCGTACTGACCCCCTTTCCTTGGGGGGCTGCGTTTCATGCCCGCAGGTGTAGACACACAGTTCGGTGATCCTCCCGCCTAGGATATCTACTCTGCTGATTGGGAGAGCTCCACTGTTCCGGAGCCCAGTCGTTTTGGTACATAACTTTCTATGTAGTCTTTTGCTTATCTATGGGTATGGCGGGGCCCTGTCCCGTCGAGTTTCACTACTATACTCTTAGAGGTCTGTAGACATTATGTGGGTTGCATATATATGTTTTGGATAATGGTCTGGACATGGTTTGCTTCGGATGTCGGCTTGTACAGGGGCAGCCTTGTCGGCTGCGTACATCATTCTGTATTGTGTAGTGGCAGCCTTGTCGACTTGCGTATGCTATTATGCATTGGATAGTGGCGGCCTTGTCGGCTCGCGTATGTTGTTACGGTTGAATGGTTATGACTCCTTATGAGGCAGATCCACTTTATATATATATGGCGTTGGGGTTGGCTTGATTTGATTAAATTCCATATTGTCTTAGTTTCAGTTTGTTATACTTAACAGGTTTGTATGTGAGTGTCCAAAACGGGCACTAGTCATAGCCCATCGGGTTGGGTCATGACAAAAGTGGTATCAGAGCGGTTCTTCCTCGGAAGTGTCTACAGACCGTGTCTAGTAGAGTCTTGTTTATCGGTGTGTTGTGCACCACATCTATAAATAGGAAGCTACAGGACATTTAGGATGTCATCCTTTCTTCTTATTCTAGATCGTGCGATAGAGCTATATTAACAGGATAATCCCTCTCTAACGAATCCCTGTGTTTTCAGCTATGCCTCCAAATAAAGCGACAGCCGCCCAGAAGGGCAAATCGATAGCAGAAGGTACTAGTCAGACCCGAAGAGTTACTAGGGCCCGTGCCCAGTCTATGCCTGGTATTGTGCTCCAGTCGGAGAGCTTTGCTACACCGCCACCGCCAGAGGAGCTTAGAGTAGCAGCAGCTCCAGTTCGGGGGACACCACCACCAGCCCCCGAGGCCCCAACACCTGAACCTCCAGCTCCTCAGCCAGGGGCGGAGGATAGGGCCATGAGAGATGCGGTTCAGTTGCTGACTAGATTAGTGGCAGGTCAGGCTCGCAGGCATGGACTAGGTTTTGATCATGCGGACAGATCTGATAGCTTAAGGGCTCATGACTTCTTAAGTTGTAAACCTACAGAGTTCTTTGGGTCAAGGCCCCAGGATGATCCGCAAGAGTTTATTCGTCAGATGCAGCGTACATTGAGGATAATCAAGGCTTCGGAGACCGAGTCTATTGAGTTGGCTACGTATCATTTGCGGGATGTAGCTATTAATTGGTATGAGTCTTGGGAGTTATCTAGGGGTGAGGGTGATCCTCCAGCGGTATGGGATGAATTTGTGGAGGCTTTCCAGGGCCACTTCCTGCCTCCAGAGATGAAGCGAGCTAGAGTCTATAGATTCTTGCGTTTGAGGCAGAATGGTAGGAGCGTTCGAGAGTATAGCCTCGAGTTTGATTCATTGGCTAGGCATGCGCCTACTATTGTGGCTGATATGGCAGATAGGGTACATCGTTATGTGATTGGATTGGATCGCTATCTGATTGACGGTTGTATGGCAGTGACTCTTCAGCCAGGTATGGACATTGCTCGGGTGCAGGCATATGCACAGGTGGTAGAGGATCGGCACCGGGGACGTCAGCCAGATAGAGCTTATAATAGAGGCCATCATAAGAGGGCTAGATCGACAGGTTATCCTGACGAGTTTCGAGGCGGGCAGTCTCAGCAGCATGTTAGATTTTCTTACCAGCTAGCACAGAGTGCACCCCCACGTTCCATGGGTAGGGGGTTCGATCGTATGGGATATTCGGAAGCTGGTCAGAGCTCTAGGGCATCAGGGTCACAGATGGGCAGGGGTTTGAGCCAGTAGAGGCCACCTTTGACTCGGTGTTCTCGCTGTGGTAGGTCCCATCCTGGGGCATGTCGCTGGGCTACAGGTGCGTGTTTTTCTTGCGACCGTCAGGGTCATACTATGAGGGAGTGTCACCTTAGAGGTAGTGCAGGTGGTATGGCGCAGTCTACTGGGTCCGTTGCTGGTTCATATTCTTCTGTGGCTATGCGCCCTACAGGGCAGGGTATTCAGGCGCCAGCAGGCCGTGGTAGAGGTCGTGGTAGAGCTTCCAGTTCTAGCGGTCCCTGAAACTGCATATATGCTTTGACTAGTAGGCAGGATCAGGAGGCGTCACCTAATGTGATCACAGGTGTATTATCACTATTCTCCCGAAGTGTGTATTCATTGATAGACCCAGGTTCCACCTTATCATTTATATCCCCCTTCGTTGCTAGTAGGATCGGAATAGAGTCTGAGTTGATAGAACCATTTAAGGTAGCTACACCTGTAGGAGATTCTGTCATAGCTACGCGAGTATATAAGAATTGTTCAGTGGTTATATATAGTCGTCGTACTGTAGCAGATCTAATAGAGTTAAATATGATTGAGTTTGATATTATCATGGGCATGGATTGGTTGGCTGCTTGTTATGCTAATATTGATTGCAGAGGAAAGATAGTTCGATTTCAATTTCCAGGGGAACCGATTATAGAGTGGAAGGGGAGTACAGTATCGCCGAAAGGTAAGTTTATTTCATAACTTAAGGCCAGGAAGATGGTTAGAAAAGGCTATATTTATCATCTGGTTCGGGTGCATGACATAAAGGCAGAGGCACCGACTCTTCAATCAGTCCCGGTAGTTAATGAATTTCCCGATGTATTCCCAGAGGAACTTCCAGGCCTTCCTCCAGAACGAGAGATAGAGTTTACTATAGATGTACTGCCAGATACCCAGCCTATATCTATACCTCCTTATAGAATGGCACCTGCTGAGTTGAAAGAGTTGAAAGAGCAATTGAGAGATTTGCTAGAAAAGGGATTCATCAGGCCTAGTACGTCACCTTGGGGAGCACCGGTACTGTTTGTGAGGAAGAAGGATGGGTCGCTGCGGATGTGTATTGATTATAGGCAGCTAAACAAAGTAACAGTAAAGAACAGGTATCCCCTCCCAAGGATTGACGATCTATTTGACCAGTTGCAGGGTGCTAAGTGTTTTTCAAAGATAGACTTGCGGTCAGGTTATTATCAGGTGCGGGTAAGGGAGGCAGATATTCCAAAGACGGCATTTCGGACCCGATACGGGCATTATGAGTTTAGAGTGCTGTCTTTTGGGCTGACTAATGCTCCAGAGGTGTTTATGGATTTAATGAATCGAGTGTTTAAACCATTCCTTGATATGTTTGTTATTGTATTTATAGATGATATTCTAGTCTATTCACGTTCAGAAGAGGAGCATGCAGACCATTTAAGGACGGTACTTAGGGTGCTTCAGCACCAGAAGTTGTATGCTAAGTTCTCCAAGTGCGAGTTCTGGTTGACTTCAGTGGCATTCTTGGGGCATATTATTGGAGCTGATGGTATTCGGGTAGACACGCAGAAGATTGAGGCGGTAAAGACTTGGCCCAGACCTACGACACCTACTGAGGTACGCAGCTTTCTGGGGTTAGCAGGATATTACAGGAGATTCGTAGAAAAGTTTGCCTCAATTTCATCGCCTTTGACAAGGCTAACTCAAAAGGCAGCCAAATTCCAGTGGACTGATGCTTGTGAGCGAAGCTTCCAGCTATTGAAAGACAAATTGACTACAGCTCCAGTCCTAACTCTTCCGGAGGGACCAGATGGCTATGTTATTTATTGTGATGCTTCGGGTGTTGGGCTAGGATGTGTATTGATACAGCATGGCAAAGTTATAGCCTATGCCTCCCGACAGCTTAGGAAGCATAAAAAGAATTATCCTACTCACGATCTGGAGTTAGCAGTCGTGGTTCATGCCTTGAAGATATTGAGGCATTATTTATATGGTGTCCATGTGAACATCTATACAGATCATAAGAGTCTCCAATATATCTTTAAATAGAAGGAGCTGAACTTACGACACAGGCGGTGGTTAGAGTTGCTAAAGGATTATGATGTTGATATTTTATATCATCTAGGGAAAGCAAATGTTGTAGCAGATGCTCTTAGCCGTAAGTCCATGGGTAGCTTGACATATGTACAACCAGAAAGGAGGGAGATGGTTTGGGAGATTCAGCGGCTATCCAGCCTTGGAGTCCGTCTGGCTAATTCAGAAGATAGTGGAGTTTCTATTCGAGAGGTTGCTGAGTGCTCAATCATAGATGAGGTAAAGAGACACTAGTATGAGGACCCTATTCTGGCACAGTATAGAGATGCAGCTCTTCAAAAGGAAAAGACCCCATTTAAGGTTACACCTAACGGAGTGTTACAATATGAAGGCAGATTGTGTGTAGCTGATATTGCGGGGCTACGACGGAAGGTTATGGGAGAGGCACACTCTGCCCGTTATTCTATTCACCCAGGGTCAACAAAAATGTATCATGACCTCAGATGCTTATACTGGTGGGATGGCATGAAAAAGGACATAGCGGAGTTTGTTGCTTAGTGCCCGAATTGTCAACAAGTCAAGATCGAACATCAAAAGCCTGGTGGATTATTACAGGAGATAGAGATCCCGACTTGGAAATGGGAGATAATTAATATGGACTTCATTACAGGCTTACCTCGCACTCAACGGAAGTATGACTCTATATAAGTTATTGTAGATAGGCTGACAAAATTGGCCTATTTTCTTCCAGTCAGGACTACTTATTCGGCTGAATATTGTGCGACGTTATATGTCAGGGAGATAGTGAGACTTCATGGGATTCCCACGTCCATTATATCAGACAGAGGAGCTCAATTTACAGCCAACTTTTGGAGATCGTTTCAGAAGGGATTGGGGACACAGGTGAACCTTAGCACAGCATTTCACCCTCAGACTGATGGGCAGGCTGAGCGTACCATTCAGACATTAGAAGATATGTTGCGGTCCTGTATTATTGACTTCAAAGGTAGCTGGGATGACCACTTACCGCTCATTGAGTTTGCCTATAATAATAGCTACCATTCTAGTATCCAGATGGCACCGTACGAGGCCTTATATGGGAGGAAGTGCAGGTCACCTATTGGTTGGTTCGATGTTGGCGAGACTAAGTTAATAGGCCCATATATGATTCAGCAAGTTGTTGACAAGGTGAAGCTTATTCAGGAAAGATTATTATCAGCCCAGAGTCGACAGAAGTCATATGCAGATAATCGGCGTTGAGATTTGGAGTTTCAGATTGGTGACTGGGTATTCCTAAAGGTATCACCCATGAAGGGTGTGATGAGATTCGGCAGGAAGGGGAAGCTCAGTCCGAGATACATTGGGCCTTATCAGATTGTTCGTAGGATAGGCAAGGTTGCCTATGAGTTGGATCTACCATCTGATTTGGAGGTGGTACATCCAGTCTTCCATGTATCGATGCTACGTAAATGTATTGGTGATCCTTCTAGAGTATTCTCTGTAGATGATGTTCAGGTAACAGAGGAGTTGTCATATGAGGAGAAACCCATAGCTATACTTGATCTCCAGGTTAGAAGGTTACGTACTAAGGATGTGGCTTCCGTCAAAGTGTTGTGGCAAAATAATAATAGGGAGGAGATGACTTGGGAAGCGGAAGACGAAATGAAGAATAAGTATCCTTATTTGTTCCCCGTACCTGCAGGTAATTCAATTCCTAGCTTGACTATATTGATTGATAAATGAGATTGTGTAGTAAGTTGTGACTCTGTGAGGCATCTGTAAGTTACGGAATGCAGGTTGATAGGTATAACTGTTAGAGAGACCTCGCTGGAATTTTTTGTAAGACGCTAACTTAACATTCGAGGACAAATGTTCCTAAGGGGGGAAGGATGTTACGCCTCATATTTTTATACGTAGTACGCGTCATGAGCTAGTCGATGTAATTTCGGGGAATGAGATTTTATTTTAAGTTCCAAGTGATTAAAGAAATATTAGGCAAGGATGTTAATTCCAAATGTGATATTAAGTATGATTTGGCTAATGTAAGTGTCATTAACATTAAGTGAGGGATTAATTAGTGGCTGATTAGGATTAAATTAATCAAGTGGGCCCCACCACTCAAGGCAAATTAAAATAAATCAGATTGGGAGCTGGCCCTTAGTGGGGCACGTGTAGAGGGGGGCTGCCTCCACTTCATATAATGAATGAGGTGGTGAAATGCATTGCAAACATATCATCTTCTTCACCACTTAGCTTAGGCAGCCATGGAAAGGGAGAAAAACAACCATGCAACTCTCGGCCAGCAGCTACAAAAGAATTTGGTTAGTAATCTCTTTGCTTGGTGTGTTAATTCCTTCGAATGCCATTGTTAATTAGCCATTAATGTTAAGAAGGGGGCGTGACCAGTAGCTTAGGAAATTTGTTTTAGTTATTGAATGTGCTAAGTATGAACGGAAACCATAATCGGATTATTAGTGGTGTCGTGTTAGTGTTTGGACTGTTTTGATTAAAGCAAAGTGCGGGAAATTCTGTTTTGGCGTATGTATATGTTAATGTGATTATGGGTATATACTCCAAGGGATGAATACGATAAGGTAGATGTGTTGCGAATTATAAAACGAGTTATCGCTCGGTGTGTCGTTGTTTCGTTACTATGGTTGCCGAGACGGAACTGTTTTGGGGGGGGGGGCTGTTTAATATGATTCGTTAGGTTATATGTGTTATTGGTATTGCTGTGGATAATTTGGGTTGTTGTCGGATTGGGACGAAGTAAGGAAAATAGGGGAAGTGCTGCCAGATTTTTGTTAGATTATTGGCTAGCTTACAATAAGTAGTAAAGCGCGACGTCTATCTAATTGCAGCGCGATTATTGCTTGTTATAGATTAATAGCTTGGGCAGTAAATATTGGACGTGTGGCTCAACTATACGGTATGTAACGCTATCCTTTCTTTCTTTGTTTGGCATGACTTTTAAAAATGAGCGAATGACGGACAGGTTTGATACTTACTTCTAGAGCGTCTAGGTGACGTATATTCTTGCTTCCACAAACTATTCTTCTATATATCGGCTATGTCTAAGGCTATGGTGATTTCTCATATCTATGGTAGTGCTTCTTAGAGTCATTGAGATTTTACGTTTTCATATCATGTTAAAGGTTCATAATCTTGATAAAACGTTAATCTTTGGTAATACTCCTTGCTGGTTCACGTTGATTGTTCTATAAGAAATGATTTTAATTGCATATGGTTGCTCATAATGTTCTGCTCGTGCATATAGTCATTTATCATTTCACCGAGTCCCGGGCCGGGTAATATTCGTGCGGAGTTTCTTGTATATGTCACCGAGTCTCTCACTAGAGGGCCGGGTATGTATATTATATATATGATTGGTGATGAGGATGGTTATGATGATGATGATGACGGAGATGATGTGATGACTATTTCACCGAGTCCCTCACTAGAGGACCGGGTACGTATGATGTATATATATGATGATTATTTTGCCGAGTCCCTTACTAGGGAAGCTGGGCACCTTATGTTAAAGATATGCATGATTTTCACTTATAAGGTACATGTGTAGCGATATCATGTTTCGACTTATCATGTTGGTATCCTGTCATCTTTACCTTATGCTTTACATACTCAGTACATTGTCTGTACTGACCCCCTTTCCTCGGGGGGCTGCATTTCATGCCCGCAGGTGTAGACACACAGTTCGGTGATCCTCCTGCCTAGGATATCTACTCTGCTGATTGGGAGAGCTCCACTGTTCCGGAGCCCAGTCGTTTTGGTACATAACTTTCTATGTAGTCTTTTGCTTATCTATGGGTACGGCGGGGCCCTGTCCCGTCGAGTTTCACTACTATACTCTTAGAGGTCTGTAGACATTATGTGGGTTGCATATATATGTTTTGGATAATGGTCTGGACATGGTTTGCTTGGGATGTCCGCTTGTACAGGGGCAGCCTTGTCGGCTGCGTACATCATTCTGTATTGTGTAGTGGCAGCCTTGTCGGCTTGCATATGCTATTATGCTTTGGATAGTGGCGGCCTTGTCGGCTCGCGTATGTTGTTACGGTTGAATGGTTATGACTCCTTATGAGGCAGATCCACTTTATATATATATGGCGTTGGGGTTGGCTTGATTTGATTAAATTCCATATTGTCTTAGTTTCAGTTGGTTATACTTAACAGTTTGTATGTGAGTGTCCAAAACGGGCACTAGTCATGGCCCATCGGGTTGGGTCGTGACACAGTCCTTATGATAAATTTTTGTCCTAACAGGTACTGAGACCACTTAGTTACAGCCTGGACTATGGCTAATAGTTCTCTATCATACACAGATAGGGCAGCATGTCGGGGAGATAAAGCTTTACTGATGAAAGCTATAGGATGTCCAACCTGTATAAGAACAACTCCTATTCCATATCCACTAGCATCTGTCTCCACCACAAAGGTCTTGGTGACATCAGGTAATGCTAATGCAGGGGCCTGTGTTAATGCAGTCTTAAGTGTGGTAAATGTTATCTCCGCTGTATTTAACCATTTGAAATTATTCTTCTTAGGTAAGTCAGTCAATGGTTTGCTTATCATGCCAAAACCCTGGATAAATCTCTGGTAATACCCAGCCAACACTAAGAAACCCCTTAGTTGTTTAAGAGTGTTTGGTATAGGCCAGTTCCTTACGGCTTCAAATTTCTGTGGATCTGTAGACACTCACTCAGATGTAATAAAATGGCCAAGGTATTCTATTTGCTGCACCCCAAAGAAACACTTGCTTTCCTTGGCTATAAATTGATGCTTCACCATCTCTACAAAAACAGATCTTAAGTGTCTAACATGATCTTCCATAGTTCTACTGTAAATCAGGATATCATCAAAGAAAACAAGCACATATTTCCTAAGATATTCTTGAAAGACAGAATTCATTAGACCTTGAAAAGTAGCTGGTGCATTTGAGAGGCCAAAAGGCATCACTAGGTATTCATAGTGTCCTAAATGAGTTCTGAAAGCAGTCTTAGGTACATCGTTTGATGCCATTCTCAATTGGTGATATCCAGACCTCAGGTCTATTTTCAAAAATATCTTTGATCCTCCCAACTCATCTAAGAGATCCTCAACAATACGTATGGGAAACTTGTTTTCACAGTGAATTTATTCAAATCCCTGTAGTAAACACATTGTCTTCATGACCCATATTTTTTTCCAACCAATACAACTGGAGATGCAAATGGACTACAACTAGGCTGAATAATCCCCTGATATAGCTACTGTTGAACTAACCCCTCAATAACATCATTTTTAACTGAAGGATATCTATAAGGCCTCTTGTTCATAGGTTCAGTCCTAGCTTTTAACACAATTCTATGATCAAAAACACCTCTTTAAGGTGATAAACTAGCAGGTTCTTCAAATAATTTATTTAATTCAGATAATAAGGCTAAAAGACTAGGATCACCTTTCATGTCCTGCACATTTCCTGTCTCATGAGCTTTCACTTCTTCACTTCCCATTGGCATTACTTGAATCATACAAAGTTGAGATTGATTACCTGAATATTTGCTAACTTCCCAGCACCAACATTTAACACCTGATTTCCAACTCCCCTGAATAAATGCTTCCTTCCTTTGTACCAAAATTCCATGGTCAGATTCCTGAAGTTCATCTTTATATCTCCCAAAGTGAGCAACCACTGGACCCCCAAAACTACTCCACAACATCCAAGTGGCAACAGTAAGAAATCAGTTGTAAATTCAGCTCCTTGGAGTAACCAAGTAACAGTGGTCATCTTGTCCATCCTCATGTTGCCATTGCTGCAGCAACCAACTGAGGTGAAGTAGACCTGATCTCACAACCTAGTTTACCAACCAACTTAGGTTCAATAAAATTGTGAGAACTACCAGTGTCTTTCAAAATGTTTAAGCCCTTCTTTGAATAATAACCAGTCACTTTCAAAGTTCTATATCCTAATGATCTATTTAGTGCATGCATAGATATATCCATTTGTTATGCATGTTGGACCAGTTCCATTTTATTAGATCCCTCCTCATGTATTTGTCTTTCCTGTTCCTCCGTCAGACATTCACCTTCTTGGAATTCCCCTGTTTCATCTATTTCTAACAGATACAACTGTTTGGAAGTCTTACACTTGTGTCCAGGAATGTACTTCTCATTGCAGAAGTAGCATAATCCTTTTGATTTTTTATCATTCATCTCCTCTGCGCTTAATGTTCTCCTGTTCATTCCTCTAGGCCCATTAGAAGCCCCAAATCCAGGTGTAGGAAGAACAGGTTTGCTGTTGTAATTTTTGATTTGTGAATCTTTTTGAATTTACTTTAGAATTGATTTGTGCAGGTTGTCTAACTGCTGCTATATAAGCCTCTTGTAACCTTTCACTTCTGTAAACTTGAGCCAATGTAGTGGGGTTGGTCACCTTCACAGCAATATTCAGTTCATGCTTCACTCCTCCAATGAAACAACTGATAACATTTTCCTGTGATAAATTCACCCTTGTCAAATTCCTTTCAAATACAGCTGGGTATTCCTTCACACTACCCATCTGTTTAACCTTCTTGATATCCTCCATGGGATCATCAAAATCAGTCCCAAACCTTTCGGCCATAGCCATCACATATTCATTCCAAGTAGCAGGGTGAAGAAACTATCTATATCTCATAAAAGATAAGTGCCACTGAATAGCTTCACCCTCTAGTTGTAAAGCAGCCACTCCTACCTTCTCCTCCACTGGAACTCCTCCCATGGAAAAAAACTGGCAATTTTAAACAACCAAGATCTGAGATCTTCTCTATTAAACCTCAGAAACTCCATCCTTGACCATCGACTGAAATTAGAATGGTGAGAGTGAAAATAGTTCTCTCGTTCTCGGCGTACCCCTTCTTATGGTTGTTCCACTCTGATTCCACCAGCAGTAACTTGATTCCTCAAATCAATCATTGCTTGATCTAATTTTTCCAACGATGAAACTTTCCCAGTGAAAGTGTTTACCTGTGTGAGTAGTTGCTGCATCATATCACGTAATTCCACAGTTTCAGCAGCTTCATTGTTTGGATCTCCATTGGATCGAGTACCCTTCACCATTATAGCCAAGGAAAGAGTGGCTCTGATACCAATGTTACTCAATTGCAGGAATTAGCAATGAATTCGAGGATCGAAGAACTATTTCAGGATTTCTCGAGAAAACAGTTAGTGAAGAAGAAGAAGAATAGAAAGAGAGATTAGAAAGAGAAAGAGAATTCTGCGTATTTCATATCTTGTATAGAACTGTATTACACTTTATATAGAATTGAAAATACAATTGAAATGGATTCAATTCATTCTAACTAATTCTGTTATTTTGATTTATGTGCCCAACTAACTAACTTTAACTACTTCTATCACTAACTAATATATGGAATCTCTTTTTCATGTGCCTAAATATTACTATTGCTACTTTATTTAGTTATTATTATGTATATGTACTTTATTACTACTTTATTTAGTTATTACTATGTATAGGTAATTTTAGCAGTTAGTTAACAGTTAACCAGCTACATAGAAGTCAAGATAGTTATTAAGGAAGACATACAGTTTATTCTAGAGGATTTTGGATTAGGTTCTGCAGACTGGAGGGTAAGGTTCCTCGAAATACCTTTGTTGTTGGGTGAAGTTATCTTTTTTATTTATTTGTAATACATATATATATATATATATATATATATATATATATATATATATATATATCAGTGTAGAGTATTGTTATTTTCCTGTTGTGCTTGGAAATTTACAGCATAAGGTTAGAATGTTTTTGGGTTCCTAACAAATTTGGCATCAGAACGGAAGGGAGAATTAAAGGGTTAGAAAAGACAATGACCGAAGTACAACAAGAGATTGGTTTAGTACATGATTACCTGGGGCAATTACGAGACTAGATGCACAAAAAAGATGAACGTGATGTTGAAATTGTTCAACATGTGAAAGGAAAATCAGTAGTTCAGACAGATCCAATTATGGATACAGACGTGATGGCAGAGAATAACAACAATCACAAAGGTGATGCATTTCTCGAAGAAGTTAGACAAAAAAATCGTGATGAAATGTGTCCTAGAAGGCTGGAACTTTCTTTATTTTCTGGTGATAATCCATATGCCATTGACGAGAAAGATAAATTAGAGGCAACAACTGTGTGCCTTGAAGGTAGAGACCTAAATTGGTTCCAATGGTGGGAGACGAGAACTTCGATTGTCACATGGGATGTGTTTAGAGTATCCATACTCCAGCTATTTACTCCATCATAGTCAGGAAACTTTTATGAGGTTTTGATAGGGTTGAAACAAACTGGAAGTGTGGCTCAAAATAGAGAAGATTTTTAATCACTTTCAGTACCACTGAGGTTTTGATGGGAATTTTTATAAATGGCTTGAAGAAAAGATCGAAGCAAAATTGCGTCTTAGCAAGATAGGAACTCTAACCCAGATTAAGGACCAAAGCCAACATATTAAAGAGAAGAATTGGCCTCTCAGCAAAGCCCACTTACCAAACATATGCGTATGTCGCTTTCAAGGGGCATTACAACAATATCACGACATTGTCAAGAACATAAGCGAGGACAAAATGTGTAACCAAGGCCTGAATATTCTGCAAGGCGAGGAGGAGCATTCAAAAGGCTGTTTTATGTAGAGTATCAGGATAAATTGAGGAAGGGACTTTGTTTTTGTTGCGATGAAAATATTGCCCTAATCACCGGTGCAATTCAAAACAATAAAATTTGCTTATTGTAGTAGAAGAGAACGACAAAGATGGAGGCATTGAAGAGCCTTTGGATGAAATAATCAACACAGAGATGGATCTATTAAATGTTCAAGGACAACAAGAGTAACAAAAGTTAATGGATTTTTCTTTGTACTCAATAGCAGGATTTACCACAAAGAAGTCCTTGAAGGAATGGGGAACAATACAAGGGAAGAAAGTTATTGTGTTGATTGATAGCGGTGCATCAACAAGTTTTATATCTCGCGCAGTGGCCGAAGCATTAAGGTTAAAGCAAACAGAGATTAAGCTGTTTGTGGTGGAAGTGAGGAATGGAAAAAAGTAAAGAGTAGGGGAAGATGCAAAGAAGTGGAATTATGGATTGATAAATTGCGGATAAAACAATATTATCTCCTTTTTAATTTGGGAAGTACTGATGTGGTGCTAGGATTAGAGTGGCTTGAAACCATGGGTGATATTCAAGCTGATTTCAAAACCTTGACATTGAAATTTGAAGTAGAAGGGAAAACACAAGTTGTTCGAGGAGACCCCTCGCTGTCAAAATCAGTAACTTCACTCAAAACTTTAATTAAGGCCTTGCAGGGAGATGGATTAGGATAATTTGTTGATATGAATGAATTAACTGCAGGGGAAGAACAAGAGAAGCTGGATTTGCAGCAACTATTGGAAGAATTTGGAGCTTTATTTGAGTAGCTCAAAGGGTTTCCACCCAATAGGAGTCATGACCATGCTCTACGACTTAAAAAGGAATATGATCCACCCAATATTCGTCCATATCGTTATCCAATTACCAAAAAAATGAGATTGAGCGAATAGTACGGGAAATGTTTGTAACTGGTATCATCCAATAAAGTACTAGTCCTTTCTCTAGTCCAGTGTTTCTAGTTCACAAAAAAGATGGTAGTTGGAGATTTTGTGTGGATTATCGAACCCTTAATAAGACAACTATTCCAAATAAATTTCTAATTCTAGAAATTGATGAGTTACTAGATGAGATTAGGGGTGCCACTATATTTTCAAAATTGGATCTACGATCAGGGTTTAGGGTACCATCAAATTCGTGCTTGCAAGGTGGATGTAGCAAAAACAGCTTTCCGTACACATGAAGGCCACAATGAAGTTTTGGTCATGCCATTTGGGTTGTGTAATGCACCATCTACTCTTCAAGCCTTGATGAATTAGATATTTCGGCCCTATTTACATAAGTCCGTATTGATATTTTTCGATGATATATTAGTTTATAGTACAAATTTTTCTTCTCGCATGGATTATTTACGGTAGGTTCTACATATTCTAAAATTCACAACTTTGTTGTCAATCGAAAGAAATGTCATTTTGGTCAACAACAACTTGAGTATTTGGGTCATATTATTTCAGCAAGTGGAGTCGCGACAGATACTGCCAAAATAACAAGTATGGTTAATTGGCAAAATCCAAAAGATGTTAAAGGATGGAGGGGATTTTTGGCACTCACCGGTTACTACAGAAAGTTTGTTCGTGCGTATAGGAAAATTGTGAGGCCACTCACACAGTTTCTCAAGAAAGATGTTTTTCGCTGGAATAAAGAAGCTCAATTAGATTTTGATCCACTTAAGGAAGATATGGTCACTTTTTCGTTCTTAGCAATACCAGATTTTATCAATATATTTGTGGTTAAGACTGATGTCTCATTGTTAGGTATTGGAGTTGTCCTAATGCAAAAGACATATCCACTCGCTTTTCTTAGCCAAGGACTTACAATTCGGGCTCAATCTAAATAAGTATATGAGAGGGAGTTAATGGCTATAGTTTTTGCTGTCCAAAAGTGGCATCATCATTTGATGGGTCGACATTTCATTATATGAATAGATCAACGAGGTCTCCAATTTCTCAAGGACCAACATGTTATGGCAGAAGTGCAACAAAAATGCATCACCAAGTTAATGGGATTTGATTTTGATATTAAATATCGACTTGGTTGTGAAACTAAGGCAGCTGATGCCTTGTTCCGCCAATTTCATTTCATGGTTTTTTCTATTTTACAGAGCATTACCTTAGATGATTTTTACATTGAAGTTCAACAAGAAGACCAAATCCGTCAGTTGACACAAGATTTGCTCCAGGATCCAACTTCACGACCGAATTATGCTCTAAAAATGGCTGCATATATTTCAAAAGTCGGTTGGTGATTCCTTGGTCATCATTACACATTCCTATGATCCGCAGGGAATTCCACTCCTCACCTACGGGTGGTCATTCTGGGTGTTTTTGTACATACAAGCGCATTTCACAAGTCTTGTACTGGAATATGATCAAAAGGGATGTACAAAACTTTGTGGCTAGTTGTGAAGTTTGCAAGCAGAATAAGTATGAAGCTCTTAGTCCTACGGGCTTGTTGCTGCCATTACCTATTCCTACTCAAGTCTTGCTGCTGCCATTACCTATTCCTACTCAAGTTTTGGATGATATTGCTATGGATTTCATCAGGGGGTTGCCAAAAGCAATGGGACATGATACTATATTTGTTGTGGTGGACCGTTTCACTGAATATAGTAATTTTCTTCTCTTATCTAACCCATATACAACAAAGAGTGTAGCTGAATTGTTTGTTCGTGAGATTGTATGCTTGCATGGGTTCCCCAAATCTATTCTATCTGACTGAGATCAGGTTTTTGTCAGCTAATTTTTGCAAGAATTATTCAAGTTGTCTAGTACTAAACTTAAATTGAGGTCAAGATATCACCCTCAAACAAATGGTCAAACATAGGTTGTTAACCGCTCCTTGGAGAGTTATTTGCGCTGTTTTGCATAAACACATCCAAAACAATGGCCAAGATGGATTTCTTGGTCTGAATTTTAGTTCAATACCACTTACCATGGTTCCACCAAGATGACTCTGTTTAAAGCTTTATATGGACGAGATCCTCCCTCCTTGTTGTGGTTCACTGATGAAATTTCTGTTGTTGAATAGGTTAACTAGGAGCTTGCTGCTCGCAACATCAATCTAGATGAACTCAAGGCTAATTTGACCCATGCTCAAGCTCAAATGAATATGTATGTTAATGCTAAACGCCGTGAAGTTATGTTCCAACCTGGTGATTTGGTTTATCTTCTATTGCAACCTTTCAAGCTTCGTTAAGTTGCTAAGAAGGTTAATGAGAAGTTAATTCCTCAATACTATGGTCCATATCCTGTCTTGAGCAAAATTGGTGAAGTTGTTTATTGCCTTTATTTACCCTCTCATTCACGGGTGCATCCCATACTTCATGTTTCTTGGCTAAAGCATGCTGTGAAGGATTCGATTCCAGTTCAATAACTCCCTCCTTTGTTGCCTGAAGATCATAAAATGCTAGTATAACCTGAAAGTGTGATAGATTGTCGGACGCTTCTGAATGGCTTCCACGAGGTTCTAATTAAGTGGAAGGATTTTCTTGACTTTGAGAGCACTTCGGAACCCTACGAAGTTATTGATGCACAATTTCCTGATTTTCACCTTGAGGAAAAGGTGAAACTTGTTGGGGCGGGTATTGTTAGACTTGTTGTAACTAAGGTCTAAGACGCAGGAAGAAGCGTGAAAATAAGGCGTAAATATTACTATTACTGCTTTATTTAGTTATTACTATGTATATGTATTTTATTACTGCTTTATTTAGTTATTACTATGTATAGGTAGTGTTAGCAGTTACTTAGCAATTAGCCAGTTACATAGAAGTCAAGATAGTTATTAAGGAAGACAGACAGTTTATTCTGGAGGATTTTTTATTTGGTTCTGCAGACTAGAGGGTAAGGTACCTCGAAATACCTTGGTTGTTGGGTGAAATTATCCTGTTTATCTATTTGTAAATTTTTCTATTAGTTGGTGGAAATGTATATATATATCAGTGTAGAGTATGGTTATTTTCCTGTTGTTCTTGGAAATTTACAACATAATGCTGGAGAGTTTTTGGGTTCCTAACACCCTCGAATGTGGTCGATATCTCCTGTTAGATCTTGTTCTTGGTCCCTTCCTCCGAGAAGATTGACAGATGGATTGAATGGTCGTGAATATTTATTTAAGCAGAGGTCCCAGTTATGTACAGGGAAGACAAAATGTGGTCTTCTTCACGAACTTCTTTTAGTGAAGAAGAAACAGCCCCTCAAAGGTGTGACCCTCCATATTATATTGCTTGCCATCTGAATGATATGAGGGATGTGGATGGTGTACAGGAGTACGGGCATCCGAGGTCTCTTTCTAGAAGAAGAAGTCCACCTGATCAGGTATTTACTAGAACCAATAGGCAGAGAGTTGAGATTTTAGATCATCGTGAGAGGGTTGATGGTGTTGGATAGTTTGTTGGGCCGATACACACTGGTAGATTTGTTGAGCATCACAGTGGCGAAAGGAGGAAGTATGGCAAGAGGCAAGGAGAACCCAGGCAAATGGGAAATGTCAAAGAGCATGAAGGTGGTAATCTCAGACCGAGGCATGATGAAGAATTTGATGGCTCCAAATTGAAGAAAAGAAGATTTTGAGTTGATAGCTCACTGAACCAACAATATTAGTAATTTCCATTAAAGATTTTCAGTTGATGGCTCTATTGTGCTGGCTTGTGTATTGTTTTTGTTTATGTTTTTTTCACTCATTTTTTGCTCATTTAATACTCTTTTTTCTGTCTAAGAACAGAGAAAAACGCTCTCATTTGTTTCCTACATCTATATACATGTGTGTTATTTAATTGTTACTTTTTCTGGGGGTATTTTTGATGTTTTTTTCAGGTAATTTTTTTTTTACATTCTTGGATCGTCAAACTAATAAAAAAGAATGTCTACCATTCTTATTAGAATGATAAATAACATTGGTTCGACTATATATTTGTTGCTCGCCTTATTGATATACCTCATTGTATATAGTAACTTCGAATCTTTTAAAACTCAATAATATTATTTGTTCTTACTTGCTTCAGTCAAACTGTTTGTGACATGAACACTTGTGACATGTCAACTACAAAAACTTGCAAGAAAAACTGATCAACTTAGAAGTTTTGTCTAACTTTGTGTGCAATGAATAAAAATGTCAACTTTGTATTGAATCTAAGTATACTAAGCATTCTTATAAATTTTTTGAAAGACATTTTAACCCCTTGAGTTAATTTACAGTGACATTTGTGATATGAGGCCAATATGATCTCGTGGTGGGGAAAAGTATCTCATAAACTTTATCGACAATTGCATTAGATATGGTTATGTTGATTTGCTAAATAGTAAAAATGAAGTAATAGAAACGTCTAGGCAATATAATTTGAAGTTGAAAATCAATTTGGAAAAGGATAAAAAGTGATAGGGATGGAGAGTATAAATCTCCTTTTGCATAAATATGCTTAGAAAAAGGGATTATCCATTATAGTAGTGCCATATTTACCTTAATCTAATGAAGTGGAAGAATGGAAAAAAACCAAAACTTTGAAGGATATGATGACTTCATTACATATAAGTTCAGGTTAACCACAAAATTTGTGTGGAGAAGCTATCCTTTCAACAAAAGGGAACAACAAAAAGTTTTGTCTATTCAGAAAGAAACCAATAAAAAGTTTTGTTTGTTCGATACACAATCTATTTATATGAGAAATGGAAAGGAAGAAAATTCAAATTGAAATATTTCAAATTGTGGGGGTGTCTAGACAAAGTCCAAGTTCTTATTCCCCAAAAGATCAAAATAGGACCTAAGATTGTGGAGTATAAAATTAAACTAGAGTAGTCTAGCAAAGGGTCTAAAAGACCTTGGAAGAAACAAATGATAATTTACTTAATAAAGAGATTCATCGGTAGTAAATATCAAAGGACATCTACTTCCTTCAGATCTGATTTTGTAACATTTCCTATGTCTTTTGTGGTACGTCCTTTTGGAAAGATGGTGTCAATAGTGAGATTGATTCATTTGAAGTTAATTGATCTTCTTCCAAGAAATAAACGTTTGGGTTCAAAGTGAATCTTTAAAAGGAAAATGAGAGCTGATGGGACTATTGAAAAATATAAGGCTAGATGTTTAGTCAAAGGATAGAGACAAAAAATAGGTCACGGTTACTTTGATACACTAGTTTTTGGAACGTAACGTCCGTTGCACGTTTGTCCCTTGTAATTACTACAAAACTTCTATATAATTAAAAAATGAATTTCATAATAGAACATATTTGTGTATTTTAAATACAATCACAATATGTATAAATAGTCATTCATAAAATTAAGTAATCAAATGAGAAGGAGTGTAACACCAAACTACAGGTTTACATCAAATGGACAATCTGACAATCATATCAAATAGTTTTAAGAAATTCTATCATTTTGATACATAGATTTCACATGAGTAATTAGTTGTGAAAAGTTCCACAACCACCAGTAAACACAAATACATAACCATGTCATTTGCTTATTGTTGTCCAAGCAACAACGATATCTCAACTTTCTCCTCCGCTATCACTTTTTTACTGAAGGAGACTGTTGATTTATCTAGATTAAGCATTTGCCAAGAGCTTGGATTATACTTCCTTAAAATATCGGCAACACAATCTACATTTTGATCATTAATTAAACATAATATAAAGGAGTTATGAACAAAAAATAGATGAATTACGCTTAGGCGCCCATATCTATTCAACATTAGCCCTTGGATTTCATTCAATTGTTGATTAAATATAGATTGCTACACCTCTTACCATAAACTAAATAATCATTTTAATGCTCAATGATAAATTTGGTAAGTATATTTGAAGATTCTCTACAAACCCTAACTAGGATTTATGTATACGAAGAATTATCTTACATTATACTAAAAACCAAAAGGGAAAATCAAACAGAATTTAGAAAAAACCAAACGAAAGATCAAAATCAAAATTTAGCAACTAAAGTCTTTTCTCCCCCCCTTTTTACTCATTTTTTGCTCATTCAATACTCTTTTTACTATTTAAGAACAGATAAAAAGGTTTTAATTTGATTCCTATATATATATATATGTGTGTGTGTGCCATTTAATTGTTCCTTTTTATTTGGGGTGTTTTTTATATTATGTGTGTGTGTGTTTGTGTGTGTGTGTGTTGTCTCTGTGTGTGCGCGTGCGTGCGTGCGCGTGTGTGTGTGTGTGTGTGCGTGTGTATGTGTGTGTGTTATCTATCTCATAATCATGAAATCCAGGTAGAAGAACCCATCCTTATAATTCAAAATAGGAATTTCTATATTTTTGAACATCTTTGAAAGACCTTTGGAATTGAATCCTTGAATGAGAGATGAGGGAAGTATGAAATCACCATACCTTAATTGAAGAATTCCAACGAAATTGATGGACAAACAATGAAAAACTTCGAATCCTAGCTTGAACCTTGCTTCAAGCTTCAATGGATTCTAGAGAAAACTTCTTTTGATTTTGGGGTTTTGATTTTGAATAATGAGGTCTAAGTCTAGGTTTTAGAGTCTTAATTAACTTAATATAACGTATAACCGTCCATGACTTAATTAGGACCCTAGGTGAATTTCCCAAAGTGCTCTTGCCTTTGTCGAGACACCTGCGGAAAGTTGCAGGTGTCAATCGATGGATGCAATCCACGAGGCATCGACCAACCAACGGACCGTCCTGTTGGTCCGTGGTTTGGCACAGAGACTTGACATTTGGGTGTTTAGTTCCCACAACCAAGTGTGGAGTAATGCCCCTAAATTATGGAGTGTAAATTGTACTACGTGGTGTCGTTTCGTTCTCGTGGTTTGGGATTGCCTTTGTTAGTTCTTTGCCAAGGTTTTGGTCATCCTCAAGGACCCTTAGGGTGGTCCTTGGGGAGTCGTACCCGTACGTTTCGAACCTTAAATTGTTCATCTAGGTCCTAAAAACCAATTCTATCAATTTGGACACCAAACAACACATAAAACATGCAAAGGCACACTAGAACACACTAGCACACACCAAGGCTAACTTTCGAACATCTTGGTCGTTCTTGGACATTTGACTTCCAAACTTCTCAAACTGACTTCTAATACTTATATTCATCATTTTATGAACTTATTAACTTATATAAAACATGATAGGCTCTAGGTTAACCTACTTCATTTTGAGGGTTGTAACAATCTCCCCCACTTGGACAACATTCGTCCTCGAATGACACTTCGATCACTTGAAACACTTACAACACTATCAAGAGATAAAGACTCAACACTAGTAGCTCATAACCATACACACTATATACAATAAATATTGATACATGGAACATCAACTCCACATAATCAACAGACTCAAAACATAACAAGAAAGTAGGAACATCATCTACACTTATCATGCAATAAGACTTCACATTTTTCATTTCATATAGGAGAAACTTGCTTCTCCACATATTATCATACTCATCTACATCACTTCTATGCACAAAATTCCACCTTCTCATGAAATCACAATTATGCAACATTTTCAAGTACTTCACTGTAAGCATACTTACAAGTTCACTAATGGAACATTTACGTAATTCATTATAAAGGCATGACAATATGAGAGAAAAAATCATATAAACTTATTTTACCATATAAACATAACCTCATGAAAAGATATGCACAGTGTAAGGAGATCACTGAAATTCATTTTAACTTAGACTCTTAAACAGATGCAACATGCTACTATAAAGTTCTAACTCTCAAGCTTGAATAGAATAGAAGAGGAGACAAAAATCCACAACCCGACTATTTACCTTACTAACCCACTTAGAAGGATCCCATCAAAACTTAAGAGAGAAAACTATAACTTACCGGTATCCTCATTCGGATTTGCTTTACCTTGGAGGTGATAGAAGTGATTCCTCTTTGGTGCACCAACATCCAGGGCATTAGGAGGAGCTTTCTTAGCCTCTCTTCCTCTAGCCGCAATAGTAGGACAATCCTCACTTTGTGATCATCCTTTCCACAACCAAAACACCCACTAGTACAGGCTAGACACTTCCCAAAGTGCTTCTTCCCACAAGTGGAACAAGTAGGCTTAACACTTTGAAAACAACCACCTCTGTCAAACTTTAACTTAAGAGCGCTAGACCCATCTTGATTTGGAACCCTCTTCTTGAACATAGGTTGGTTTTTCTCATTGGATCTACCCCTCTTCAAATTTCTTATAATCCTACTAAGCTTTGACTTTTCAATGGATTGTGCATACACCATAAGTATAGATAAGTTCATGTCATTATGGAGCATGTCCATACGACACTTTTCTTTCACAAGGTAGGCAACTCCGGGCACAAACCTACGCATATAATCCCTAGGGTTAGACACCAAGGATGGAGCATACTTAGACCATAGGGTAAATTTCAAGGAATACTCCTCAACACTCATGTTACCTGGCCTAAAGTTTATAATTTCCTCAACCTTCAACTCCCTCTTTTCACGGGGCAAGTACTTTCTAAGAAGGCTTCCTTAAACTCTTCGCATTCTATAGGACCCGATCAACCGGTCTATTGTCATTCCATAGTGTGTACCACACTTGAGCAAGTTCCCTCGATTGGTATGAAACTAAATCCTCCTTCTCCATAGAAGTCATCCCCGTAACACTTAACATCTTATAGACACAATCTAAAATCTCTTGGGGATCTTCTCCCACCTTTGAACCAAGGAAGATAAGAGGATTTATCCTTACAATCCCTCCATCTAGAGTTCATGGTACTCTAAAGAGCATTCATCCTAGGCCCAACATCTCTATTCACTTGAGTCGTCATGGCTCGGGCTAGGGTAAGGAGAGATCCTCTAATATCCCTATTAGTCATGTCGGGGGGAACCAGTGGAACCTCATTCTCTTGATCCAATCTTCACCTTTAGGAACTTGAGCACCTTCGGGATGAACTCCCTCATAGACCACTTCCTCATAAATTCTCCTTGTGGGTGTCCTTCTTGTATTCATATCCTATAAACACAAGAGAAGATATTAGGAAAAAACACTTATAACCTCAAATCTATGACATGACACAAGAGTAATGAAGAATGGGAAACTTCTATCGTCCTATAGCCTCTCGCTCATAGATGTGTCGTCAATCACACCAATGAACAAGACTCTACTAGACGTGGCTTTTATGAGACTTTGAATCCTAAAGACTGCTCCATAACCTTATGCTATGATACCAAGTTTGTAACAACCAGGGAGCACCCCTAGAAGTTACACGGCGTATTCGACCTCTCAGAGGTCTTATACAAGCCCTTAGACCTCATTCATCGCATATATGTGAAAATTAGTGAGGGATTAAAACTATTCACAACAATAGTTCAAAAATTTATAGAATATCAGGAAGAACTAAGTCTCTTCATAGGCATATTAGATATATACAAATCTTAGTGTCACTGCCCTTACATCAATTAAAGGAAAAACCATAGTCTATGACAATGTCTTTTGAAAAAGGAAACTAAATATAACTATGTCTCGAATTATATGAGGACATACCAAGTCTTCTTGAGAGAATGTTATTCCCAAGCTTTGCTTCTAAGAGATTCCTAACTTTCCACCTACACTTTTAGAAATAGAACAAGTTATGGAATTAGCACATTGAATGACTAAGTATGGTGAACATGCAAGAAAACCATGCTAAAATAGACGTTTTCTTTATAACATGTTTTTTATGCTCTTTTCATGTAAATCTCATAAAACAAGTATAAGAACCATTTTCAAGAAAACATACCAATATAGGACATATTCAAGTATTTCATAAGACACAACCATAACAATACACAGAAGCATTTAGACTCCCTACCAAAGGATATCCTAAGACTCACTTAAGTAAGACAAGACGAGACCGCCCACACACCCTCTTCAAGCACACCTAAGGAATCTTTAATACTACCCAAAGTAAGATTATTCTTTACATTACAATAATACATAGTTCCATATTTATCAAGTAACCCTTTTTTAATCATTTAGACTCTCCACCTAAAGTTACTCTAAGACTCACATAAGTAAAACATGAAGAGACTAACCATACACCCTCTTCAAGCCTACCTAAGCAATCCTCAAAGATACCCTAGGTAAGAACCTTTCTATTAATCATACCTTGACTAAAGTCAACCATATTCATTAAACCATTTAAGATACAATGAACACTTAGAGGACTTCACATAATGGTCTTCGAGGACCAAGGGAACTCACCTAGCATCTTCAAACCCTACTTATGCAATGTATAGATCGTGTCCTATTCAACTACATACACGTTGTAGAACCTGTCCACTAACTAGAGTGTACGTCCCATATGATGGGATTAGGCACCGACATAGACCATACTAGTAGAATCCAGTCTTATAAGGACCATACACCGTGGAAGGTATTCTACCTGCAAAAGGTAGAACTTAGACTCATTCCATGTTGGCACATGGATAAGGGATATCAAGGGCTTCTTTGTACTCTAGTCTCATTCTCAAGTAGATCTACTCCATAAGAATATCCTCTCAGTGCTTTGCCTTTATTCTCATAGAGTAATCATTACCTAGGTGCATTAAAGAAGGTACCATTACTAAGTTCTACCAACTCATAATACTTTTTTCATGGATAGTTCATTCTTAACCTTCTTTTCATATTCAAGGATCCATACAAGTCATTCATAGAAGGGCACCTCCTTTAGGTCTACCATTCCTAGAATTTATTCTTTCATTCATTCATACACGTACAAGACAAGGGTGCCTAAGCCTACCAAGTCAAGAGATCACATCCACATAACTTTCATGTATCTGGTAGAGGGAACGAATTTTTCCAATCAAGACAAAACATCATCATATCACATATTCAATAACATTCAAGTACCATGTAGGTACAACTAAGTCTACCTAACAAGATACCCTACAAATACATATAGAGACTCATCATAGTCTATCATATTCACATATTACCATTTAGAGGCAATCATACTTTCATCTCACACATGCACATATACCATATAATCCCTCACATTGTTTATCGATACAAGCTATAACATCATAGAACCATAATTCACATAATAATGCCGACAAGGCCATGTTCATAGCATATACAAAATATAAACACCACCACCATAAGTGGACTATATCAGTCAATGCAATTCAATATCAATTCTATACCAAATAGAGGAATTAGGTCAACTCACTACCTTTCCATCATCATCATCACCATTCTTTAGCCTTTTTTAACTAATACACTTAGCAAAAGCTCTTACCAATGTCATTATCCATAATACTAAGCCACAATCAATCCATATCAATGATCCAACAACATACCATATGAGTATCATCATTATAAGGCAGGTTATAGACAATTCTATCATGATCTATACATAATTTAATAGCCCAATACAATCTACACATGAATTCAGTAAGATTAAGTCATGATCAATTCACCCACTTTAGAGCCAAAACTAGGAATTCGAGGAATACATTGGTTCATGAAAGTTTTGATCTTAAAACCACCAATTAACATAAATGATTTCATGAAACGTTGTTTTAAACCTTTTCATGCAACACTACACCATTTTAGGCCTACGGCCACACTAATTCTTGAATACACTTGTAAAGTGTTGCCTAAAGTAGTTTTGGGAACAATTTTAAAGCGTAGCTGAAATTTTTAGCTTTTAGCTACGATATTTTTGGCAACACTTTAAAAGTGTACTCTTTAATGGTATAAGTTACACTTTATAAGTGTTGTTACAATATGATATAATAGGCAACACCTATTTACATATATAGCCACACTTCTAAAATGTCGTATTTTTATAATTGAAAAAACAACACCTTATAAATGTTGCCTTAAAAATTTTCACTAAAATTTTATATTCCCTCCAATATTTTTAACACTCCCTCCCATTTTCATTGGCCAAAAAAATAAACATTAATAAATGATAAACATTAACTTTTTCACTTCACTTTACTCTTTCACTGCACTTTCTTCGTTCAGCTTTCCTCCTTCACGTTTCCATCCATATTTTCGATGAACAAAGAGATGATGAACCAAGGTGAAGAGAGGTGAAGATAGCTAAAGAACTGATTCTCCTTTCCGATACGCGCTGAAGAGTTGATGTCCTCAAAGAACTGAGTTGAAGAGTTGAAGTTATCAAACAATTCATATCTCAAGTCGTCTTCTCCAAATAACAATTTCTTGAAGAGTAAGTACGATTCTCTTTTCCGATACTTATTTCGTCAAGTGTTATTTCTAAAGCATTCTTCTTCTTAGCTGAAGTGTTTGATTTTTTGTTTTGTGTTTAGAAGGAATGAATTCTTTTGGGTTGTTGGAAAGATGATGAACTTAAGCTATTTAGTCTCTCCATCACACGTTTCTCTCAATTTTCTCACTGAAGAACACGATTTCAAACATATTTTGTTGGAGTAGGTTTTATCAGGTAATAAATTCCATTCTGATAGTCTAAATTTTAGCTTTATTGTTTTAATATTCTTCTGTTTTTATACGATTATTGGGAGTGTGACTTGTATTTTAGCTCCATAAGTTGATTTTTTTGGAGTGTAGCTTGTATTTTAGACTCTATATAAACTTCCTTTTTCACTGTTAGGAGTTGGAAAAAAGTTATGAATTATTTGAGCAAAAACATTTAGAGAAGCTAAAGAAAATAGTTAATATATATATATAGAAACACATTGATGGCAGGGAGAGTCAAGTGTCGATAAGAGTATCATATTTTCTAATTCGTTTCGCAGATAGTTTTCAAAAGCTTTTTTTCAAGTCTGAGATTCTGCCCGAATTCTCATCCGTCGTTAGTGTTAAAGTTTGATTCATCACTTAGTTGAGGGAACTAGGAACCCCAAGATGCGTTGTACGAAAACTTGCAGCTTCATCGATCCACCAGTTGAGTGAATAAATGAAAAAATGTGTGTTCTAACATTTCGCCACTGAATAGGGAATGGGATGTGTTGGTGTTTCTGTTCCTTCACCACGAGTCGAAGTCCCCACACTTTTCACAGCAACTAGAATATTGATTGAGCTGCACTACATAGAAAACGAGTCATATGCCTTGGAGATAGGTGTTTTTGTTGTGTTTGAAGATTCTTTCAAGATTGAAACTTGTAGGGACTGTTGTTATCTGGGAGAGTACCCTTCAAGTCTAGAAGGGGTGGGAAGGGAGCAGTAATTTGTGAACGTGTTGTGCAAGAGATAGACATTACAACTTATAACATATATACAATTTCATCAATTATAGTCAAAATACTTGTTCTGATACATACTGGAAGACGTCTAAGAGCACGGATATAGCCATTGAATTGAATCCTTGCCCTTTAATATGTGTCAAACAATAGATATAAAAATTAGTAGTGAACAGGAATAAGTCTTCTGAAGAGCTTAAAATACATTTTATTCTTCTGTTATCTTTGAAGAATAAGCATGTTGTAATTACGAAAATACTATTTAGTAATCCTTTTATCTTTATTGTTTTATTTTTTATGTTTCTAGATAGGATCTCTAGTTGTGTGTGATATTTTCTTCTTTGGTCTTAATCTTTTAAATTATTAATAGATCAGCTGAGCTACAAGATTCTGTAAAGTTTCAAATACTCTGATAAGTCTAAATTTGGCATGTGTATAAACATCAGTTTGTGATGAAGGGACCAATGGAATTGACTTGTAAAATCTTGTTGGTCTTACTTCGTGTTTGTGTTTGAATGAAGAGGTTGGCAGCTTGACTTTTTGTTTATATTTGATATGGTAAATGTGTTTAAGGTTGGCAGCTTGATGTAATCACATTTCTTGTTTCTTGCATTAATATCTATAATTTCAGTAGCAGTCTTATAGTTTGGTAAATCTAAATTAGCAATTATGTAGAGTAAATTTGTCATGGAAGGATTGTCTTGGCAAATCTCCTTTGTCTTACTTTGTGTTTGAAGTGAGAAGGTTGACAGCTTAATAAAGTTCCATTTGTTTTTCTTGCATCAACTGCTGTAATTTTAGTTTTAGTTCTCCTTTTCCATGTTTGTTATAGTGAGAACTATATTAGAGGGACCAAGACTTATAATTGCTCAAAAGATATGGTACTGTGTTGCAACAGTCGGTGGTCAATATATATGGGCTCGTCTACAATCACGTTCTTCTTTCGGTAAATATTGTTGTCACTACACTTTTCTCTTCATCTACGCCTTCGTAACAGGTTCTCATACTATAGAGGTTCACTGTTTATTGTGTAGTGTAGTAGTTTTTTTGTTTTTGTTTTTTTTGAGAAAGCATTAGTAAGCTCTGTCTCATCCCCTCTTATGTTGCACTATCACAAAATTTTAATCCTAAAGAAATAACTCTAATTTGAAATGTCTTCACTCGTAACTACTTAACTATATTTCATTTTTCAATTCATCTAGGTTACAATAAATTTATCAAACATATATCCCAAAGATGAAGATGCTCCTGCTGGTGGAGTTGATTACATGACCAAGTTATCAAGTTATTAAACTTATCAAAATAGTGTAGTACTTATTTTACCATGTCCATCTTGAATTGACAAATTACTACAAAAGATTTTTAGCTTGTTTCTTATCACCAATATCAAAAATTTAATCAGAAAAATAAGTAGCACTTATGCAGACTGTTCAAGTCTTCCTATCAGTCACACTTATGCAGATGTTGTGGCTGTGATTTTTTTTTTGGATGTCACAAACTTGTGAAGATATTGTGTGTGTATGTGTATGTTATTTTGGACCTACAAGATGCCACCCTATAACTCCCGTTCACCAGGGATCAATAGTGTATTTCCGATTTCTCTTCTTTGGTGATTCAAACTCTCAACCATTTGGTAGCAAATGGAGTTCTCTTTCTACTGAAGCAACCTCTCTTATCATTTATGCAGAGTGTTCACATCCTCCAACATAAACGGCAATCCTAGGAAACTACTTCTTCTGGAAGAGGTAAGTTCTTTCTGTGTATTAGTTCATTTTCATAACTAATTCAATGGCAATGAAAATCTATATAGTTTATTCTTTGTAAGGAAATGCCAGCTTCTATTGTTAACATTATCCTGGTGTTTCTTCCTATCTTGTGGTTAAATTTCCTTCATATATTGTGACCCTTCTTTTGTTATATGTTGTTGTTTATACCAAGTTTATTGTGAGAAGGCATCTTTTAGAGTATGATATGTATTTTATTTGTTCTTGGTATCTGTTATGTTGATGAGGGGTAAAAGATCTTAGAACCCTGTCTTGATATGGTAAATTTGCTTGACTGAGCTTTATTTTTTTTGGTTATGGGAGGGTGTATCTACCAAGACATGGTATTCCTGTTGATCTCTTCTGTATATTTATAAGATTATCAATTGTTCTATTGTATTAGTAATACAACATAGTTGAGTTCTGAACAACTTCACTCACTAAACCTTCTTTGCTGGTGAAATTGGTGTTCACATGTTGACAGATTGCATAGGCTATTTTTGCCAAAGTTTACTTGATGTTCACTTTCTTCACCAATTAATTATATTATCTGAGCTTTTCATGTTTGTTAGTTTGTATGTCGGCTTTCTGTCTTTTCATGTTTGTTAGTTTGTATGTTAGTTTCTCAATTGACTTAAAGATCGTTCGTAACCATTCACGGTGCAGTAATCAGACAGATATGAAACGCCTTGCACGTGAGCATGTACAGAAGGTCCTAATGGAGCAATAAATGTTAAGCTTAGATCTGGAGAGAAAGAAGAACAAGCTTGATCTTGGGGCATAGAACTGAATAAACGTGAAGCCTTCACTGAGCGAGAAGAGAAAAAGCTTGATGAGGAGAAGAAAAAGGTATCAAATTCCAGAATGAGCTAAAACTATGTATAAATATTTCTTTTATAATGATAAAGCAGCAGTGACTTACATTATTTTGGTGCTCCAGATAGTTTTTTGTGAGGGATATAGAAAGGCTAAATGTTGCCATTTTAGAGTGAATACTCTTCAATTATGCACTTCCACAACTTTATTGTTATGAATTGGCTTGGCTTACTCATATTAAATGCATGATTTATGTCACTAACTTATAATTTTATTTTGAATGTGCAGGAAAATACCAGTAATTTAATTTGAATTGTGTCCAAGAGTAAACTCGATCTATTGTAGTGAATGATAAAGTGTTTTTGGACTATTGTCATATATGTTTGAATACATTTGGTTTTGTTGAATTTATTGATACTAGTTGTACAAGACATGTGAAATATATCGCTTCGATTTCATTATTAGTTAATTTTGTGCTTTATAGTACTTGTATATTTAAATTTGTGATTATTAAATATATGCAAATAAAAATTTTTATTATTAAAAATAAAAAATTGTGGCATCAAAAATCTACAGAACGTTGCAACACTTCAAAAGTGTTGTTGTAGGACGTCCAAAAAAAGTTACATTTTATAAGTGTTGTAATAGATGAGATATAAAAGGCAACATTTTTTAAATGTGACCAATAATAAAGGAAAGACAACGCTTTTAAGTGTGGTAGAATAAAAAAAAGGTGTTGCTAATGAATCACTACAAAGCGTGCCCTTATACCTCTATGGCAACGCTTTTTAAGTGTACCTATGATGGCTACATTTAAAAAGTGTTGCCTAATGTCAAAGGTTACGCTTCTTTAGGCCACCCCCTAAAAAGTGTTGCCTAAAGTCCAAAAGTGTAGCCTATTATCAAAGGCCACACTTTTAGCTAGTTTAGGCTACACTTTACCGGTGTGGCCGTAGGCCTAAAATGGTGTAGTGCAAGAAACCATGCTTAGAATTCAAAATAGGAATTTCTATGTTTTTGAACATCTTTGAAAGATCTTTTGAATTGACTCCTTGAATGAGAGAAGAGTCAAGGATGAAATGACCATACCTTAATTGAAGAATTCCAACGAAATTGATGGAGAAACAATGCAGAACATCGAATCCTAACTTCAACCTTGCTTCAAGCTTCAATGAAGTCTAGAGAGAACTACTTCTGATTTTGGGGTTTTGATTTGAATAATGACGTCTAAGTCTAGGTTTTAGAGTCCTAACTGTGAGTTTAGGGTCGTGGGTCACCCATGTGGACCGACCCGACCCGACCCAAGAGATTGTTGAAAAGAGTTCTCATCTCCTATTTGGAAAAAAAGGGGGAATGATTATTAAACTGATAACCTCCCAAACCCTCTTATTAAAAGGAAATATTCTTTATCAGAAAAGGAGTAAGAGAAACAACGTAAACGTAACAAATACAAAAAAAAAAAAAAATGGAAGAAAGAGAACTTTTTTCTGTCAAATACATTTAGTTTGTAAATCAAACTTTGATTCCTAGTGATTCAAAGCAAGACTTTGGAGCAATCAACTTCCGCTGCAAAATTATAAGGTACACAATTCTTCGATCGCTTTCTACAAATCTAACAAATGGTATCAGAGCATGGCTTAATTGTTCCCTATTTGAATAATAACTGAATTTCTCTAGTTGAATGAATCGAAAAATTTGAGATATGATATCGATCTGTTTTTTTTTTGTTACTCGACCTTCCATGTTGAGTAGGAAAATTCCATGATGAATAAGAAAAGTAAAGAATATTTACTGACCTCAATATTTTTTTCTGCATTGTGGTTCTGTAATTTGTAGAAGTTTTGTTTGTTGTTTCTCTGTTTTATTTTTATGAAAGTAACGGGAGAGTATGAATAATATTTATAAAGATTTAATTTTATAGGTTGAAAAGGAAAAAGACTTTGAGTTGGATAAAGACTTGAGAAGGTCAACTTTTGTTTGTTAGTGAATAAATAAAAAAATGGAAGAGAGTTTAAGGGACAATCTATATCCTTTTTTTTAGAATTAAAAAGGAAAAATAAATGTTCCACTCTTTTTTTTTTAAAACGTGTGAATGTTCTTTTTTCCCCTTAATTTTAGTTTTTTGTCTTTTTCTATAAAGTTAAGAAAAAGAAAAAAAAGAATGGTCCACTATTTAATTTTTTATACATAAAAAAATGAAAAAAAAGGGAAAGTTTTTTTTTTGTCTTTTTTTGTTAGGAATTAAAAACAAAAAAAGGGAGAAAATGATCCAATTTTACAATTTTACATATATATATATATATATATATATATATATATATATATATATATATATATATATATATATATATGGGAAAAGACATAAATCCCCCCTCAAACTTGTACCCAAAAGTCAGTTTCACACTACGACTATTATGATGACCTATTACACACTCTTAGTATTTAAATGTGAATTTAATACCACCTTGAGATGCATAACACCACTCTCACAGTATGTGGTGTGTTACACTTGCTGCCACGTTAGCATCACGTCAGCGCCACATCATCAACACGTTAGAAATTATAATATTTTTATTTTCTTTTCTTTATTAATTAATTAATTTTTCTTTTATTAATTCTATTTTACATTAATTAATTTCTAACTAATTATTAAAATACTCTAACAATCAGATTTTCTTCCAATCTAAATCCTAGCCCTTCTATCTCAACTAGAAAAATTATTCATTTGAATTTATATCACAAATCTCTTTGTTTTCTCCGGCGAAGAAAAATCAACGACCACCACCGCCACAAACATACCTCCATAACATTATCCCCTTTTTTTTCCAACAGCTGACCCATCTCCGACAAAGAACAACCACCAAACAACTACCTCATCCACCACAAACAGCCACCCAAAATACTAAATCGTTCATTGACAAACACCAAATCAAACCCCTTTACCTTATCATTTTTTGACATATTTAAGATCCATGAGCTTCGTTTCAATTAGCTCCCCCCTCCAACTTGAGTACAAAAGATGTTTTTTCAGATTCATGGCGTTTCTAGGATAGATTGTTTTATTTTTCAGCCAATTTATGATCCATGGTGTTTGAGTAAGCTTTGTGCTTTGTACAAAATTTTGAAGGAAAAAGTGGAAAGATTAGGACGACAAAGTCTCAAATTCCTAAAATCATTATGAAATACAAATTGAAAAATTACTTTTTCTAAGTATAATCATGAAATTGAGTGAAAAATTGTAAAAATATGATAAGAAGAAAATAAATTGAGTGACAATCTGAAAAAATTTGCTAAGAAGAAAATGAAAGAAGAACATTTATAAAGAAAATAAGAGAAGAAGAACATGAGAAAGAAGAAAATGGGGGGGGGGGGTGTTGAAAAAAATAATTTTTTGACTTTATTTTAAAGCAAACGCGTCTAATTAATTTTTAATTTTAATTTTATTTCCACGTCAGTTTCAGGGTGGTATTAATTACACTTTGAACAAGAATAGGTGTGTAATAGGTCATCATTATAGTTAAAGTGTGTAACAGACTTTTCGATACAAATTGAAGGGGGAATTTATATATATATATATATATAAATTGGATCATAACAAAAAAAAATACTTATACCATTTTCTTTGGTATCATAAAGAAATATTGTTTTTTTTATGAAAAATAGACAATGATTTTGTCTTTTTTTTATGTTAACAAGGTATTTATTTTATTATTTACTTTAACATAATAAAATTGGTCTTAAAATATATATATATAATTTTAGTCCTTTAAATTCCTTAAATGGTTTCTTGTCTCCTACGAGAAATTTGTAACATACGTTGTCACATTAAATGGTATTAACCATATTTCCCTTTTCGTTTCCATTTCAGATACGGCTGAACAGGAACATGCTCAAAATACTCCAAGTGGAGTTCTCAAAGTCGAGCAAAGGCTCAAGGTAAGAGAGCAAGTCGCCATAAGACATGTTTCCGAGGGCATAAAGTCATACAGATTGGTGTCCTAAGGGCGATACAAAATCTGTCAAGGAATGGAAGGGCCATCTGAAGGGGAAAATAGAGAAGATTTAAAGAGTTTGAGTCGTTGAAGATGTCCCATAATATGTCAGCACATGATTTTATTCACATTTTTGAAATAAAATGGGCTGAACTAGTTGATTATAAGGAAATTTCAGATTGGAGAGCCTTAGCTTATTTAACAGATGCTCTCCGTGAACCTTGGGATAGTAGATTGACTGATTTTTATCATGACATATGGCCCAGTCAGCCTTTTATGGTTTACATTAGTTGTCTTGAAGACTTGTGGGAGGATTTTAGTCTTTGAATTACTTGTAAACTTTAGTTGCTTATTTGTCTTTCCACGATATGAATTATTTAGTTTGTTCTTTTCTCAATTTATGTTATTTTCTTATTATGAAAGTCTTCAATATATTAATTATGCACATTAAGAAATTATATTTGAATTTTAATTAAATATTTAGTTTGTAGATGGTGAGTGGATGCATACGTATCTTTTCGATTTTACATCAAAATATGAAATCTTTATGAGAATTAATTTGCTTGAATGTGTATATCGCATGCATAATTGATTAAAATTCTAGCCTAATTATATGTCATAACAGACATGGCATCAAATAGTATCACTGCTGACTTAAACAAAGGTGAAAAACTTAACAGTAATAATTACTACATCTGGACTCGTAAAATATGGTATGTACTGGAAGAGCAAAATGCTTTGGAAGGTATAAATCATGTTTTGAATGAACCAGAAGAGGGTAATACTGCCTAACACAAAAGAGATCTTGAAGCTTACAAAGTTTGGAAGAAGACTAACTCCACTGGACATGGAATAATAGTTAGTTCTATAGTTGATGACCTCATACATGAATGTGAGGAATTCCCTACTGCTCATGCTATGTGGGCACATCTGTAAGGAATGTATGGGGGTACTTCTGTTACCCGCCTCCGACATTTGACTATAAAGTTTGACACTTACAAAAAGCGTCGTGATCAAAATATCAAACAACGCCTTAGGGTGATGTCAAACATGATATCTCAACTCAAGAGTGTTGGCCATGTTCTTTCAGATGAGCAACAAGTTCAGGCAGTTATTCGGTCTCTTCCCAATAATTGGGAACATTTGAAGGTTAACTTGACCCATAATAATAGCATCAAAACTTTTTCCGATGTTTCACGTCATGTTGAACTTGAAGATGAGCGCCTTGGTGCTGCTGAGACTACTTGTAATGCCTTTGTGGCAGAGTCAAGTAGTACAAAATCTTTAGGTTTCAAGTGCAAGAAAAACTAGAAAAGAAATGGGAAAGACAAAGAGACTAGAGAAAGACCCTCTAAGAAAAAGAAAAAAATCAAAGGGAAAATGATTTTTCAAGAAGAGAGACAAGAGCAAAATGAAGTGCTACAATTGCCAAATATTGGGGCATTTCGCTCGTGAATGCATTGAGCCCAAAAAGGTAGCATTTCTTAATAATGCATCTCTAAGTGCTACATATGTTTCTAGCACTTCTTTAATAACTGAATCTTATCCTATGTTGAATGTAGACTCAGGAACCACCAACCACGTGAGTCGAGATAGAGAGGCGTTTGTGGAGTTTCGTCGATTTTAAGGTGGATCTACGTAAGAAATAATGTTAGGCTTGAAGTCAAAGGTATAGGCACTTGCAAAGTGGACTTGCGTGGTGGACGTTCTTTGATATTGCATGACGTCCTATATGCTACACAAATTTGACGAAATTTAGTATCTATATCTGTTCCATTAGATGTTGTTTTGATTTGTTTTTTAGTCGTAATGGTGTTAGAATAACTCTAGATAATGTTTTATATGGTTTTGGACTTTGTTATGACCGTTTATCGTATTAGATTGTAATCCTTCAACTTATGACTATTATGTTTATCTTTGTGTAATAACATGTAATGCAAGTAACAATGATATTGATGTTATTACATGGCATGGCAGATTAGGTCACATTGAGCAAGATAGAATGAATAGGTTGGTAAAAGAAGGACATTTAGGTTCTTTCACCAAGATTGATACGCCAACTTGTGAAAATTGTCTTGCTGGTAAGATTACACGTAAACCTTTTGGGAAGGCTAAAAGAGCTGATTTCCCGATTCAATTAATTCACTCTGATATCTGTGGTCCAATGAATGTGAAGGCAAGGTCTGGTGCTACATACTTCATTACATTTATTGATGAATTCACAACTTTGGGTTATGCCTATTTCATTTCTCATAAATGTGAAGCACTTGAGTGCTTTAAAAGATATATGAATGAAGTTGAAAATCAATTAGATAAAAGTGTAAAGTCTTTAAGAACTTACTGAGGACGTGAATATTTGTCAAATCAATTTGAAGAATTATGTATTGAAAAGGGTATTATCAGATAGTTAACTACTCCTTATACACCTCAACAAAATAGTGTAGATAAAAGAAGGAATAAAACATTATTATAATGACAAGATCAATGATGATGCATGCAAATTTGTCTATATCTTTCTGGGAGATGCATTATTCACTGCGGCTTATATATTGAACAAAGTGTCTTCTAAGTCAGTGTCTTCCACTCCTGATGAACTTTGGATTGGTCATAAAACAAACCTAAATGATCTACGACCGTAGGGTTGTGCGACATATATTAAAGATCATTTCGTTGAGTTTGGTAAACTAAGTCCACAAGGAAATAATATATCTTTATAAGGTACTCTGAACGCTCTAAGGATATGTGTTCATCGATGAACTGGAGGATTCAAGTATTACTGAAATTATATCACGAGATGTCAGATTTTTAGAAAATAATTTTCCTAAAAAGGGTGAAATAGTTAAAGTTGAGACTTTGTACGAAACGTTGAATTCAAAAGATCAAATAATGTTGTCAAACATACTTGATAATTCAATGGATCAAGAAATGATTTTTGGTCCAAGTGGGAGTTATGAATCCCAAAATCCTATAGAGGAATCTGAAGTTCAAATCCGTAAAAGTACAAGAAAAGGTATACCTAAACGATCTTATGAGATTGAGGATTATGTTTTCTTGGTATGTCCTACAGAATAGGAAGAATCTAATTCTGTAACTGAGGCCTTATTAAGAACTAAAAGGGAAGATTGGTTAAAAGCGATGAAATAGAATTAGAGTCCATGAAAACCAACAAAGTCTGCGATCTAGTTGACCTTCATAAGAAATGTAAAGCTATTGGGAATAAATGGATTCTTAAAGTTAAACGTAAATCGTATGGGTCAATAGAAAGACACAAAGCGCGATTAGTTGCAAAAGGTTTTACTCAAGAAGTTGGAACAGACTATGAGGAAACTTTTTCACCAGTTGTGAAGTTTACATCGATACGATTACTCATAGATATTGTTGCATGTTTATATCTAGAAATACACCAAATGGATGTGAAGACCGCTTTTCTTAATCGAGAATTAAACGAAGAAATCTACATGGAACAACCAGTTGGTTTCATTGTTAAAGGTCAAGAAAAGAAAGTATGTAAATTGAAAAGATTAATTCATGGCCTAAAGAAATCTTCAAGGCAGTAGTATCCGAGATTTCATAAGACGGTGATGTCATTTTATTTCTCCATGATCGATGAAGACCATTGTATCTATGTAAAAAAGTCTAATGGAAAATTTGTAATTATTTCTCTTTACATAGATGATATTTTATTAGCTGAAAATAATTTGGAGTATTTGAAAACTGTCAAGTATGGCTTTCAAAATCATTTGATATGAAAGATATGGGTGAAGTAGATTATATATAGGGTGTTAAGATCCAAAGAAATCATTCCAAGAAATTTTTGAGTTTATCTAAAGAAACTTATATAAAGAAAATATTGGAACATTTTCGAATGAATAGTCGCAAATCGACGGATACTCCTGTAGCAAGAGGTGAAACTTTATGCCTTGAAATGTGTCCAAAGACTGAAAAATGGAAGATATGTCTTGAGTTCCTTATTCTAGTGTTGTCGGGAGTTTGATGTATGTTATTATGTGTACTCGCCCAGACATTTGTTGTGTCATAAGTTTAGTTAGCAGGTATCAATCTGATCCTAGAAGAAATCATTGGAATGCGGTAAAAAGAATATTTCGATACATGAACGGAACTACAGATCAAGCGCTATGTTATAGTGGATCTGATTTATTCATAAGAGGTTATCAGATGGTGATTGGGCTGGTGAGTGGGATGATAGTAAATCAACATCCAGTTATGCTTTCATACTAAATGGTGGTGCTATTTCATGGAAAAGTAAGAAGCAAACTTGCACAACTCTTTCAATCATGGAATCTCAATTTGTGGCTTGTGCGTCTGCAGTACATGAAGTTGTTTCGTTAAATAGATTCTTTGAGCATTTGAGTATTGCAAAGAATTACAAGGGTCCATGAATCTATATTGTAATAGTGAAATGGCTATCGCATATACAAAGGATCCTAAGTATCACAATAAAACCAAAAAACATCGACATCAAGTATAACTTTGTGAGAGACGTAGTGGCAAATAGAGAAATAACTTTGCAATACATTCCTACATGTGAAATGATGGCGGATCCTTTTATGAAGGTCATCTCTAGAGACTTGTTTGAAAATCATGTTAAGGCTCTAGGTTTACGTAAAGTATGATGATATTTCCGTATTTTTAAATGAATTGATTTTTATAATATTCTCTTCTCTATATAAAACAATTGAATTTATGTTTAAATATAATATGCAAGTGATATTTCATGCATATTATTTTTGAAATAAAGTGTGTCGAACAAGTCGCAAGATTGACTCTCTCACACGGGCAATCACCTCTTACGTTGAGGAACATGAAGAGATGAGTATCACCACCTTATTATAACTTGTTTTATGAATCAGACAAATGTTTCTCTAAGAAAATGGGTTTAAAGATTACTCGAAAAAAGAAACTAGGGTTAAACACTTGAGGTGTTTAGACCGAGATCTGTATGATGTTGGATAATTCAGATGATCAGACACATACACCAGTATAAGGTGAAAACATCGTAGCACTTCTTTCATACCACGTATGTCTAGCGATCAACGGGTCAATGAAATAATATTCCATGCTTCTTCATTGTGTGACACCGAGAAAAGTTAAAATGACTTTTCAATGAATTACCCTTTGACCCTTTATTGTTTCTTGAAGTTTCAATCGATGTTGCTACTTTACCATGTTACTAATGGCCATGAATTATTGAGCAATGCAGTGCATGTCTAGGAAAGCAGTTGAATAGGAGCAGATAGATTCAAGTTGAAAGGAAAGACATTAAATGAATAATAAACTTATATAGAAAAGCCGGCTATTGCACTAAACATATTGGCATTGAGTGTATTTGTGTGTATAAAGTTAAATTATGAACTCGAGTTAATTTCCTTAAGAACACGAGGGATCAGATAAGTAACTACTAAAGTAGTGAATGAAGTCTGGGGTATTGTGGGTAATAGTATTCTCATATAAGTAGTTAATTGCTTCCAAATATGATTGAATTCCTATGTGGGGTTTGTAAAACCTTAAAGTTAAACTCTTGATGCTCACAGGTCGCACGAACTATTTGTTGTATGAGTTGTGTGTCTTGTTGATATTGTAATAGCTTGGGTCTTGTTCACCATGTGCGAAGTGGAAGATTTAAGTTTAGGGTCGTGGGTATCCCATGTGGACCGACCCGTCCCGACCAAGAGATTGTTGATAAGAGTTCTTATATCCTATTTGGAAAAAAAAAGGGGAACAATTATTAAACTGATAACCTCCCTACCCCTCTTATTAAAAGGAAATATTCTTTTTCAGAAAAGGAGTAAGAGAAACAACATAAACATAACAGATACAAAAAAAAAACACAAATACACAAATCTGGAAGAAGGAAGAAAGAGAAATTTTTTCTGTCAGATACATTTAGTTTTTGAATCAATCTTTGATTACTAGTGATTCAAAGCAATACTTGGAGCAATCAAGTTCCGCTGCAAAACTATAAGGTACACAATTTGTCGATTTCATTCTACAAACCTAACATTAACTAACTTAATATACCACAAAAAACCCAATATAACCGTCCATGACTTAATTAGAACTTTAGGTGAATTTCCCAAAGTGCCCTTGCCTTGGTTGAGAAACCTGCACAAAGTTGCAAGTGTAAATCGACGGATGCAACCCACGAGGCGTCGACCAACCAACGGACCGTCCTGCTGGTCCGTGGTTTGGGACAAAGACTTGACATTTGGGGGCTTAGATCCCACAACCAAGTATGGAGCAACAACCTTAAATGACGGAGCTTACATTGGACTACGGGGCGTCGTTTCATGCTCATGGTTTGGGACTACTTTTGGCAGTTTCTTGCCAAGGTTTGGGTCCTCATCAAGGACCTTTAGGTTGGTCTTTGGGGAGTAGTACCTGAACGTTTCAAACCTAAACATGTTCATCTAGGTCTTAGAAACCTCTCCTATCAATTTGGACACCAAACAACACAATAAACATGCAAAGGCACACTAGAACACACTAGCACACTCCAAGGCTAACTTTCGGACGTCTTGGTCGTTCTTGGACGTTTGAGTTACAAACTCCTCAAGCTGAATTCTCATACTTATATTCACATTTTAAGACCTTATTAACTCATATCACACATGATAAACTCTAATTTAACCTACTTCATTTTAAGGGTTGTAAAAGTCCATGACCCGACATCGGGTATTGTACACCTCAGCTAATGGAAAATCCATAAGTTAAGGGTGGCTATGAAAGAGGAAATCAAAATAAATATGGGTCTGAAAAGAGCTTGGGGTTGAAAAATAAAAAAACAAGAAGAGGATGTATTTCTCTGTGAGAAAATTTGAGAAAAATTGATAAAACTGAAAAATAAAGAGGTACAAATTCTAAAGGTCACATCCATGGTTTAAAAGAATCAAGGGAAATAAGAGAAAAAGGTAGGATGTATAAAAAAGGTGCAATAAGAGATAGAAAATCTTAATTTAATGTCAAGGAGGGCAGAAAGTCACTAAAAGTACCAAAAGTACCACACCTGACCCTAAGCCTACGTTACAAGCTGAGAAAGTCCTATAGTGATCCTTGAACCTAGTTGGAGAGTCTAAGTAGTGAAAATAAGGGCAATCATATGAGATTGAGCACTAATTGCGATTTGAAATTACACTTGAGCGCGAGTGTTGAATTAACCCTTGTACTCAAAATTCATATTGACTATGTGAAAATGGGGTTTCGTTTGAAGTGAGGGCACTAATGACATTGTCAGAGAGTTGCTACCTTGGTGATAGTAAAACAGTACATGTTATTTTTAAGTGGTGGATCTTTGTCATATTTGGATCCTCACGAATTAGATTTTTGAGTCCATGAGAAATGATTTGCACACAAAAAGCGAGTTGGGATAGAAAATCATACAATTGCTTGTTGTTGAATTGCTTGCTTCTATAGAAGTGTCATTTAGAGTCTTAGTGCATTGCTTGAGGAAAAACAATGATTTCATGTTGAGGATGTTGACGTACCGTGAGTTTACGGTAATTCTAATACATTTCACTTGAGAGTTGTGTTTTTATGTGTGTTTTCTTGTATTTACAAGAAATAAGTTCAGACGTGGAGAATTGGAGATGCAATAGATAAAAGTTCAAAAAAATAGACCAACGGAGGTGACATATGGACCCTAGGTCGAGGCAAGCCCCGTAGGTGAAGATCGTAGAAGGGCAGGCCAGACATTGATGAAGATCAGGGAATCTTGACCAAGTGTGGAACCACAATGGTGATCTACAAACTGTACTGCAGCTCCGTCGAAGTGATTAGAGAAGGGGTTCCCGTACCTGATGCTGAAAATTCTAAGTATGGAGTGACGGAAGATAGTTACGGACAGTTGTTTGACTCACGGTCCGTAATGCTAGATCATAAAATGTAACAGAGATTTTGAAGACTTTGAAGACTGAAATTTTATCTAAGTCTTGAGCCACGAAAGGGACCTACGGACCGTATAATGACTTACGGAACGTAGATCTATCTCATAGATCAACGACGCGTCTGAAATAATTTATTTACTTATTTTGTTTCCTTTTTAGTTAGGATTTGTTTTTCTATATATAAGGTATGTAAACCTCATTTTTGGGGCTTCATTATTTTTCTTGTTTTGATATTTCTTTTGGAGAGTAACTTGCAAATCTTTGGCAATTGTTGATTTCTAAAGAATGTTTTGAAGATTTTTGTTTTGCAATTAAAGTTGAGATTCTGGGTTTATTATAATTATTACGTAAATTCATGATTCTTTCATCTAAAAATATGAATTGTGTTCTTGCTAATATGGGTGACTAAATCCACAACTAGGGTTGTGGGGACGATGAGCGATTAACAATGTATGAATAGTAATTAAACAATTCTTGAATAGTGTTATTGCATGCATTGATAATTCTTCCGTTTATAAGTCTTTAGAACGGTGCCCAACGTTTAGAACTCACCTTGTTTCTACTTGCCTTACAAAGGAGGTAGTTATTAAGAAAAGAATTATTAACATAGATTTAGTGTGATACTATCTAATAGTCTAGTGTTGATTGGTGTGAGGGTGAAAACTAAGTCATACATCGATGTGATGTCTGATATGAGGTAAAGGTAAGGGTTAGTATTTTATACACACGTAGTCGGACCAAGGTGCGGGGCAAAATTCTTTAGATGCTGGAGCAAGTATTTAATGAAACCTAACTTATCACTTTGTATGTAATACACTCGGAAAAGGTTGCTATTATTAGGATTACTGCATTATGAGCTTGTGGGGAACACTTATACCCTATTTCTATTCTCATCTTGATAAAAACTAGAGTTTAAATCTTGATCACTAATTACTCACATAATTTTCCAATTTTTTTCACAAATCCAACCCCCCACCCTTTTAATTACTTATTTCCGGAAATACATTGGCTGACGAATATAATCGTTAGTTATGTTTAAGTGTAATCCATTTTCCTCATGGAATCGAGCCCAACCTACAAGTTGAGTTCTTTACTTGATAATGATCGCTCATTTTGTTACTCTCTGTATTTGCATAGATTTTATTCTCCATCACACTAACTAGAAAATAAGTGAAAACAATAAATTTAATCATCTAGGCTTTAAGTTTTAATTCATCGTGTTTGAGGAGGATTACATATACCTCTGAACTTAATGAAAAAATGCAATATATTCTTTTGAACTTTGTGTGAAAGATCATATTGATTACTTTAAGTGTTGACCAAGTCCACAACTTTATTAAAAACATAAATCAACGCCAATTGGGTCCAAAAGTGGACTTATTAAAAAACAACTATACAAAGCAAACTAAAGGAAATAAGAAAACAAACAAACAATTAAGGAAACAAACTCTAATATATGAAAAACTTCAGCTTCTCCATTGTGATGGTCGCCGGAGAATCTTCGCAAACTGACGACTAGTCTTTCCAAATACTCACCTCATCTTTATATGAGCTTTGTTCGATATCATACCAGGTATGGGTTGCAATCACTTCCACATAAATAAATCTAACTGATGTAATGATTAAAGTACCTTTGAAGAATTCTTCTACCTGGATTTTATGGATCTGAGCTAGATCACAAGTTATGCTCAAGTATTTTAGGGACAGCGTCATTCGCCATGGTGATTTAAAGACAAGATATGTTGAGATAAGCTTTTACCTTTATAATTCGATTACTTATCTTTGAGATATGTTTTGACACTCAGTCCTTGATTCTTCTCCTCAACAGCTTAAACCCCAATGAGATTAATACCACTGCTTAAGTCGACTAATCTCCGACCTTGCATCGCTTAACATTTTCCGATAGATTAAGGTAATCTTTTACCTTCTTAGTTTAGTCCTCTCCTGGTTTTATTTGAAGTGATGTCGTGATTTTGTAAAGCACGTTACAATATTTGTTTTGAACTTTCTAGTCCTCAAGTTAGGAGCCTTTTCTTTCTCTTGTTGCAAAATAGCTTTGGCCTGTCTGTTGTGGTAGTTCTTGCATATTTTGATATTGTTGTCTATTTGTACCAACAAAATTAGCAAATGATTTAGTTAAAGCATCAGTGAGGTTTTTCCTTTCTCTGAGGACATGAACCACCTCCAACCCATTAACTCCTCAATGTGTCTGATATCCCAAGTCATCTGCCATGGAACCTCCCATACTCCACGTATAACTTTCTGAGCCACCAGTGAATCTGTCTCAATTATCAAGGGAAGGAAATTTCCTTGACTGCAGTACTGTAACCCCTTCTTAATTGTCATGACCTCTGCCTCCACAATTGATGTATTGCTATTTTTTCTAGATTCTATATATTTTAAATATCCTTTAATTTCTCTAATACAAAAGGTTATACGCCCAACTCTTTATTCAAACTAATAAGAAGCATCAGTATTGCATTTATGTACTTCCATAGGGGGATGACTCCATCTCACCACCACAATTTTTTGTCAATAAAGCATATCCTTCAAGATATTTGACAATTAAGGGCTTGTTTTGAGGGACATTTTTTAACCTTGGATATCTACTCTTCATAAATAAGTATATGTTTCCATGTATCTCTTAAATTATTGAGGTTGTTGACATATTTACACCATGTTTCATCACATTCCTCCTCTTCCAAATTTCCCATGATATGAAATCAGGAAATACTTTAATAAATTGCTTCAATTTGGGACTATCAACAGCTCTCCACCATTCTTCCATAATATGTTGAAACTGATTAAGTGGGAATGATAGCCCTGCAGCATTCCTAAAAGTTTTCCAAACAAATTGAGCACTAGGACAAATGACAAATAGATGAGAGAATGCTTCAAGAGCACTATTATTACAGTAACTACAATCAACCCTCCCCATTATGTTCCTTTTAATTAAGACCTCCCTAATAGGAATCCATATAAACCATAATCTCCACATTAAAAAGGATACCATAAAAGGCAAACCTTTCTCCCAAATTTGGGACTATCATCAGCATTCCACCATTCTTCTATATACTTTTCTCTACTTCTGCATAATTCTCAGGCTGAGCTAACTTTGAATTTACCATCACTACTACTCATACAACATGCTTTGTTTCATCCTTCAGTACTAGTAAAGTTTCCTAGAGTATTGCATATGTGATTGAATATATTCTCATTCAAATTACTTTCCAATGCATTCATCTTCCATCAATCTTCAATATATAGTTCCTTCACATCTTCCATTCGACTTTGGTTATGTGTAGGGTGGCAAATTGATGGGTTGGATCAATTCGGTCTGGTTAAAAATGGATTAACATAAAATAGGTAATAATCCAACCAGCTCATATTTGATATGGGTAAAAATGGATTGGGTAACAACTGGGTTGGGTAAATACAAGTTTACTGATTTTTGCCAATACTTTCATGAGTAAATAGTACTCTACTTAAGAATTAAACATGGAGGTAAAATATTTAGTCTTTTTTCAGATGAAAAATGTTGAAAATTCTTCATTTAGTTTTATTGTATCATAAAAGTAAAAAAATCCACATTTCAATATAAAATAAATTTATGTAATAACAAGGGGAAACTTTTTTTAGTTTCAAAGTAAATGAATATTTGCATTTTAGGACTAAAATATGCTTCATGCACTTTATGCAATGTCAATACTAATACATGAATTGCTTATTTTACATTATTTATTATTCAATATAAAACTCAACAAATAAAAAAAATATAATTATAATTAACAAAAGAAATTTAGATTTAAATATATATGTTTGGAGGATCAAAGACTTCACCTTTTAAATTATAGAGAAAAATAATTAGTTTTATAGAATAACATGAAAAGGAAGAGAAGATACAAATTTTTTAGTGATATCATGAATTTGAGTTAATAAAGGTTAGAAGCTTAACACATTTGGGGGATCCATATTTTTACCCATATGTTTCCCATAATTTACCCATATCTTACCCATATTTCTATGAATTGAATGTGGGTATCAACACACATTTTAACCATGTAAAAAGTCACTCACTTAGACCGTTGTATTATGGACGGTTTACAAAAATATGGACTCATTTTTCCGGCACTAGTTATGTGATATAGCCATCAAAAAATGCAAACCGCCTAGTTGTGTCCAGTTAACAAACCACACACCAGCATGTCCTTTTCTAGGTTCCCGCCAGATCTCTTGATCAAGAAATCTCTATCTTGTAACATAGCTCTCAAGACTTGAGATCTTCATTTCAAGTCCACCAATTGTGGCCTTTATGTTTTACGGTACTTATTTCACATAAAATTTATCCACACGGTATTTTTTGTTCTGAAAATTCCACTAATGATTTGAAAATAAAGCTTTGGAGACAATAAATAAGGATCTAAAACCTAAACCTCCCTCCTGCTTGGAAAGACAACTATCCCCCCATGCTACCCACTGACTTGCTCTTCCTTGTTCTTTAGAATGTGTTAGTCAATAACTTAAAAAGATAATAAAATTGCAAGATTACAATTGAAAAATAAAATAAAGAAATAAATCTCTTCAGGCTGAGACGCGGATATCTCGCTCTCTTTAAGGAGATTCAAGTCCACTGAAGCAAATGTTTTCACCGGTGCAGCAATAGTCCTCTTTGACTTGTCCCCTCCAGGATACAATAGCCTTCACAAAGAATAACTCAACAACTTAGGGCAAGAGTTCAGTCCAAAGCTCCACAAAAAAGAACACCTCCCTTCAAATGATTAGAACTCTTTTTTTGACTAACTCTTTCACTCTATGTCTTTTCTTGTGTGTTGTGTGTTATGTCTAAAATCAAATGAAGACCACCACTATTTATACTATAAAAAGTCTTCGAAGCAATGAGGAGGAAGATAAATAGTATAGGAAATGGTGAAGATAATGGTCTTAGGATTTACATATGTTACAAGGTATATTGGAGAATGAACCTGGTTATAGGATCTCTAGTCCCCAGGTTGGGTTTCCTTATATATGACTCAAAGTATTTGTAGGCTTCAAACCCATCCCCGTCGATGTACTCCAGAACATTTCTCTCGTTAAGGCCTTACTAAGAGGATCTGCAAGATTATCACAAGATTTGATATACTCAACATTAATGGTACCATTTGTCAAATATGATCTTACATTACTGTGTTTCCTCCATATAGGTCTGGATTTACCATTGTAATAATGGTTTTGAACTCTACCAATTGAAGCGGTGCTATCACAATGAATTAAAATAGGAGGAATTGGTTTTTCAAAATAAGGAAGTTGAAACAATAAATCTCTTAACCAATTCGCTTACTCACTAGATGAAGCTAAAACAATTAGTTCAGCCTCCATGGTAGAGTTAGCAATTATAGTTTGTTTTTTTATCTCCAACAAACAGAACCACCACCTAAAGTAAAGACATAACCAGTGGTGAAACACGAATCACCTGATAAAGTGTTCCAATATGCATCACAAAATCCTTCAAGTACAGGAGGATATTTTTTTTATAGAACAAACCACAATTTTTTGTTCCAATAAAATATCTCATAACTCTTGTTATAGCATGTCAATGTTTATTACCTAGCTTACTTGTAAACCTGCCAAGTACTTCTACTGCACATGCAATATCAGTCCTAGTGCAAGCAGTCACATATCTTAAACTTCCGATTATACCAGCATATTCCTCTTGATTTATTACATCATTTTTGTAACACCCCTTATCAAAAAATGTAGATTTTCAGAAGGTGCATGTGCCAGCGACGGAGCCAACTACGGATCGTAAATCGATTTACAGTCCGTTAGTCGACTCCCTCGATGGGCCAGCTGACTCTCAGTTCCAAGTCGCAAACGATGGTCGACGAGTACGGACCATCAGTCGACTTACAGTCCATCAGTTGACTCTGTTGATTTACCTTCTGACTTTCAACTCTCAGTCACAAACGACGGTCGACCAGTATAGTCCGGTCCGTCAGTCGACTTATGGTCCATCAGTCGGCTCCGTCGATTCGCCAGCTAACTTGCAACTCTCAGTCACAAATGATGGTCTACCAGTACGGTCCGTTATTCGACTCACGGTCTGTCAGTCAACTCCATCGATTTGCGAGCTAACTTTCAACTCTCAGTCACAAACGAAGGTCAACCAGTACGGACCGTCAGTCGACTCCGTTAGTGACTCCAATAGCTTTTAATTCAGGGGTATTTTGGTCTCTTCCCACTTTGTTTAAACCCTAAGATACATCGTTTTGACCCTAAATCATCAGATTTTAGTCATTTTAATCCTAGAAACATAACTAAAACTTACCTAACTCAAATCATTAAATCAAAACTTAGAAAATTAGAAGCAAGAAAGAATAAAAAGGTCAAGAACCCTAGTTAAAGAACGCAACAAGGTTCCCTCAGTTCCAGCTCTGAAATCTAAATCTGTCACGACCCGAATTTTGGAATCCGGACTGCAACCGGCGTTGTTGACCTCTCAGAGGTCGCAGACAAGCCTCATCTTGCATTCATCACATTCATCTAGTTAAATTTTACAGAAAAATTTAAAACTTTTTATATGTATGAAGTTTACTTAGACTTCATATAGTCATTACATATTTCCAACATATACTAAGCTCAACATCAATAGACAACCATCTAATATCAATATCATTTCAAAGCAAACGATGAATAGAATATATATTAAGTTGCCCAAAATGGCCTTACATCAACTGGTTCGAAATGAAATGTGAAAGAAACGTTAGGGACAACATCCACTAGCTATGTATATATCTAAAGCTGGACTAATGTGTGTAGTATCCTTGAAATCAAGAGGACATACCAAATGGTCTGGAGAAATGCTAAAGTCTAAGCTGCTACAAGAGTCGTCAATCTGCTCTCTGACCTACATCTATAAGAATTGTAAACAATAGGGGGTTAGTACACCACTTGTACTAAGTATTGGTGTATGCACACATACACATAAAGCTATGCATGATCAATGAAAGCTCTTCCTAAGCAACATGCCATTTCTGGAAAGTCTAGTCATTAGACTTTCCTAATTCGTTGTGGTATGAATATGATGTATTTTAATGCATTCAAAGCACACAACTTATTTTCTATATGATTACAAGACATTAGTATCATCAACAAAATTTTATTACAACTCGAGCGAAGATTGGAAATTTTGATATGCCCAACCCGAGAGCTCCTTTTTGGGGAATTAGTTTATTTTTCAGTCTTTTTCTTCTTCTTGTTGTGTAGTTAAATAATTCCTTTGGTCCTATGTTTTACTTACAAGTACAATGATTCATTGTAGTCCCATACCCACAATGAATCGATATAAGTAATCCAAGGACTAAGGAATGATTTCCCTACCTTATAGTGAGTCATTCTTTACACTATATATTTATTACATTTCATAATCCATTCTCTATTGATCATGCCGTTGATTTCATTACTTTTATGTTAGGGAAGTTATGGGGTATTTAGTTAACATTGCTTTCTACTTCCCTTTATTAGCATCATATAAGAAGTCATTATAAGCCAATCTTATTTGGCTATGCCCATTATTTACTGAAACTTCATGAGTGTAATATTGGCACTTGACATTCTTAAGCTCTTCATCATTGCTCACTTTTAACATACGTTTCATCATCATCATTATTCTCACTTTCATAGGGACATCATTAGGAATAAGATCATGCGAGCTTAACATGAAATCCAGTGTCTCCCCCACACTGAAAAGAGGTAATTCACCGATTTAAATGAATCTTAGACCATGTGATCTACTCATGGAATCCCGTGTCTGCCCCACACATGGAAAGGGGTGATCCCCGGCTAAGGCATATCCATCTCAAGTGTTCTCTCCACACTGAACAGGAGTCGCTCATGGCTATAGTGAACTAAGAACATATCGTGAGCATTAACCGACATAGATCATATGATATAAACATGAAATCCAGTGTCTTCCCCACACCAAAAAGGGGTGGAATCACCGGCCAAAGTGAAACCGAACATGCCTAGCTCGCTTAGGTGGAAAGAATTAGCTAGTTCCTATGTTGGCTAGAGATTTAGGAAGACCCATACCCACCTTGGTGGACAGTCTGATCTTCATGAGAATTACGTGAACCTCCGCCCTTCCCGAAGGAAGGCATCACCACTCATAACTAGTCTATCGGTGTTGTGCTCAATTTCATTATCTTCTTTATCTTTTAGAGTTGACTCAAGTATTGTGGAAGCTTTCTTCTAGATTGAGATTTACTTACTCTTTTGATGACTTGTCATCCTTACATTACATTGATGAAATGTGAATTGTCCATACATATCATCCTTACTTTATATTGATGAAATGTGAATTGTCCTTACATATCACCCTTACTTTAGATTGATGAAATGTGAATTGTCCTTACATATCACCCTTACTTTACATTGATGAAATGTGAATTGTCCTTACATATCATCCTTACTTTACATTGATGAAACATGAATTATCCTTACATTTCATCCTTAGGTGTTAATGAAACTAGTCTCACACATTCTAACACCTTCATTCGTGAGTATTCTTTCAACATAGTAACTTAGGTGTAAGTAAGACTTGTCTTACTTCCTTTAACACCCCATTCTGGTCACTTACTTAATTTAGACCCCTTTAATTATGTTATAACTCACGTTACTTCTTTACATTAGTGTAGTAGCTTCATTTGATCGTTTATGGACGATGAACACTTCTTTCAATGAGTTACATATGTTCATAGTTCATTCTTGTAGAGCATGTTGGGAGTTGTCCCAATGAATGGAATTCCCTTGGTTATGGATTCATTGAATTAGTTTAGATGTACTTGAGTTGTCTTTTCATTGTTTTGGCTACACAAGATTGGCATATGATTAGTATTGGCCTAGAAAATTTGTAAATATCTTCATAGTCAATTTATTGGCACAAGCCAAACATTCATTCAAATATAATTTCATGGAATCATTAGCCAATTCTATTACATATTTTTGGAGATAATATTGTAGGCCAATTTATTAGCATAAGACAAACTTTCACTACACTTGAACTTTTAACCTTTGATTAACATACGAGAACAATTCAATGTTTTTACGTCCACAAGTTTGTGTGGATAGGGTATGTTGGGACTTCTCCCATTGATTGGCATAATCAATGTTATGAGTTCATTAATGTAGAGATTGGTATGAATTTTCATGTTTTAGAAGTAATATGATTAGACATATGTTTTACTAGCTAATTTGTTGGCACAAATCATAATTTCACTAGGCACTGGTTATGAGAATATCATGGAGATCTTTTTAGCCAACCTTATAACATAACTTTAGGCATAACATTTTTAAACATCTTTGACAGCATAATATGATCATTTAACGAACACAACATCATCAACAAGTCACATTAACAGTAGGTATACACAACAAACCATAATCATCTTCATACATAACGTTTTCAGACACATCTTAACATAGTATCATTCTCTTAACCAATCTTAGTTCATGACTTTAGGGTAACGTTTTTAAGACATATTGGACAGTATCATATTAACATTTGATGACTTTAATATCTTTATAACGTCACACCAACAGAAGTCAATATTCGTCTAATACACATAAATCACCTAACACAATCACGGACGTTCTTAGCATATCATCGATTCTTAGTTTTCATGATAGTATTAACTTTACGCGACTAGAAGCTTATAGGTTCATTCAATACTCACCATTCAAGAACAATAAATGTTAAGAACATCCCACACCACCTACCAACAACATGATCTCTAACCTATTCAACATTGAAATCGAAAAGGATACTAGGGACAAGGAGTTCGACAAGAATGGGAACAACCCTAGTTTCAAGATCGTTGAATTCATTGGAAAGAAAGTTATCTTGGAGAAAGGAGTCCAGGAGAGAAACCCATACCTTATGTATAACTTAATCTAATAAGACCACCTTGAACGAAACCTTGAAGAAACCTTGAAATCGCTCTAGAGAAATGGATAAATTTTCTACCTTCTTCTTTCGTTCATTGCTTACTATTTTTGCGTCCTCTTTTCTATGAGTTTGAACTTTATTATAATTATTAGGAACTGATATTGACTCATTCAACTTAGGTTTTAATAAGTTAATTAAATAAATTAATTAACTAATTACTAAAAAGCCCCTCGTAGATTGACTAGAACTAGGAAAACACAATACTTGGTCAAATCTGAAATTTTTCCTAAGAATTTCGTTTTGCCCCTTTACATTAATCAATTAAATGTTTAATTTAATCAATTAAGGAACCTAAGGTAATTACTAAAGTTCCCCTAAATCATTGGAACCAAAATTAACCTTTTTGGACCATCCTAGGTTAAGTACTAGGATGTTTCTTGAGTTGTACTAGGTTAGTGTAAGACTTTCGGTTTTACCCCTTTAATTTAATTAATTAAATGGCCAATTTAATTAATTAAGTGACCTATGGTAATTAATAAAGTACCCTTAAGTCGTTATAACCATAACTAAACCTTTGGACCATCCTAGGTTAGGTACTAGGTTGTCTTTTTCTTGTCTTAACCGAAATCTGGAAATTGCTTTGTGATTTCGGTTTTGTCCTTTTAAATTAATTAATTAAGATGATAAATTAATTAATTAAGTATACTAGGGTAATTACTAAAGTATCCCTAAGTTGTTAGGACCATAATCAACCTTTTGGACAATCCTAGGTTAGGTACTAGGTTGTCTTTTTCTTGTCTTAACCGAAATCTGGAAATTGCTTTGTAATTTCGGTTTTGTCCTTTTAATTAATTAACTAAGCTGATAAATTAATTAATAAAGTATCCTAGGGTAATTAATAAAGTATACCTAAGTTGTTAGGACTATAAACAACCTTTTGGACCATCCTAGGTTAGGTACTAGGTTGTCTCTTTAACTAGTTACTAGGTTAGTGTCACTCGGTTAAGTCTTAGGTTGTCGGGTTCTCTAATTAGTTTATTTCATTTGGTCTTAGGTTAGTTAGTTATTTAGGGCAGTAGGTTAGAGTCTAGAATTGGTTAGGAAGTTAGGCCCCACATGGAGTGGTCCCTTGTGCATGTGTCCCCTCCTTTGGCCGCTTCTTCACATGTCTTGCACATGTGTTGGTTGTACTTTTCTAACTAACTATTATTTATGGTTCCTTTGGAAATATTTACTTATTGTCCCAAGGATCCTCACTATGTCCTTGGGCATTGCTTAATTTACATGATCATTTTAAATGGTCATGTGCTATGGTATCTAGGCTTGACACTTGGATGCCTCAAATCTTATGCATAAAAGATCCACTGTGTTTTTAGCTTAGGGTCTTCATTGTAGGTACACTTCTTGGTCAATGAATCTTGGATTGGGTATGACAACCCAAAAAGTATATTTCTTATTCGTATATAGAAAATTGGCTAATATCCCTTAGCCAATGTTTCTATACTATGCCCAATATTTCTCAATATTGGGCATTGGGGTGTCTATGCACCCCTAATAGGCTATCCTAAGGGCATACTGGCTCTTCATTAGACGTATGATTTCCCAGAATGTTACATTATCCCCCTCTTAGGAACATTCGTCCCCGAATGACACTTACACATCACTTAAACAAAGAGGGTGATTTTCGAAAGTTACTTTATCATGCTTAAACTTTTCTCTTTTGTGAATATCTGATTCACACTTATTTGGATGATGCATAACATTCAATCTTATCTAAAGCTTCATATTTGAGATTGAGGAATTTCCTTCTCAATCACACTTAACTTAATGCACATCACAGCTCATGCAATACAAAAATCATGTGTATGCTACACAAAACGCAACATGAAATGCAAACATGACTTAATTTTAACTCACATAGTGCTATTATAAGACATACGATTAGTGACCTATCACACCCAATCGACTAAAGCACTTAAACTTAGAGTTTTCTTAAACATAAACAAGACTTAGGAAGAGTATATCTAACCTCAAGAACTGAACAAGTGAGGGTAACGGAATCTCATATCGGCCTCGGCCTCCCATATTGCCCCCTCAACAAGGGTGGTTCCTCTATAACACCTTAACGGTGGCAAACTCCTTGTTCCTCAACCGTTTCACTTGGCGATCTAAAATTTCAAAGGAAATATCTTCGTAAGAAAGGTTCTCATTGGATCCTAACCCCTTAGATAACATCTTATTGGCCTTACGATTTGAAACTATTTGGCTTGTTGGATTTGAACCACGTCCTTCTCATTTTAACCCAAATTATTTGGAAACTGAAGCTGTTTCTATAGTCTATTATAGCATAACACTTATGAAGCAAATCCATGTCTAAGCCATATTCTTGAGTTGGTATGCAGCCAACTGATCCTTCTCCTCCTCATCAATACTCATAGCAGACTTTTAAACATTACCATGCATTCACCTCCATGCGAATAGCCACACTCACCATACGTCTTTCATTCACGTTGGGCATTTCCATTATGGCCCCTTCTTGGGAAGACCAGATATTGAGTCTGGTGCCTTAGATCATTTGGACATCCTAATTCTTGTGTGTATTCTTCTACGCGTTCACACAAGAAGGAAGTTAGATACTTAGAATGACACAAAGTGTTAAAGCTCTAGATAACACGATAAAGAGATGAAGAAGGGAAGATTTCCTATCATCGCGTAGTCTCTAAGTCATGATTGTGGCGCGCTTCACAACCATAAGTCAGAAACTACGTAACGTGGTTGTGTTGAGCTTTAGTTCCTAGATAATTTAAACCTGGCTCTGATACCAAGTTTGTCACGACCCAGATTCTGGAATCTGGACCGCAACCGGTGTCGTTGACCTCTCAGAGGTCGCAGACAAGCCTCATCTTGCATTCATCACATTCATCTAGTTAAATTTTGCGAAAAAATTTAAAACTTTTTATATGTATGAAGTTTACTTAGACTTCATATAGTCATTACATATATACAACATATACTAAGCTCAACATCAATAGACAATCATCTAATATCAATATCAATTCAAAGCAAACGATGAATAGAATATATATTAAGTTTCCCAAAATGGACTTACATCAAATGGTTTGAAATGAAATGTGAAAGAAACGCTAGGGACAACATCCACTAGCTATGTCTATATCTAAAGATGGACTAATGCGTGTAGCATCCTCGAAATCAAGAGGAAATACCAGATGGTCTGGAGAAACGCTGAAGTCTAAACCGCTGCAAGAGTCGTCAATCTGATCTCTGACCTGCACCTATAAAAATAGTAAACAGTAGGGAGTTAGTACACCACTTGTACAAACTATGGGTGTATGCAGACATACACATAAAGCTATGCATGATCAATGAAAGCTCTTCCTAAGCAACATGCCATTTCTGGAAAGTCTAGTCATTAGACTTTCCTAATTCGTTGTGGTGTGAATATGATGTATTTTAATGCATTCAAAGCACACAACTCATTTTCTATATGATTACAAGACATTAGTATCATCAACATAATTTTAGAACAACTCGAGCGAAGATTGGAAATTTTGATATGCCCAACCCGAGAGCTCCTTTTTGGGGAATTAGTTTATTTTTCAGTCTTTTTCTTCTTCTTGTTGTGTAGTTCAATAATTCCTTTGGTCCTATGTTTACTTACAAGTACAATGATTCATTGTATTCCCATACCCACAATGAATCGATGTAAGTAATCCAAGGACTAAGGAATAATTTCCCTACCTTATAGTAGTCATTCTTTACACTATATATTCATTACATTTCATAAGCCATTCTCTATTGATAATGCCATTGATTTCATTACTTTCATGTTAGGGAAGTTATGGGGTATTTAGTTAACATTGCATTCTACTTTTCTTTATTAGCATCATATAAGAAGTCATTATAAGCCAATCTTATTTGGCTATGCCCATTATTTGCTGAAACTTCATGAGTATAATATTGGCACTTGACATTCTTAAGCTCTTCATCATTGCTCACTTTTAACATACGCTTCATCATCATCATCATTCTCACTTTCATAGTGACATCATTAGGAATAAGATCATGCGAGCTTAACATGAAATCCAGTGTTTCCCCCACACTGAAAAGACATGTTTCACCGGTTAAAATGAATCTTAGACCATGTGAGCTACTCATGGAATCCTATGTCTGCCCCACACATGGAAAGGGGTGATCCTCGGCTAAGGCGGATCCATCTCAAGTGTTCACTCCACACTGAAAAGGAGTGGTTCACAGCTATAGTGAACCAAGAACATATCATGAGCATTAACCGACATAGATCATGTGAGCTAAACATGAAATCCAATGTCTGCCCCACACCGAAAAGGGGTGGAATCACCGGCCAAAGTGAAACCAAACATGCCTAGCTCGCTTAGGTGGAAACCATTAGCTAGTTCCTATGTTGGCTAGACATAGTTCGAAGACTAGGAGATTTAGGGAGACCCATACCCACCTTGGTGGACAGTCTGATCTTCATGAGAATTACGTGAACCTCCGCCCTTTACGAAGGAAGGCATCACCACTCATAACTAGTCTATCAATGCTGTGCTCAGTTTCATTATCTTTTTTATATTTTAGAGTTTACTCAAGTATTGTGGAAGCTTTCTTCTACTTTGAGATTTACTTACTCTTTTGATGACTTGTCATCCTTACATTACATTGATGAAATAGGAATTGTCCTTACATATCATCCTTACTTTACATTGATGAAATGTGAATTGTCCTTACATATCACCCTTACTTTACATTGATGAAATGTGAATTGTCCTTACATATCATTCTTACTTTACATTGATGAAACATGAATTGTCCTTACATTTCATCCTTAGGTGTTAATGAGACTAGTCTCACACATTCTAACACCTTCGTTCGTGAGTATTCTTTCAACATAGTAGCTTAGGTGTAAGTAAGACTTGTCTCACTTCCTTTAACACCCCATTCTGGTCACTTACTTAATTTAGACCCCTTTAATTATGTTATAACTCACGTTACTTCTTTACTTTAGTGTAGTTGCTTCATTTGATCATTTATGGATGATGAACACTTCTTTCAATGAGTTACATATGTTCATAGTTCATTCTTGTAGAGCATGTTGGGAGTTGTCCCAATGAATGGAATTCCCTTGGATATGGATTCATTGAATTAGTTTAGAAGTACTTGAGCTGTCATTTCATTGTTTTGGCTACACAAGATTGGCATATGATTAGTATTGGCCTAGAAAATTTGTAAATAACTTCATAGTCAATTTATTGGCACAAGCCAAACATTCATTCAAATATAATTTCATGGAATCATTAGCCAATTCTATTACATATTTTTGGAGATAATATTGTCGGCCAATTTATTGGCATAAGACAAACTTTCACTACACTTGAACTTTTAACCTTTAATTAACTTACAAGAACAATTCAATGTTTTTACGTCCACAAGTTCGTGTGGATAGGGTATGTTGGGACTTGTCCCATTGATTGGCATACCCTATGTTATGAGTTCATTAATGTAGAGATTGGTATGAATTTTCATGTTTTGCAAGTAATATGATTAGACATATGTTTTACTAGCCAATTTGTTGGCACAAATCATAATTTCACTAGGCACTGGTCATGAGAATATCATGGAGATTTTTTTAGTCAACCTTATAACATAACTTTAGGCATAACGTTATTAAACATCTTGGACAGCATAATATGATCATTTAATGAACACAACATCATCAACAAGTCACATTAACAGTAGGTATGCACAACAAACCGTAATCATCTTTATACATAACATTTTCAGACACATCTTAACATAGTATCATTCTCTTAACCAATCTTAGTTCATGAATTTAGGATAACATTTTTAAGACATATTGGACAGTATCATATTAACATTTGATGCATTTAATATCTTCATAACGTCACAACAACAGAAAGTCAATATTCGTCCAATACACATAAATCACCTAACACAATCACGGAAGTTCTTAGCATATCATCGATTCTTAGTTTTCATGATAGTATTAACTTTACGCGACTAGAAGTTTATAGGGTCATTTAATACTCATCATTCAAGAACAATACATGTTAAGAACAACCAACACCACATACCAACAACATGATCTCTAACCTATTCAGCATTGAAATCGAAAAGGATACTAGGGACGAGGAGTTCGACGAGAACGGGAACAACCCTAGTTTCAAGATCGTTGAATTCATTGGAAAGAAAGTTATCTTGGAGAAAGGAGTCCAGGAGAGAAACCCATACCTTATGTATAACTTAATCTAATAAGACCACCTTGAACGAAACCTTGAAGAAACCTTGAAATCGCTTTAGAGAAATCGATAAATTTTCTACCTTCTTCTTTCGTTCATTGCTTACTATTTTTGCGTCCTCTTTTCTATGAATTTGAACTTTATTATAATTCTTAGGAAATGATCTTCACTCATTCAACTTAGGTTTTAATAAGTTAATTAAATAAGTTAATTAACTAATTACTAAAAAGCTCCTCGTAGATTGACTAGAACTAGAAAAACACAATACTTGGTCAAATCTGAAATTTTTCCAAAGAATTTCGTTTTGCCCCTTTAAATTAATTAATTAAATGTCTAATTTAATTAATTAAGGTACCTAGGGTAATTACTAAAGTGCCCCTAAATCATTGGAACCAAAATTAACCTTTTGGACCATCCTAGGTTAAGTACTAGGATGTTTCTTGAGTTGTACTAGGTAAGTGTAAGAATTTCAGTTTGAACCCTTTAATTTAATTATTTAAATGGATAATTTAATTAATTAAGTGACCTAGGGTAATTAATAAAGTACCCTTAAGTCGTTATAACCATAACTAATCCTTTGGACCATCCTAGGTTAGGTACTAGGTTGTCTTTTTCTTGTCTAAACCGAAATCTGGAAATTGCTTTGTGATTTCGGTTTTGTCCTTTTAAATTAATTAATTAAGATGATAAATTAATTAATTAAGTATACTAGAGTAATTACTAAAGTATCCCTAAGTTGTTAGGACCATAATCAACCTTTTGGACAATCCTAGGTTAGGTACTAGGTTGTCTTTTTCTTGTCTTAACCGAAATCTGGAAATTGATTTGTAATTTTGGTTTTGTCCTTTTAATTAATTAACTAAGCTGATAAATTAATTAATAAAGTATCCTAGGGTAATTAATAAAGTATACCTAAGTTGTTAGGACTATAACCAACCTTTTGGACCATCCTAGGTTAGGTACTAGGTTGTCTCTTTAACTAGTTACTAGGTTAGTGTCACTCGGTTAAGTCTTAGGTTGTCGGGTTCTCTAATTAGTTTATTTCATTTGGTCTTAGGTTAGTTAGTTATTTAGGGCAGTAGGTTAGAGTCTAGAATTGGTTAGGAAGTTAGGCCCCACATGGAGTGGTCCCTTGTGCATGTGTCCCCTCCTTTGGCCGCTTCTTCACATGTCTTGCACATATGTTGATTGTACTTTTGTAACTAACTATTATTTATGGTTCCTTTGGGAATATTTACTTATTGTCCCAAGGATCCTCACTATGTCCTTGGGCACTGCTTAATTTACATGATCATTTTAAATGGTCATGTGCTATGGTATCTAGGCTTGACACTTGGATGCCTCATACCTTATGCATAAAAGATCCACTGTGTTTTTAGCTTAGGGTCTTCATTGTAGGTACACTTCTTGGTCAATGAATCTTTGATTGGGTATGACAACCCAAAAAGTATATTTCTTATTTGTATATAGAAAATTGGCTAATATCCCTTAGCCAATGTTTCTATACTATGCCCAATATTTCTCAATATTGTGCATTGGGGTGCCTATGTACCCCTAATAGGCTATCTGAAAGGCATACTGGGCTCTCCGTTAGACATATGATTTTTCTGAATGTTACAAAATCTTTCTCCGTGTATTTCATCACCAGGTATGTGAGATTTCACTAGTGGGTTCCTTTCATCCATTAGGTCCCTAGTTTTCAGTCAGATTTTTTATTACCATATCATGATTAGACTTAATGTTTCTGGAACTTCAACATAACATCATAAAATAGTTATTTATATGTTCCAAATCAGATTATCGTGTTATTACTCAGATTATTGCATAAATTTCAGAACCCTAGCTATGTATTTCTTTAGTTCTTATATTACACATGCTAGGTCAGATATTTCAGTTATTCAGTTATACATGCCTCAGTTATTAGTGCATCATTATTAGATTAAATTTTACATTCTCAGTTTGCATGTTCATTTTTGAGCTATCCAGTATTTATAGAAATTCAATCATAATATGTTAATAACTTTATTCATTGGGAGTAGCATAATACTGAGTTGGACTAGAGTTCAACGTACCCAATAGTCCTAGAACTACAGCCAAGTAGGTTGTAAGTTCCTTCTGTGGGCATTAGTTAAGTGATCACACCTGTATGCAAATATACCTCGTGCAGGATATATTGGGTCCTCTCGATGGGGCGTGTACATCGGACTCCACATTTAGCTCATGTGATTTTATTATTGGTTATTAGTAGCTCCCACAGTTCAGTCAAACTCTATTGCATTGACCATATTTACAGTTCAATAAGTATTCCGTCTCAACATGTTATAAACTTGGTCATTGTATCCACTTAGCTCAGAATTCAGTATATCTTGTTCAAAACATTTTAATTGCTTTTGTGCTTGTTCAGTTATGTTTTATTTCATCTTTACTCTATCCTACATGCTCAGTACCTTTCAAGTACTGATGCATACGTGCGTTACATCTTCTTGTGATGTAGGTTCAGGTTCTGAGCATTAAGATCGCGCTTAGATTGATTTTTGATCTCGAGTTCAACAGATTCAGTGGTGAGTTCTCATTCTCCGAGAACAATAGTCATGAGTTTCTTTTCAGTATTTAGTCCTTTAGTTTCAGTTTTTGCTAGACTTAGTTGGGACCTGTCCCAGCATTTGTAGTCAGTTTAAAGGCTATTTTCAGATATAGTTAGTTTCAGCTTAGTATTGAGTTAATAACTTCTTTGTATTAAACACATCAGTAGTCATATATCTCTATTTTAGCATATGGGTATTCCCCATCTTTTAATTTTAAATTATAATTTAGCTTCCGCATCAGTTTATTATCTTGAGTATGCTCATGATCATGCTAGCAGGGTTAGCTTGGGAGTACTTGTGGTCCTAGGTCCCATGTCCACGTCTCAGGAGTAGATCGGGGCATGACAAAACTTGGTATGCAGAGCCACGTTTAAGTGTCCTAGGATGTCTGAAAAGCCACACTAAGTAGAGTTCTTTTTATGGGTGGGAAGTGCGCCACATCTAATGAGAGCGTACAAAGTGTTTTAGGAAAACTTTACTTCCTTGTTACTCTTATCGTGCATAAGGTATGATCTAATTCCATTCTAACTCGACGTTTTACGTTTCAGATCATGCCTCCTCGTAGAGCTAATGCTAGGAATGTGAATGCCAGGAATGGAAACGCAGCTCCTCTAGTCCCAGATCAAGAAGTCTCTAATGCTGAATTCAGGAATTCCATTTAGATGTTAGCTCAGAGTGTCGCCAACTAGAACAATCAATGGGTTCAAGCTCCTATGAATGTAAATGGTGGATCAGCAGCAGCCAGGGTCCATGACTTTGTTAGGATGAATCTTCCTGAGTTCTTAGGATCACAGACTAGTGAGGATCCACAAAATTTCTTAGATAAGATCACGAAGATTTTTGAGGTGATACCGGTCACTGGGAATGATCGGGGTGAGTTGGCATCATATCAGTTGAAAGATGTGGCTCATATCTGGTACACTCAGTGGAAGAAAAATAGGGGTACAAATGCAACTCCTATTACTTGGGAGTGCTTTAGTGAGTCTTTTTTTGACAAGTTTTTCCCAATAGAGTTGAGAGAAGCAAAGGCTCAGGAATTCATGAACTTAAGGCAAGGTAACATGACTGTCCAAGAGTATTAACTCAAGTTTAACCAACTCTACAGGTATGCTCCTCACATGGTTGCTGACTCCAGGGCTCAGATGAATAAGTTTTTGTATGGAGTGTCAATTTGGTGAAAATTGAGTGTAGAAATGATATGTTACTGGGAGACATGAATATCTCTAGGCTTATGACTCATGCTCAGCAGTTTGAGGGTGATAAGCTTAAGGAACAGGCCAAGGAGAATAATAAGGCTAGGACTGGAAACTATGACTATTCTCAGTAGAAATCGGGTGATGGAAATTGCTCGCAGAGTCAGCAAAAGTTTTTAGCCCCACCCCCTTCCTCCAAGAACAGGTATGACCAAAAGGTTAGAGCACCAGGCTCTAAGTCTCGGGGAAGTGTTTCAGGAACCAAGACATACCCCACTTTCCCTAAGTGTGGTAAGAACCATCCGGGCGAGTGTCTTGCAGGAAAGGAAAGATGTTTTGGGTGCGTTCAGTCTGGTCACAAATTGAGAGATTGTCCTTCTAGACCCCGTCAAGGAGGTGGTAATGGTAGAGCTCAGTCTACAACTTCATCATCACCAAAAAGTTTCCCGACTCAATAGGGTAACTCATCTGGTATAGGTGGCGGTCAGCGCCAGAATAGGTTGTATGCTCTTTAGTTTTGCGAGGACCAGGAAGATTCTCCTGATGTAGTTACTGGTATGTTACGATTCTTTAACCTTGAGTTTATGCATTATTAGATCCAGGGGCTACTCTTTCCTTTGTAACTCCTTACGTAGTAGTCCAATTCAGTGTCAGTCTAGAAACTCTCTTAGAGCCTTTCTCAGTCTCTACTCCAATCGGTGATGCAGTTATAGCTAGACGGGTATATTGATATTGTCTTGTCACAGACTCTCAGAAAGTCACCTCAGCAGATCTTGTAGAGTTAGAAATGATAGACTTCGATGTCATTCTAGGCATAGATTGGTTACATTCCCGTTATGCCTCAATCGGTTGTAGAACTAGGATTGTTCGTTTATAGTTTCCAAATGAACCAATCTTAGAGTGGAAGGGTAGTAGCTTGGCGCCTATGGGTCGATTCGTTTCTTACCTTAAGGCCAGAAAGATGATATCAAAGGGTTATCTCTATCATTTAGTTCGGTTGAAATATTCCAGCTCTGAAACCCCAACTCTTGAGTCAGTTCCAGTAGTCTGTGAGTTTCCAGAAGTGTTTCGAGAAGATCTTTTCGGAGTCCCTCCCGAAAGGGAAATCGACTTTGGAATTGATCTCCTTCTAGATACCCAACCTATTTCTATTCCTCGTTATAGAATGGCTCTAGCAGAACTTAAGGAATTGAAAGAACATTTGAAAGACCTTCTAGATAAGGGCTTCATTAGACCTAGTATTTCACCATGGGGTGCACCAGTGTTGTTCCTAAAGAAGAAAGATGGTTCTCTCAGAATGTGCATTGACTATTAACAGATAAACAAGGTCACAATCAAGAAGAAGTATCCCATCCCAGGATTGATGACTTGTTTGACCAACTTTAGGGTGCTAGTCACTTCTCAAAGATAGACCTCAGATCTGGTTATCATCAACTTAGAGTCAGAGATAGTGACACTCCAAAAACATCCTTCAAAAACTTGGTATGGTCATTATGAATTTGTAGTTATGTCGTCGGACTAACCAATGCTCCTGCAGCTTTCATGGATTTGATGAACATAGTGTTCAAGCAGTACTTGGACTTGTTCGTTATTGTCTTTATTGATGATATCCTCATTTATTCTAGGAATGAGGAAGAACATGCGAGTCATTTGAGAATTGTTCTATAGACTTTCAAAGATCCCCAATTATTCGCTAAGTTTAGCAAATGTGACTTCTTGTTGTAATCCATTGCTTTCCTTGGTCACATTATATCTAATGAAGGGATCCGAGTAGATTCACAGAAGATAGAAGCAGTGAAACAATGGCCCATACCTACCTCTACTACAGATATCAGAAGTTTCTTAGGTCTAGCAGGTTATTACAGAAGGTTCGTGGAAGGATTCTCACCCATAGCCTCACCATTGACTAGGTTAACTCAGAAGATGGTCAAGTTTCAATGGTCAGATGATTGTGAGAAAAGTTTTGCAGAATTGAAAACTAGATTGACTACAACTCCTATCTTGACATGTGATTTATTGTGATGCATCCAGAGTTGGCCTAGGTGGTGTGTTGATGCAGTGAGATAAGGTTATAGCTTATGCCTTTAGACAGCTTACGGTTCATGAGAATGTAACGGCCTGTATTTTGTATGTGGTAGTTCTATTCATGTTATACTTGACATAGACTTATAGTGTAGGTGAGGGATCATGTTTCTTATATGATTAGTGTTGGTTTAAACTAGCTCTGAAGGTGATGTAATGCCTTGCACGTTTCAGCATATGTATTGCAAGTTAACTCCGATGGAAAGTATTTAAGTAATTATAGTAAGGTGTAATTGAGCTAGCTGCTGCATCACCTACTTGAGCTATATTATAGTTAAAGGGGCCAAGTTTGATTGACCAGATTTAGTCTTATATTTAGGGGCTCATTTGAAGCCCAAACCTATTAAAGAAAATTGTGAATGAAAGAAAGCCCAGCAGCCAAATCTGCCAATTGGCCCATTATGGATAAAGCCCAAGTGAAACTAGGTAAGTGCATCACCTCCTAAGATTTGTTTTACCATGTTATTGGGCCAAGTGTGTACCACCTACTTGCATTAATCTGTCCCAAATTGAATATAAGGACAAAGGGAAAATGGACAGCCAAGGTCCAATAATCTTGAGTCCAAAAAGGCCCAAGTTAAAAGGACAAGCAGGTGGGACACCTACTTGACATTATATGGCCCAAAATTGGTCAAGAATGTCGGCCATAACACCTCCTTTTTCAAAGGATAAGGATCAAGTCTATTTTCTCCATTTTGAACTTGCAAAATTTCAGATTTCCTTAAGTTTCTTTCTTGGTCTCTCTTGGCTTCAATAAGCAGCCCTAAAACACCTTAGGGTTCTTGAGTGCTGTCTCATTTTTCAAGTAAGAGTTTGAAGGAGAGTTTGAATTCTTGAAGTACAAGTTTAGAGGATAAATTTCCAGAATTAAGGTAAGACTTCAACCCATTTGTTTTCCTCTCTTTGATCATGTTTGGAGTGGAGAATTTTGTATATATTTATCAAGAATTTATGGATTGTGATAGATCTTTGAGTCAATATTCTCCTATTATGCTGAAAGATTTGAGATTGATAGTGGCTGCCTTATGAATATTGTTGTTGAGGGCAGTTTGGGTATCTTGGAAGATGATGTATGAAGTTGTATTAATGTGTAGAGGAAGGGTGTGGTGGTTCACCTTTTATGTAAGGGTTGTATGGGCCTGATTTCCATCAAAATTTTAGCTACTGTTTTCGAGGACCTTATTGTGATTAGCTGCTGATGTTAGCTTAATCATGATTTATGTTGTAGATTAGCACCCAAAAAGGAAGGCTGAATCGTGATAGTAGTATTGGTCAGAAAAATAAGGTATGTAAGGCTATTCGATTCTATATCCTTTTGGCATGAAATCTGGCACCTGCAATTAATATCAATGAAGTGTTTCGCATAAGTTCTATTTCTAGAAAAGGAAGCATAGTGGCAGCGTACTATCTCCAAATAGCTAACAATATTTCTTTCCCCATTCTAAGTACATAGAACTACTTCATTATATGTTCACTACTCTATACTTGTGTAATTATTCCCCTTGTGCTGTTATAGAAATGGTATTTGCAAAACAAAGTTTGATGAATCCCTCTCCTAAGCCAATTGAAGTCAATTGTGCCATTAAGGTCTTAAAGTAAGGTGTTGATGTTTCATAGCTCCTTATGTCATTGTTACTGCCTCAAAGTATTATTTTCATGTATTCCACTACTGTTCCGTATTTCCATATCTCCAAGATGATTATGACCACCAAATCAACATCTCAAAAGTGTTATGATTATCCAAAATAATATCTCAAAAGAGTTATGAACTGATTAACAATAATCTCAAAGATTAAAGAATCTAAGTGAAGGAATCTATATAATTAAGGGTGGCAGCTCAGGGGCGAAAGCCTAGCATGGGCCGATCCCTATTGGTATAGAAGCGTGGCAGCTCAGGGGCGAAAGCCTAGCATGGGCCGATCCCAAGTTGTGTAATTATGAGGACCGCATCCCAGGGGTTAATACGCCTAGCATGGGTCATCCTCTTCTACCACTGATTAGCTGGTCACTTGTATCACATGTCCAACAAAGATTATAACATACAAAAAGGTAAAGAAAAGAATGTAGCTTACTTGAATCCACAAGAGTAAGCAAAGGTGGTCTTCTCTCCTAATCTATGCACTCATATGTTGCTACTTGACTTCATTTGAGCCTTGTATTACATATACTATTTGCCTTACATATTCAGTACATTTTTCGTACTGACGTCCCGTATTGGGGACGCTGCATTTTATGCTGCAGGCTCAGGTACTCCAGCTAGTAGACCTCCTCAATAGGAGCACTCAAAATTCTGCTACTTTTGGTGAGCTCCAAGTTGATTCGAAGCTTTATTGAGTCCTTGGTAAATTCATTTGGTATTGTATCATAGTTAAGGGTAAGGCGGGGTCTGTCCCGACCTACTCTAGTCCTCTATCTTTTAGAGGCTTTGTAGACGTATGTACATGGTTCAGTTCTGTCTTAAGGAGTTGTGGCCACGACGGCCAAGTATTGTACATAAATTTTGGACCTACTTACGTTGTTTTGTATCGCTGCATCCTAAGTTAACTTGTCTCAATTGTTATAGTATATGCTCAGTAAGAACAGGTTGCAGGTTGGTTCTCTCGGGCCTTTAGGGCATCGGGTGCCTGTCCGTCTTAATGGGTTTTGAGGCGTGACAAAAGTGGTATCAGAGCAGGTCATCCTAGGGAGTCTACAAAGCCGTGTCTGTACAGTCTTGTTTATGGAAATGTTGTGCACCACATCTATAAACAGGAGGCTACGGGACATATAGGAGTTGTCTCATTTCTTTCATTTCTTAGATCGTGCGATAGAACCAGTGTTGTAGGTGAATCATATCTAATTTCTCAATTGTTTTATTATAGTAAAGATGCCGATTACGAGGAGTAAAAGTACTGGTAAACGAGTAGATGTGGCTGCCCAAGAAGGGACCAGCCAACCACCACCAAGTCAAGCTGTTCAAAGTGGGGCTCAAGATGAGTCTCTATCGCAGACTTCCTCGACGCCTCCATCTCCTGAAGAACTAAGGAGGGAAGATGAACCTCAGGAACCCCCTATTAATGCTACCGAGCAAGATTTGAGGAATGCAGTCCAATTATTGACTCGTATAGTTGCTGGTCATGGCCAAAGGCAAGAAGGTCCAGTTGCAGGTACTAGTGGCATAGATAGATCAGCTGGAACATGGATACGTGATTTTCTTAACTTGGACCCTCCATCATTTAGCGGGTCAGATCCTAATGAAGATCCCCAAGACTTTATAGATCAAATCCAACGCACTTTGGATATTATGCATGTAAGTGGTAAAGAAGCACTTGAGCTAGCTGCATATAGATTAAAGGGTGTGGCTATATTGTGGTATGAAGCTTGGAAGCAATCTAGGGGAACAAATGCACCTTCAGCTATGTGGAAAGAGTTCAAAAAGGCATTCCTTGATCATTATTTGCCATTGGAGATCCGAGAGGCCCGTGCGGATCAGTTCTTAAATCTCCACCAAGGAAATATGAGTGTGAGGGAGTATAGTCTCAAATTTAATTCCTTGGCCAGGTATGCTCCTAATGTAGTAGCTACTATGGAGGATAGAGTTCATCGTTTTGTGGACAGATTAGATTCATATCTAGTTAGAGACTGTACAATTGCTTCGTTGAATAAAGATATGGATATAGCAAGGATGCAGGCTTTTGCACAAAAATTGGAAGATCAAAGGCAAAGAAGAAGAACACAAGAGTTGGAAACAGGGCATTCTAAGAGGGCCAGATCCATGGGGCAGTTTACACAATCCCAAGGTGAGTTTAGGCCTCGGTTCTCTAACAGACCACCTAGGCCATCATCTTTCTACTCTACAGCTAGTGCTCCACCACGGTTCCAAGGGTTTAGGGGCAATCAGTTTGGGCAAAGAAGTGAAAGCCAAGGCAGTCATCAAGAGCAAGGAAGTACGAGCCAATCAAGGCCTCCACGACAGCCTTGTAAACAGTGTGGGAGGAATCATCTAGGTGCATGCAGGTTTGGGACGGATGTTTGTTTTTGGTGTGGCACACCAGGGCATATGATGAGAAACTGCCCTCATAGGGGAGTGGGTGGTGTTGCACAACCAACTAGATCAGTTGTTGCGTCGACTTCATCAACCCCTTCTTTAGGTAGGGGACTTCATATGCCTACAGGTCGTGGTAGAGGAGCTAGGGGAGCAACTAGTTCTAGTGAAGGTCAGAATCGCACATATGCACTAGGGGATCGACAAAATTTAGAAGCCTCACCGGATATGGTTACAGGTACATTGTCCATCTTTTCACATATTGTGTATGCATTAATCGATCCGGGGTCTACACTATCATATGTTACACCATTGATTGCTGGAAAGTTCAAAAGAACACCAGAATTATTAGCAAAGCCATTTGAAGTGTCTACACCGATTGGTGAATCTATTATAGCTAGGAGAGTTTATCATAATTGCATTGTAACTGTTTGTGATCGTGATACATTGGCTGACCTTGTTGAGCTAGACATGGTAGATTTTGATATTATAATGGGTATGGATTGGTTAGCTTCTTGTTATGCCACGGTAGATTGCCGAACTAAGATAGTGCATTTCCAGTTTCCAAAAGAGGTAGTCCTCGAATGGAAAGGTAATATTGGGATGCCAAGAGGTAAATTTATTTCTTATCTTAAGGCAAAGAAGATGATTTCCAAAGGATACATATGCCATCTGGTTAGAGTGAAAAATGTAGATGTAGAGCCACCAACCCTTCAATCCATTCCGGTGGTAAATGAATTTCCAGATGTGTTTCCTGAAGATCTTCCAGGTTTGCCTCCAGAACGAGAAGTAGAGTTCGGTATTGATGTGCTTTCAGATACTCAACCTATCTCAATTCCTCCGTATAGAATGGCTCCGGCAGAATTACGAGAGTTGAAGGAGCAGTTAAAAGACTTATTACAAAAAAGATTCATAAGGCCTAGTGTGTCTCCATGGGGAGCACCAATTTTATTTGTACGCAAAAAAAAATGGCTCATTAAGAATGTGTATCGACTACCGGCAGTTGAATAAGGTAACAATTAAGAACAAATATCCCCTCCCTAGAATTGATGATCTGTTTGATCAATTACAAGGTGCTAGGTGTTTTTCAAAGATCGACCTGAGGTCAGGTTATCACCAAGTGAGGGTCAAGGACAAAGATATACCCAAGACAGCTTTCCGAACACGGTATGGTCATTTTGAGTTCTTAGTCATGTCATTCGGGCTAACAAATGCACCAGCAGCTTTTATGGATTTGATGAATAGGGTGTTCAATCCATTCTTAGATGTGTTTGTGATAGTGTTCATAGATGACATTTTGGTGTATTCAAGATCGGAAGAGGATCATGCTAATCACTTGCGGCAGGTTTTACAAATTCTCCGTGATCGTAAATTGTATGCAAAGTTCTCTAAATGTGAGTTCTGGTTTAAATCTGTGGCATTCCTAGGTCATATCGTATCCGAAGAAGGAATAAGGGTTGATAACTAGAAAATAGAAGCCGTGAAAAGATGGCCAAGACCTACAACGCCTACGAAGATTCGTAGTTTTCTTGGATTGGCAGGTTATTACAGAAGGTTTGTTGAAGGATTCTCTTCCATGGCTGCACCCTTAACAAAGCTAACACACAAAGGAACCAAGTTTCAGTGGAGCGATGAGTGTGAAAGAAGCTTCCAAGAGCTGAAGAGTAAATTAACTTCTACACCTATGTTGGTACTTCCAGAAGGTACAGAAGGCTATGTAGTGTACTGTGATGCTTCGGGAGTGGGCTTAGGTTGTGTATTGATGCAGTATGGTAAAGTTATAGCTTATGGATCAAGGCAGCAGAGGCCACATGAGAAAAATTATCCAACCCATGATCTAAAGCTAGCAGCAGTGGTGTTTGCTTTGAAGATATGGCGCCACTACTTGTATGGAGTTCATGTTGACATATACACTGATCACAAAAGCTTGCAATATATTTTAAGCAAAAATACTTAAATCTGAGGCAGCGAAGGTGGCTGGAGCTATTAAAAGATTATGACATTGACATCTTATATCATCCCGGTAAAGCTAATGTAGTAGCTGATGCTTTAAGCCGTAAAATAATGGCAAGCACTTATGGGAAGTCTACGGAAAGACAAGGAATGACTAAGGATCTGTCCCAACTAGCGAACTTGGGCATTCGCCTTCTTGAATCTCAAGACGAAGGGGTTATTGTGCAAAATGCGGCAGAATCCTCGTTAATAGTGGAAGTGAAAGACAAGCAGTATACTGATCCAATTCTTTTACAACTTAAAGAGAATGTACTACATGGTATGACAAAGGCATTTGAGCTTAAGCAAGACGGAGTACTTCGATGTCAAAACAGATTGTGTGTACCTAATATAGACGAACTAAGAAAGAGGATCATGATGGAAGCACATAATTCAAGGTACTCCGTTCATCCGGGGTCAACTAAAATGTATCATGACTTGAAAGAAATGTATTGGTGGGGGGACATGAAGAAGAACATTGCAGAATTTGTGGCTCAGTGTCCAAATTGTCAACAGGAAAAAGTAGAACACCAAAAGCCCAGAGGTTACATGCAGCGTATAGAACTTCCACTTTGGAAATGGGACATGATCAACATGGATTTTGTTACTGGTTTGCCTTGCTCATTCCGGAAGTTTGACTCCATATGGGTAATAGTTGATAGACTTACCAAAGCAGCACACTTCTTGCCCGTGAAGACTACTTATACAGCTGAAGAGTATGCGAGGCTGTACATTAAGGAGATAGTTCGACTACATGGAGTGCCAATCTCTATAATATCTGATAGAGGAGCTCAATTCACAGCAAATTTTTGGAAGTCATTTCAAAAGAGTTTGGGAACACAAGTGAATTTAAGTACAGCCTTTCATCCTCAAACGGATGGTCTGGCAGAACATACAATTCAGACACTTGAGGATATGCTGCGAGCTTGTATATTAGATTTCAAGGGTAGCTGGGATGATCACCTACCACTTATTGAATTTGCTTATAACAATAGCTATCATTCGAGCATTAAAATGGCACCTTATGAAGCTTTATATGGTCGAAAGTGTAGATCACCAATTGGCTGGTTCGAAACGGGTGAAACTGCCTTATTTGGGCCAGATCTTGTTCATCAAGCTATGGAAAAAGTCAAAGTGATACAGCAGAGGCTAGAAACAGCTCAAAGTCGACATAAATCATATGCAGATATTAGAAGGAGAGGACTAGAATTTTCTATAGGGGATTGGGTGTTCTTGAAGGTGTCTCCGATGAAAGGGGTAATGAGGTTTGTTAAAAAGGGAAAGCTGAGTCCACGCTATATAGGGCCATATAAGATTATCCGAAAATTTGGCCAAGTAGCCTATGAGTTAGAGCTACCACAAGAGCTTTCATCAGTTCATCCGGTGTTCCATGTCTCAATGCTACGGAAATGCGTAGGTGACCCATTTCGTATTACTCCTACTGAAGACGTACAGGTTACGGGAGATCTCACTTATGAAGAAGTACCCATTGCTATTCTGGATCGACAAGTTAGGAAGTTAAGAAATAAAGAAGTAGCTTTGTAAAAGTACTATGGAGAAACCAACAAGTAGAAGAAGTTACATGGGAAGCAGAAGAAGCAATGAAATTGAAGTATCCTCACCTCTTTCACACTAGTGGGAATGATCAAAATGTTAGAGGAGGCATTGACAAGTAAGTATAAGTCTATATGTTCAATGTGATTAATAGTAGTACTAACTTAGGCTTGAACTTGTTTAGGCCGGACAACCATGCTAACATTCGAGGACGAATGATCCAAGGGGGGAAGGATGTAACGGCCTGTATTTTGTATGTGGTAGTTCTATTCATGTTATACTTGACATAGACTTATAGTGTAGGTGAGGGATCATGTTTCTTATATGATTAGTGTTGGTTTAAACTAGCTCGGAAGGTGATGTAATGCCTTGCACGTTTCAGCATATGTATTGTAAGTTAACTCCGATGGAAAGTATTTAAGTAATTATAGTAAGGTGTAATTGAGCTAGCTGCTGCATCACCTACTTGAGCTATATTATAGTTAAAGGGGCCAAGTTTGATTGACCAGATTTAGTCTTATATTTAGGGGCTCATTTGAAGCCCAAACCTATTAAAGAAAATTGTGAATGAAAGAAAGCCCAGCAGCCAAATCTGCCAATTGGCCCATTATGGATAAAGCCCAAGTGAAACTAGGTAAGTGCATCACCTCCTAAGATTTGTTTTACCATGTTATTGGGCCAAGTGTGTACCACCTACTTGCATTAATCTGTCCCAAATTGAATATAAGGACAAAGGGAAAATGGACAGCCAAGGTCCAATAATCTTGAGTCCAAAAAGGCCCAAGTTAAAAGGACAAGCAGGTGGGATACCTACTTGACATTATATGGCCCAAAATTGGTCAAGAATGTCGGCCATAACACCTCCTTTTTCAAAGGATAAGGATCAAGTCTATTTTTTCCATCTTGAACTTGCAAAATTTCAGATTTCCTTAAGTTTCTTTCTTGGTCTCTCTTGGCTTCAATAAGCAGCCCTAAAACACCTTAGCATTCTTGAGTGCTGTCTCATTTTTCAAGTAAGAGTTTGAAGGAGAGTTTGAATTCTTGAAGTACAAGTTTAGAGGATAAATTTCCAGAATTAAGGTAAGACTTCAACCCATTTGTTTTCCTCTCTTTGATCATGTTTGGAGTGGAGAATTTTGTATATATTTATCAAGAATTTATGGATTGTGATAGATCTTTGAGTCAATATTCTATTATTATGCTGAAAGATTTGAGATTGATAGTTGCTGCCTTATGAATATTGTTGTTGAGGGCAGTTTGGGTATCTTGGATGATGATGTATGAAGTTGTATTAATGTGTAGAGGAAGGGTGTGGTGGTTCACCTTTTATGTAAGGGTTGTATGGGCCTGATTTCCATTAAAATTTTAGCTAGTGTTTTCGAGGACCTTATTGTGATTAGCTGCTGATGTTAGCTTAATCATTTTTTATGTTGTAGATTAGCACCCAAAAAGGAAGGCTGAATCGTGATAGTAGTATTGGTCAGAAAAATAAGGTATGTAAGGCTATTCGATTCTATATCCTTTTGGCATGAAATCTGGCACCTGCAATTAATATCAATGAAGTGTTTAGCATAAGTTCTATTTCTAGAAAAGGAAGCATAGTGGCAGCGTACTATCTCCAAATAGCTAACAATATTTCTTTACCCATTCTAAGTACATAGAACTACTTCATTATATGTTCACTACTCTATACTTGTGTAATTATTCCCCTTGTGCTGTTATAGAAATGGTATTTGCAAAACAAAGTTTGATGAATCCCTCTCCTAAGCCAATTAAAGTCAATTGTGCCATTAAGGTCTTAAAGTAAGGTGTTGATGTTTCATAGCTCCTTATGTCATTGTTACTGCCTCAAAGTATTATTTTCATGTATTCCACTACTGTTCCGTATTTCCATATCTCCAAGATGATTATGACCACCAAATCAACATCTCAAAAGTGTTATGATTATCCAAAATAATATCTCAAAAGAGTTATGAACTGATTAACAATAATCTCAAAGATTAAAGAATCTAAGTGAAGGAATCTATATAATTAAGGGTGGCAGCTCAAGGGCGAAAGCCTAGCATGGGCCGATCCCTATTGGTATAGAAGGGTGGCAGCTCAGGGGCGAAAGCCTAGCATGGGCCGATCCCAAGTTGTGTAATTATGAGGACCGCATCACAGGGGTTAATACGCCTAGCATGGGTCATCCTCTTCTACCACTGATCAGCTGGTCACTTGTATCACATGTCCAACAAAGATTATAACATACAAAAAGGTAAAGAAAAGAATGTAGCTTACTTGAATCCACAAGAGTAAGCAAAGGTGGTCTTCTCTCCTAATCTATGCACTCATATGTTGCTACTTGATTTCATTTGAGCCTTGTATTACATATACTATTTGCCTTACATATTCAGTACATTTTTCGTACTGACGTCCCATATTGGGGACGCTGCATTTCATGCTGCAGGCTCAGGTACTCCAGCTAGTAGACCTCCTTAATAGGAGCACTCGAAATTCTGCTACTTTTGGTGAGCTCCAAGTTGATTTGGAGCTTTATTGAGTCCTTGGTAAATTCATTTGGTATTGTGTCATAGTTAAGGGTAAGGCGGGGTCTGTCCCGACCTACTCTAGTCTTCTATCTTTTAGAGGCTTTGTAGACGTATGTACATGTGTCTTAAGGAGTTGTGGCCACGACGGCCAAGTATTGTACATAAATTTGGACCTACTTACGTTGTTTTGTATCGCTTCATCCTTAGTTAACTTGTCTCAATTGTTATAGTATATGCTCAGTAAGAACAGGTTGCAGGTTGGTTCTCTCGGGCCTTTAGGGCATCGGGTGCCTGTCCGTCTTAATGGGTTTTGAGGCGTGACAGAGAAGAACTATCCAACCCATGACCTCGAGCTTGCAGCAGTGGTGTTTGCACTTAAGATATGGAGACACTACTTGTATGGTGTTCATGTAGATGTGTTCACTGATCATAAGAGTCTTCAGTATGTGTTCACCCAGAAAGAGTTGAATCTTTGCCAGAGGAGATGGCTTGAGTTCCTTAAGGATTATGATATGAGTGTGCATTACCATCCTGGTAAGGCGAATCTAGTAGCAGATGCTCTTAGCAGATTATGTATGGTTAGTGTATCTCATGTTGAGGAAGAAAGGAAGGAGCTAGTGAAGGATGTTCACAAGCTCGCTTGCTTGGGAGTTCGCCTTATGAGCATATCAGACAAAGGTGTAACAGTTCAGAATGGGGCAGAATCTTGCTTGATAGTGGAGGTTAAGGAAAAGCCAGACAGTGATCCAATCTTGCTTAAACTTAGGGGTGCAATCCATAATCAGAGAGTGGAGGTTTTCTCCCAAGGGGGAGATGGTGTACTTCGCTACCAGGGTAGATTGTGTGTTACTGATATGGGCGAGTTGAGACAGCATATTCTTGCAGAAGACCATAACTCCAGATATTTTGTTCATCCAGGTGCCATGAAGATGTACCGCGATCTAGGGGAAGTCTATTGGTGGAATGGCATGAAGAGGGATATAGCAGATTTTGTGAGTAAGTGCCCCAATTGCCAGCTAGTCAAGGTAAAACATCAGCAACCGGGGGGCATGACTCAAGAGATCGACATTACTACTTGGAAGTGGGAAGTAATCAATATGGATTTCATCACAGGGTTACCTCGTACTCGCAGACAGCATGACTCCATTTGGGTGATAGTTGATAGAATGACTAAGTCTTCTCGCTTTTTGGTGGTAAAGACTACAGATTCGGCACAGGACTATGCCAAGCATTACATTAATGAAATTGTGAGGTTGTATGGGGTTCTTTTGTCTATCATCTCATATAGAGGTCCTCAGTTTACCTCTCATTTTTGGAAGTCATTTCAAAAGGGTCTTGGTACTCAAGTTAACCTTAGCACAACATTTATTCCGAAAACGGATAGACAGGCAGAGCGTACCATTCAGACCCTAGAGGATATGTTGAGATATTGTGTGATCGATTTCAAGGGTAGTTGGGATGATCACCTTCCTCTTATTATTCGCCTACAACAATAGCTACCATTCCAGTATTCAGATGGCCCCTTATGAGGCACTGCATGGGCGTACATGTAGATGTCCTGTTGGTTGGTTTGAAGTAGGTGAAGAAGATTTTATAGGGATAGACTTAAGACAGACCTTCATGCTATGGAGAAAGTGTAACTCATTAGACATAGACTTAAGATAGCCCACAGTCGTCAGAAATCTTATGTAGATATAAGGAGAAGGAAACTAGTGTTCCAACTTGATGATTGAGTTTTCCTGAAAGTGTCACCTATGAAGGGGGTGATGAGATTTGGCAAGAAAGGGAAGCTAAGTCCTTCATATGTAGGCCCTTACAAGATCTTGAAAAGGGTTGACAAGGTGGCATATGAGTTAGAGTTGCCAGCAGAACTAGCAGCAGTGCATCCAGTCTTCCACATCTCACTCTTGAAGAAGTGTGTGGGTGATCCACCCTCTGTAGTGCCATTAGAGAGTGTGGCGGTGAAAGATATTCTTTCTTATGACGATGTACCAGTTGAGATTCTTTACCGTCAGGTTAGAAGGTTGAGAAATAAAGAAGTCGCTTCAGTCAGTAGAGAGAGCTACTTGGGAAGCAGATTTAGCCATGAAAGCCAAGTATCCTCACCTCTTTCCTTCCTATTCCACTCCAGCTTGAGATAATAGTTCCTCTTCAGTTTTTCAGTCATTCATGCATGAATTCATCCTTAGAATCATGTTCCCTAAGTTTGTACTTGCATTTTCAGTGCATTTTCATGTTCTTGGAACTCAAATCAGTCAAAAACTCAGTCCTCAGTGTTTATTAATAGGGATTGCAGCTCTTTTCCTTTATTTAAGCTAGTTTAGTCATCATTCGAGGACGGATGGTCCCAAGGGGGAGATAATGTAACACCCCGTATCAAACAAAAGTACAAAAAAGGCAGATTTTCAGAAGTTGCAGGTGCCAGTGACAAAGCCAACTACGGACCATCAGTCGACTCAGTCGATGGGCGATCTGACTCTCAGTTCCAAGTCACAAATAACGGTCGACTAGTATGGACCGTCAGTGACTTACAGTCCATCAGTCGACTCCATTAATTGATCAGCTTACTTCCAGTTCTCAGTCACAAATGACGGTCGGCCAGTAAGGACCGTTAGTCGACTTACAGTTCGTCAGTCAACTCTGTCGATTCACCAGATGACTTTTAACTCTCAGTCACAAACCACGGTCGACGATAACGGTCCGTCAGTCGACTTACAGTCTGTCAGTTGATTCCGTCGATTTGCAAGCTGACTTTCAACTCTCAGTCACAAAATACGATCGACCAGTACGGTCCGTTAGTCGACTCACGGTCCATTAGTCAACTCCTCGATTCGCCAGCTGACTTTCAACTCTCAGTCACAAACGATGGTCAACCAGTACGGACCATCAGTCGACTTACGGTTCGTCTGTCGACTCCATTAGTGACTCCGACAGCTTTTAAGTTAGGGGTCTTTTGGTCTTTTCCCACTTTGTTTAAACCCTAAGATACGTATTTTTGACCCTAATTCATCATATTTTAGCCAGTTTAAACCTAGAAATATAACTAAACTTACCTTAGTCAAATCATTAAATCAAAACTTAGAAAATTAGAAGCAAGAAAGGAGAAAAAGGTCAAGAACCCTAGTTCAAGAATGCAGCAAGGTTCTCTTAGTTCCAGCCCCAAAATCTAAATCTTTCTCCGTGGATTTCATCAGCAGGTATGTGAGATTTCACTAGTGGGTTCCTTTCACCCATTGGGTCCCTAGTTTTCAGTCAAGATTTTTTATTACCATATCATTATTAGACTTAGTGTTTATGGAACTTCAACATAACATCATAAATTAGTTAGTTATATGTTCCAAATCAGATTATCATGTTATTACTCAGATTATTGCGTGATTCAGAACCCTAGCTATGTATTTCTTTAGTTCTTGAATTACACATGCTAGTTCAGATATTTCAGTTATTCAGTTATACATGCCTCAGTTATTAATACATCATTATCAGATTAAATGTTGCATTCTCAGTTTACATGTTCATTTTTTAGCTATCCAATTTTTACAGAAATTCAATCATAATATGTTAATCACTTAATTCATTGGGAGTAGCATAATACCGAGTTGGACTAGAGTTCAGCGCACCCAATAGTCCCAGAACTACTAGCCAAGTAGATTGTAAGTCCCCTATGTGGGCATCAGTTTAGTGATCACGCCAGCATGTCTTTATACCTCGTGCAGGGTATATTAGGTCCTCTCGATGGGGCGTATACATCGTAATCCACATTTAGCTCATGTGGTTTTTTTATCGGTTATTAGTATCAGTCAGACTCTATTGCATTGACCATATTTACAGTTCAGTTAGTATTCAGTCTCATCATGTTATAAATTTGATCATTGCATCCTGTTATCTCAGAATTCAGTATATCATGTTCAAAACATTTTACTTACTTTTGTGCTTGCTAAGTTATGTTTTATTTCATCTCTACACTATCCTACATGCTTAGTACCTTTCAAGTACTGACGCATACGTGCGCTACATCTTCTCGTGATGTATGTTCAGGTTCTCAGCATTCAGATTGCACTTAGATCGACTTCCGATCTCTAGTTTAGCAGATTCAGTGGTGAGTCCTCAGTCTTCGAGGACAATATTCATGAGTTTCTTTTCAGTATTTAGTCCTTTAGTTTAAGTTTTTGCTAGACTTAGCTGGGACCTGTCCCAAAATTTGTAGTCAGTTTAGAGGCTATTTTTAGACATAGTTAGTTTCAGCTTAGTATTGAGTTAATAACTTCTTTGTATTAAACTCATCAGTTTTCACATATCTCAATTTTAGCATATGGGTATTCCCCATCTTTTCATTTTAAATTATGATTTAGCTTCCGCTTCAGTTTATTATCTGTAGTATGCTCATGATTATGCTAGCAGGGTTAGCTTGGGATCACTTGTGGTCCTAGGTCCCGTGTCCACGTCTTGGGGGTAGCTCGGGGCGTAATAATTTTCACTTTCAATAGGAAATAAGTAAACACTTAAATCAAAAGGAGTAGCAACATGCTTACAATCATGAAAGTCATATTTTTTAAAAATATTCTCAACATAATGAGACTGATCAAGGAAAATTTCCTCACATCTTCTTTTTATTTTTATTCCAATAATAAAATTTTCCTCAGCAAGATTTTTCATATCAAAATGGCTTCTAAGTACATTTTTAGCTTCACCAATAACATTCATGTTAGAGCCAAAAAACAACAAATCATCAACATACAAACAAATAATCACATGTGACTTATTCCAAGACTTATGATATATGCACTTATCACACCAATTTGTTTTAAACCATTTTCAATCATACAAGAATCAAAATTTTCATGCCATTATTTGGTGCATGTTTCAAACCATATATGGATTTCGTAAGTTTACATACTTTGCTTTCTTGACCTGCTTCAAGAAAACACTTGGGTTGATCCATATAAATTTGTTCATTTAGGTCTCCATTTAGAAAAGTAGTTTTTACATCCATTTGATGAATTTGCATATAAAAAAATTGCAGTCATAGCAATCAAAAGTCTTATGGATGTCATTCTTGTTATCGGAGAAAAAGTATCAAAACATTCTAGGTCTTCTAGTCGTTTAAGACCTTTTACAACTAGCCTAGCCTTATATTTATCAATAGAACCATCCAGTTTCAACTTTTTCCTTAAGACCCATTTGCAACCAATTGTTTTACAACCCGGTGGTAAATCAACTAGTTTCCAAGTTTTATTAGAAATTAGTCATTTCATTTAATCATTTACAGCCTCTTTCCAAAAAAAATAGAATCATGTGAAGATAATGCTTCTCGCAAAGTTAGAGGGTCATCTTCAACATTAAACACATAAAAATCATGATCAAAATCTTTTTCTACTCTATCTCTTTTACTTCTTCTTAACTCAACATCATCAACTGCTTTATTTTTGAAAGTAGAAGTAGAAGAACTAGGTAGTGATAAAATATTTTGTTCAATTCTTTGACCCCCACTAATTTTATAATCAAAAGAAAATTTATTTTCATGAAAAATAGCATTACCAGATTCTATCACAATATGATCTTTAAGATTAAAAAATTTAGTGGTTGCACTATTTAAAGCATAACCAAGAAAAGCATAAGTAGTAACTTTCTTGCCCAACTTTGTAATCTTGGGATCCATTAACCTCACAAAGACTAGACAACCCTAAACTTTTAGATATCCTAAACTTGACTTGTAACCTTTCAATAATTTAAAAGGTGTCAATTTATACTTTTTATGAGACAGTCGATTCAACACATAACAAGCAGTTAAAATAGTTTCACCCCAAAAATTTAAAGGTGCATGTGACTCAATAAGCATGACATTAGTCAATTCAACAAAAGTTGTATTTTTCCTCTCCGCTACTCCATTACATGAAGGAGAGTAAGGAGGAGGAGTTTCATGAATTATTCCCAATGATCTAACAAAAGAACTAAACTCACTTGACTCATCATATTCACGACCTCTATCACTTTTAATTCTTTTTATTTTTCTTCCAAACTGATTTTCAACCTCATGGAGATAAGTTTTGAAATTTTCAAAAGCATCACTTTTATTTTTCATCAAGTAAAAATATGTAAATTTAGAAAAATCATCAATGAAAGTGATAAAATATCTATTACCTCCACGAGTTAAAATTCCACCAAGTTCACAAATATCAGTATGAACTAATTCAAACAAATCAATTTTTCTTTCAACTTGAAAATGAGGCATTTTAGTGATTTTAGCATTACTACAAGCTTCACACTTTTCAAAATTCTTTTTAATCAATGGGATTAATTTTAAACTACTCATGATTCCAACATAATGATCATTAATATGACACAAAGGAGCATGCCAAAAATTTGTAGAAGAAAGCATCTAAGCAGACGTAGAAGTTTTATTCATATCAATATTCAACTTATAAGTTCCATCACATGCATACCCTTTCCCACAAAAATACACTTCTTCACAATTACATATTGATCAGATTCAATAATATGTTTAAAGCATACTTTATTAACAAGAAAACTAGACACAAAATTTTTTCTCATGGAAGGAGTATAAAGTACATCTTTCAGAGTTAATACCCTTCCAGAAGTAAAACACAATTCGACATCCTCATTTCCAAGCACATGAGTAGTGTGAGCATCACCAAGCATGATGGTTTTGGTCACCTCAAAATGAGTATATTTTTTACACCAGTCTTTGTCATAACAGACATGACGGTTGGCACGAGAATCAATGCACCATCTATCAACATTCTCAACCATGTTTATGTCGGTAATCACCGCCACAAAAGGTTCTTCGATAAAGTTTGCCTGAGTGTTAGGACCACATTTCTGGAATCTACAAAATTGAGCAATATGCCAACTCCTGCCACAAAAAAAGCATGATCCCTTTTCTTGAAATTGTTGATTTTGTGCTATGTGATTTTCACCATTATTTTTCTTGGGAGGTCTACTATTATTTTTCTTGAATTTTTTCTTCTTAGGCTTCAAAGAAGTATTTTTGTGAGTTTCAGGAGTAGGATTATTCGAAGTAATTAAATTTACCTTCGTTGTGATATTCTCTTTTGTTTGTAAAAGTGCATCTTGGCCTCTTGATCTTCTTCTATGCGGATTTTTATCATCAAGGTTTCAAGAGAGGTTTCCTTTTGTTTGTGGAGCATAGGTTTTTGAAATTCCTTCCATGAAGATGGAAGTTTATCCACTATACCACAAATAATAAGGTTATCTCCAATTTTAACCTTTTCGGACATAAGCTATCCAACGGTCATTATGAAGTCTTGAGCTTGATCTACCACTGATTCGTTGTCCACCATTTGGAAACGAAAAAATCTACTAGCTGCATATTTTTTCACTCCACCCTCTTCGGTATCATACTTACTCTGCAATGCTTTCCAATTTTTCTTTGCACTAGAGTAAGTTCTATCATCATAATCATAAAAATTATCAGATAGACAATTAAGAAGATAATACCAAAACTTATAGGAATAACCATCGTACTTTTCCACTTCCTCTAGATGAGAAATAGTTTCATCATCATTCATAGAGGTGATGTCTTCTTTATTAGAATTCTTCTCAGTTAACACATAAGAAACATTGAGAAGACTTAAGTATAAAAAATTACTTTACCCTTTCATCTCTTAAAATGATTACCATTGAACCGAAATGGCTTGTTAAGGTCACACATCTTGACATCCGCAGTTTTTTCAATTGTAGCCATGATGAACCTCCTTCAAATTGTTAGTGATAAACTTACAAAAATAATAAAATTGCAAGATTACAATTCAAAAATAAAATGAAGAAATAAATCTCTTTAGGCTGAGGCGCGGATATCTCACTCTCTTTAAGTTGATTCAAGCCCACTGCAACAAATGTTTTCACCGGTCTTGCAGTAGTCCTCTTTGATTTGTCCCCTCCAAGATATAACAGCCTTCACAAAGAATAACTCAACAACTTTGGACAAGTGTTGAGTCCAAATCTCCACAAAAAAGAACACCTCCCTTCCACTAATAAGAACTCTCTTTTTGACGAACTCTTTCACTCTATTTCTTTTCTTGTATGTTGTGTGTTATGTCTAAAATCAAATGAAGACCACCACTATTTATACTAGAAAAAGTCTTCCTAGCAATGAAGAGGAAGATAAGTAGTGTAGTAAATGGTGAAGATAATGGACTCAGGAGTTACATATGTTACCAGGTATAATGGAGGAAGAATATTGTAGGAGTAAAGAATGAGATAATGGAGAAATTATGAGTGACCATCAAATAGGCACTAATGCCATCAACGACATTTTGCAACTTTGCAAAACTGAAATGCCATTTTGCACTAACTCCTAATGGAGTTATGCTCTATATATAAATGTCCAACAGTTACAACAAATCCATCACATTGACTCCAAACATTTCAAGCAAATTTATATAAAAAAAACTATTAATATTAAATTGTTGACCAATAGAATCCCATAAGAATTTTTCAAAAATCTTATGAATATCATGAATGATACACTTAGGAGGCCTGATAGCTAAGAGGAGGTAGACATGAATACTATAGATGGTTAATCAACACTGTGTTGCTCTCATTAGATAGAAGTTTCCCTTTACACATTTGATGTTTATTCTCAATCTTCTTGATGAGCTCTTTAAAATGAATCTTCTTTTTCTTAGAATGGACAATAGGACAACCCAAGTTAGTTAAAGGAAAACCCCCTTTGCAGAAACCTATTATTTACTCCACCATTTGAACATAACTAAGATAAACTTTGTTAAGCAAGTAAAATGAAATTTTTTCTTTGTTTATAAGTTGTCATGATGGTTGTTCAAACATTGTAAATGTGTGCATTATCAACTGGAGAGAACTCCTATCAGTAGAGGAAAAAATAATTGTATTATTAGCATAATATAAGTGATTCAGTCGTTCTCTCCATTGAGGAAAAACATATACTCTATGTACCTCTTCTTGGTATAGTTGATATAGAGCTCTAGTAAATAGCTCAGCAGTAAGTATAATAAAGCAGTACAAATGATCTCCTTGTTTAATTCCTGTTGATAAATGAAAAAAACCATGTGATTGACTATTTATCAATATAGAGCACCAATTATTAGCAATAATTCTCCAAATCATTTCAAACATCATAGAACTATAACCCATTTTCCATTACTTTAAGCAAAAATCTCTGATCAACCCTGTCATATTCCTTTTCCATGTCAAGCTTGATAATCACATTGTAAGGTTTGCCCCTCATCCTAATATTCAGTAACAGTTTCTTGAGAGAGCAATACATTTTCATTAATATTTCTTTGTTTGAAAAATCCAGATTGATTCTGGGATCAATCTAGGATGTAACACCTCAAGTACCCAAGATTAATGGAATACATCCTCCCAAGATGGAACGATCTTACTCACTGGTGTATCGGTACCTAAAACCATGGTGTAAGTGAATAACTCAATGGAAGTAAATTACACTTTGATTACTAGATTAAGTAGTAGTGAAAGAAGTCAAGAAAAATTTGTTCTTAAAATGAGTGAAAATCCCTCAATTTATAGGAAATAAATGGTAGAGCAGAAAGGTTCTTATTGTGCCTTACCGAAAAGGACACAAACCATTGGAAAAGTCACAATCTTTGGGAAAGATCACAACCTTTCATAAAAGTCACAATTTTTCATAAAAGTCACAATTTTTCATAAAAGTCGCAACTCATCATAAAAGTCACAACTCTTCATAAAAGTCGCAACTCGTCATAAAAGTCGCAACTTTTAAAAAAGTCACAACTCTTCATTTTAAATTTTCACCTTTTGAAACCCAACAATCCCCCGCATGAATGGGGAATTACTCCAAGAGAAAGAAACAGACAAGTTTGTGTAGTTTACAAGCAAGAACTAATTGCATGTGGATAAGTAGATTTCCTGTCACATTCGGGTTTACCCCCTAGACGTCACCGGTGTTGTCGTCCTCTTTGAGGACTAAGAATAGCCTCTTAGTTTACATCATTACATTCAGAGGTCAAACTAGAGAAAAATTTAAAACTTTTCATTACTTCTACTTGGAGGTTTACATAGACCTCTACATACACATAACATATATATATCAAGTATATATAGACCCTTCATATAGAAAGGTTACATAGCCTTCTTTTTTTATTGCACATAATTATGTATATAAGATAGAACAGTCTTCAAAGCTTGTCTCATGTCATAACCATCTAACACGATTAGCAATTTGGGCATGGCCCATACATCAATGTAAAGGTAGCCACATATAGGCTTTATACAATCCGTACTTAAATGAAAGGAGATAGAATATAAGAGTCCTAGAACTAAAACAACAACATAAGCTCGATATTGGCATCGCCCTCGGACAATGAGGACCTACCCTACTTGGATGATCAAAGTATCCAAGCCTTCTCCAAGTCACCTTCCAAAACACTTTAACGAACGGAACCTAAAATGTTGGGGAAGAAGGAAGAAATGGGGTTAGTACGCCACTTGTACTAAGTATGAGACCATATGCACACATACCTTGAAATCATGCTAAAAAAGTACATTTCATAAAATATGCACTTTCCATTTAAAATCCTTATGCACATTCAAACAAAACCATACCAATCAATATTGCATATTCCTTAAGTCATAGGCACGTACATTACAAGAACTACAACATCAAGTCTAGTCAAATCAACCATACATATCATTTAAGTAAATACATACTCAATATAACTTTATCATCAAGTCATATTAACAATAAGCATGAATAAGAGTACATTTAAACATAACCAAAGCAAGTCAATTACCCATGAACCCCTATGAAGTCAACAAGTGCAATGACCAAGTAAAGCCCCATAACCTTACTCAATCAAGTAACCCAACAAGAATCATGACTAACATCCTACTTCACATAACATAGCATTTAAGAGTACATATCATCTTACTTTAAACATATAGGCTAACACATATACATAAGTGAAACTTGTCATCATATAGTATCAACAATGTGAAAGTTCATCATATACATGTCATATAGCATTATACGCATATTCATACATAAGAACATCCTCACAAGGCTCCCCTCAAGGCTAACTAGTGCAATGCTTAGGTAGAGTCCCATACCCCTACCTAGACTAAGCTATACCCCTTAGGTCATCTTAGTTAGAGTTCAATATTTAGTTCATTTTACCTTTTGGGAACATCTTTCCCTAACCGACATAGACCACATGAGCTAGTGTGGAATCCAGTGTCATAAAACCCTACACCGAAAGAAGGCGGACTACTTGCCAAGGTAGTATCAAAACATAAAACATAGTAACTACGTGGATCCACTAGCTAGTATTCCTGTGGGGGCAACATAGTTCAAGAACTAGGAGATATAATTGGGACCCTCTTTATGCTACATGCATTTTAGTCTCCAATATCAAGAGTACATTAGTGATCCTACCTTCCCTATGTGGGAAGGGACACTCCTTAATCTAGTTCGGTCGGTGCTAAGCTAGAGTCCCTTTTTGAAATGTCTTTAAGCCTTAATTATCAATCATAGCTTAGTTTAGGTCATAGGATCTAACCCTTGTATAACACCATCTTCATCATAGGTCAATAAGAATTGAATGAGTATAAGTCCTTTCATTACAATTCATACAGGTAAGGTTAGCACAACATTTCATATCATAATAAGGCACATTGGTAGTCATCAACATCCTTATAACATTTCATCTTAATCAATCTCACAACCATAGTCAAGACATTTCAATTCAACATCATACCACCCTATCAATCCTAAAAAAGGCATACTCCAACACAACATCATGACTTAATCACAATTAACCATACTTTGAAGTAAAGTATAGGGATCAAAAGACTTACCAAGTCTCCTTTATAGTTCATCATAAAGGTCTTACCATCAACCCATAACTCAACCCAGTTAGGGGAGTAACATCATCATACAATGATATCTAATAGAATAACAAGGCAATCGCATCACTATAACACAATTCAACACTAGATCATAGCTTAAGACAAGATACTTAGGTCAATTTCACAATATACTTCATAACCTAGATCAACATCTCAAGAACTGGCATAATAGGCCTAGAATTCATCTCAATCTAGTACTAATTGATACAACAACATCATAGGATAGTACTTTAATCAATAACCAAGTCAATTGAATGAACATTATACAATACATGTCAAGATCACAACCTAGGGTTAAGGGTTGAGGATCATGTTCTACAATTTAGACCAAACCATCAAGAATTATCATAATCAAGTTAAAATACATGTTAATATATTCATTATATCCTAAATAAATCATTTAGTTCATAACATCAATTTCGAGATTAGATGAAACCCACTTGAAAACTCAACTTTTAGAAATCAATTTGATGGAACCCTTTGAGGAAAGAGGTCTCAGAGGTGAATTAGATCCCATACCTCAACGTTTGATGAAGATTTTATGGTGAAATTTCCCCTTTACATCCCCCAAAACCCATCCCTAGCTTGGTCTTGAATGGTGTCTTCCTATAGAGAGAGAAAGAAGAGAGAAGGAAGAGGATTTGTTTTGTGAGTTGTGTTTAGTCTAATGGGGTTGGGGCCTTTATATGGGGTTTAATTAACTTAATTAAACTCCCTTAAACCCCTAAAACCTTAAATAATTGAATGAAGCTAAGTTAAAACGTGCAGGAAAGTTGCAGTACCATCAACGACACCACGATCGACGGATCGTGGGTCAATCGACGGACCAGGCCTCCTCCGTGCTGCACATCTATTGTCCTTATCAAAGACTGTGCAGGTGAGGGCCTTCAACAAATTGTCTAAGTGTTGGTCGACAGTTGGCATCAACTCCCCGTCGATCAACACACGCCCCGTCGATTGCCCTTTCGTGGGTGCACACTGCCCAGGCACTGTTGACTCAAACGTGCAAGGGTCCTCCTCAAGGGCCCTTGGTTGGTCCTTGGGGAGTCGTACCCGTACGTTTCGATCATGAATTAACTTAAACACATGTTAGACACCCTTCCACAAATTCTCACCATTTTTCGAACCCTAAAAGCTAGTCAAATAGGTTTAGGCACCCTAGTACCTCCTAGAACTAGTTTCCGACGTCATGGACGTTCTTAGACGTTTTGGTTTCTAGACTTCATAAATGACTTAGGAACATTATCCCCCCTTAGGAACATTCGTCCTCGAATGACACTAAAAATCTTTAGAAGGAGGGAATAGACTCAAGACTAGCATCCCAACCAACAACAGTACATAGCAACATCAATCATATCAAAGGGTGTGGAATTTGGAATGAAGCCTCTGTAGGAAAACTAGTTTGGCAGATTGCTGTATGTAAGGAGGCCCTATGGGTGAAATGGGTGCATGGTGTATACATCAAAACAGGTAATTTTTAGGATCATAAAGCTTCAGATGATAGTAGTTGGTATTGGTGGAAACTAAATTCTTTAAAGATCAAAATGCAGCATTGGTATACACAGGGACAATTCAACCTCACTGCTAATGGGAAATACTCGATAACAAGTGGATATCTTGCTTTGTTGGGCCATACAGAAAAACTGGTAACCTCAGAACTAATATGGAACTCTGTATCAGTGCCAAGACAGAGATTTATCATGTGGTTAGCCACTCAGAAGAAGTTACTCACTAAAGAACGTCTGATGCATAAATATACAAGTAGCTACTATTGAATGTTGCCTATGCCAAGAGGCAGTATTTGAAACAAATAAGCATCTATTTGTTGAATGTGAATATATCACAAGGGTGAGGACAACACTCCTTAGCTGGACTAACACCCCCATGCCTGCAATAGAGTTAAGTCTTACCTTGGAGATGATCAGGGAGAAGCATTGGAAGAAGTTTAAGAAGGAAGTGGTAGCAGCTATGTGGGGGCCCATGGTTTATCATGTTTGGAAAGCAAGAAATTGGAAACAGTTCAAAGGAACAAGTATTCAGCATGCAGAAATAGTGGGGAATATTACACGTGAAATTGAAGTAAGGATAGAATTATATAAGAATACAAAAAGAGCAATTAGAAGTAGAAGTTTTTTGGCACAAATTTGTAGCTAGTCTATTTTTTCTTATGTTTTTTTAATTGAGGCAACCTTCCATCTTATGGAATGAAGGGTGATGCTCATAATTTTTAAGTGGCTTTTTGTTAATAGAAATATTCACATTTTTTGCCAAAAACATCAATCATATCACTTACACAAGGCAATTCAAAACTTCAATTACCACACATAAGGCTCAACATTACATTATGAGAAATATCCTTCTTACAACAACAACATGATCTCAACATGCATTACATGAGTCAATTAAGCCAAAGTTCAAGTTACCAACATGCTACATATCATTTCATAAAGACTCACCATATCAAAATGCACAAGATAACTCAAACAAGACAAAGAGCAAAATTTCAAGTTCAAATGCACAAGTTCACTGTAAGTCACTGTAAAGCTATTCAAAATGCACATTTTGCAAAACTTCACCAAAATCAAAGCAACTTCAATTTTTTTTCTTGTCATTATTTTCATTATTAGTAAGAAATACTAACCTTAGTTGTCAAATAGATTAGGGTAACGGAGTTCATGTCGGCCTCGGCCTCCCATGTTGTACCCTCAACTAGGTGATTTTTTTCATAACACCTTTACGGAAGCCACCTCTTTATTCCTCAACTTCTTTACTTGTCTATCAAGAATTTGAACCGGAACTTCCTCATAAGAGAGGTTATTCTTCACACCAAAACCCTCAATAGGAAGAATAGACTCGGGATCACCAATACACTTTTTAAGCATGAAAACATGGAAAACCGGATGAACCGAAGCCAATTCGCTAGGAAGTTTCAATTCATAGGCAACCTTACCAACCCTTTGCAAGATTTCATAGGGACCCACATAACGAGGACTAAACTTCCCTTTCTTGCCAAATCTAACCACCCCTTTCGTAGGTGTAATTTTTAAATACACCTTATCACCTTCTTCAAACTCCAAATCCCTTCTCCTATGATTGGGATAAGACTTTTGTCGACTATAGGCCGTTTGCAACCGGTTCCTTATGATATGAACTTTCTCTAAAGTCTTATAAATCAAATCGGGACTATAAAGCGAAGGCTCACCCAATTCAAACCATCCAATAGGATACCTACACCTCCTACCATACCAGGCTTCATAGATACCCATGGAAATGGATGAATGAAAACTATTATTATAAGCAAACTCCACCAAAGGCAAATGCTTATACCAATTTCCCTTGAAATCAATTATATAAGCCCTAAGCATATCCTCAAGGGTTTGAATAGTATGTTCCGCTTGACCATCCGTTTGGGGATGAAAAACGATACTCAACTTCACCTTAGTACCCAACCCTTCTTGGAATGACCTCCAAAACCTAGATGTGAATTGTGCACCCCGATCTAATATGATGGATAACAGAATACCATGGCGACACACAATCTCATCTATGAAGATCCTAGCATAATCTTTCGCCGAATAAGTAGACTTGATGGGAATAAAGTGAGCGGACTTGGTCAACTATCCACAACCACCCATATAGAGTCATATTACTTTTGAGTCTGAGGTAAACCCACTACAAAATCCATATTGATGTCTTCCCACTTCCAAGTAGGAACTTGGATTTCTTGTAGTAAGCCACCCGGTTTTTGATGTCAGGCTTTCACTTATTGGCAATTTGGACACTTAGCAACAAATTCCGCTATGTCCCTCTTGATACCTTCCCACAAATATACTTCCCTAAGGTCATGGTACATTTTTGTTGAACCCGGATGAATGGAGTAGCGGGACCCATGGGCTTCCTCAAGGATTCGGTTCCTCAACTCATCTACCTTGGGAACACACAATCTTCCTTGGCACCTTAAAATACCATAACCCCTAGGGAGAATGCCTCATTAAGCTTTCCAAGGACCGATTCCTTGAACTCCATCAATGATTTATCAAGGTGTTGTTTAGACTTCACCTCAACTATCAAAGATGACTCGGAATTATTATGAACTATGAAACCACCATTCGGAGAATTTTCCAACCTCACACCCAACCTAGCTAACCTATGAACATCTTTCACTAGGTCTTTCTTGGCTTCATCTATGTGTGACACACTACCCATAGTCATACGACTTAGAGCATCCGCAACCACATTGGCCTTGCCGGGGTGATAGAGGACACTCATGTCGTAATCTTTCAATAATGCTAACCACCTTATTTGTCGGAGATTCAACTTCTTTTGGGTAAACACATATTGGAGACTCTTATGGTCGGTATACACATCAACATGGACACCATACAAGTAATGCCTCCATATTTTCAAGGCAAATACCACGTCCACTAACTCAAGGTCATGAGTTGGATAGTTTCTCTTATGCACCTTAAGTTGCCTAAAAGCATAGGCAATCACCTTCCCATGTTGCATAAGCACAAACCCTAAACTCACTCGGGATGCGTCACAATACATAAAAAAACCTTTGTACCCTCCGGTAAGGTCAACACCGGAGCGGAGGTAAGCCTATTTTTCAACACTTGGAAGCTTCTCTCACATGCCTCTGACCACTCAAATTTCTTACACTTTTGGGTCAAAGTAGTCAAAAGAGATGCAATGGACGCAAAACCCTCCACAAACCTCCAATAATAACCTGCTAAACCCAAGAAACTCCTAATGTTGGTTGGAGTCAATGGTCTAGGACAATTTTTAACCGCTTTCGTTTTCCTTGGATCAACCTCAAACTTGACTTTTAACGACCATTTCTTAACGAAGGGTAATATATCCGGTCGTTATTGTTGTAGTTTTAGCGACCAGATGTTTTTCTAGTCTTTATACGTGTAATATTAATTTTTCAGTTAAAAAAGACAAATAACCCGTCGTTAAGAATATAACTTTGTGTGGTTGGTAAAAAATAACATAAATAAAAAAGAACCAGAGTTTTTAACCTTGTTCTCTTAAACTTCCCTCAGCGTAAAACACCACACTCCTCAAACACCACGATGCCTTCCTCTATGGTGGAGCTTTGAACTCCCATTCTTCATTGCAACGACTTGCCTTCTCTGATGGCGATTTGAACTTGGACACCAACTCTACACATCTGGTGAATTTTTCTTGGTCTCCTTCTTATCAAGGTAAGTTATTGATCATTTCTTCTTGGAGTTGTAACTTTTATCGTTGTAGAATTTTCTTTGAAATAAAATTGAGGACATTCAATTTGGAAATGTTCAAATTTTGAAGGAAAATTATCCATTTTTCTTTGATTTTTAAGGTATAATGCTAAATTTTAGGAATGTTGTAAATACACGACCCTTTGCCTAACGTGACTCTTATTTTTTTTTCTCTTCTCTGTTTTTAGTGTTTTTCATCCATTTTCTATTTTTTTGTTTATATTTTCTTTTGGATATGCGATTCATTACTGTTTTTAGGTTGAAGTTTATATTTCTCTGAACAATTTTAGTCTCTTTAGGTAGTTTTATGATATTTGAATAAATTTTTTTTAAAATAGTTGGATGTCTTTTGTTGTGGAATGAAATAGTTTATCAGTTGTCCTACTGTTCATGTTATTTATTATGTGAATTTGAGGCCAATTTGGTTTCTATGTGATTGTTATATTGTACAAATTGTAGAATTTGGTATGTTGAATATCTTCTATAAAATACAGATGTATTCATGCTTAATGAGGATATGTTTGGCATATAATGTTTTTCGTTTTCAACTCTACAAGTATTAGATTTTGATAAAGTTATGAGTTACCTATTTTAGTGTATCTGATTGATTCTTGATTGAATGAATTGTTAGAATCACTGGTAAAACATTGAGATATCGTTGTTGAAATGTCATACATATAGATGATTGTGAAATTATATGCTTACAGATCATAGTTCTTGCTCCCTAGCTTATTAAAATATTAAGTTGTTTATGTACACTAAATCTTCTAATTGAGTGTCATTTTATATCTTGTGATAACACTTCTTCCCATATTATATGTATTTGATCCCAAGTGATGTTAGTGGTAAAAACTATTCTTTAAGAACAACAATTGAATTTTACATTCAAAAAGCACCTTGAAAATCTGGATTTTGGAGTTCCATTATCAATATAACTTGACATGCCATAGCCGGCCGATATTGATCAAACCAATCTAACGACAAAATATTGATTGCATGCTATTATAGGCCCCTTTAAAGTTGCGAGTAAAATGAAAAAAAGTAATACAGATCGAACCAAGTCTTTGCCTTCATGAACTCTTTGAAGATCACACAATCAACTTAACTCATGAAGAACTTGGCGTAGTCTCAGATTTGTCTATTTAAATTAGCTTGGCATCAGGTGGTACTTCGCTGCTAGCATTGGTACCGATAGTTGCATTTGCATTTCCTGCATTAGGACTCTCTGCACTTGGAGGTTGTTTCTCACCTTGTTGAGGTGATTGACATGATGGTATATCAAGAGTTGCTGGCTTAGGCTATGTTATTATAGGCCTACAGACCCTATCGAATGCCTCTGGCTTTCTTCAAACATCAGCTGACAAATGAACAGGGTTGTCATATTTTGGAAGAGCATCCTGACGCTGACACTGGGTATCGGATTTTCTTTGGAGAAAACAACCGTGAGGTGATGATCTTTCAAAGTCCATTTTGTAAACCTGGTGCAGGCCCCTTCAATGATAATGAAATTGGGAAAGGGAACCTCTCATTGACCTATAATTCCTGCACTTTAAAGGTAGGACTGAGAATAGTGCATTGCAGTGCACATTCTTTGGCCAAACAATCACTTGCATTCATGGTGCGGTTCTGTTTCTTGCCGAAAAACATTGTCAAAATCCTCATAATTGTAGGCACTGTAGAGCTTGACCCAACAACCTCAACTGCAGGAATTTTATCAGTAGTAAGCCTAGCTTCAACAAGAGATTTCTCCGGTTGTTTCTTCACTCTCTCCAAGATAGGGATGCTGATTGTAACAACTAATTTAATCTTATAAAGGAAAAATATTTTTGACATGAGAATAAGATATTTTTAATTACTTGACAATACAAGTTAGTGTTGAGTTACAAAGTTAACATACAACTAAGTAAAAGAATAGTCCTTGTGAAGCTTTTTGGGATTAAATGGGAAATGCAGTTAACTCTCCTAACATGTTCTATAAGACCGTCTATAACTTCAGAAATTATGGATAATTTATTGTTATCAGGTGATGTTGGACAGTGATACTATGCAAGTGTATCATTAGCACTTATGGTTTACTTAAATAGGATATGGTTATAGCTCTCAAAAATTGATCCTTTCACAAGTAATTTAATGTATTTGTTGATCTTTGATTGTCTTCTTAGTTCCACAATCAAACATATTTTATGCTATGAGTGCTTGATTCGTGGACTATAATTTTCATGGTTACTACTTATTTACCACAATACTCCTGGATTGGATAAGTATGTTAGTTTACCATACAGGTCTTTAAGCTTTTATCATTTACCATCATGACATTTGATTTTATTGGCCATGCTAAACATAAAAGGATAATGGAGAAAAATATCTTCTACAAGTTTGAAGGAACCAAATAAGAATTAGACCATTTGTCCTTTGGCTTCCTTAGCTTTCACAGAAGCTTAGGAGTTGTTTTGTGTGAGGTATAAGATATAACAATCTCGGAATGAAATATAGAATTATTTTATCCTACGTTTGGTTGGAGGTATTAGGTATTCTTTGGTTATTTATTCCACTATTTATACCACTGTAAGGTTGCACACATACATGGAGGAATAACTATAAGAGGATAACTAACTCCCAACCAAATGACCCCTTAGCTGTACACCTTAATGCAAACCCTATCAGACGGTTGGAACTATAATTTATTGCGAATATGTTATCTTTATTCAATAGATTTAAGATGTTATAATTGTTATATGATAATTAATGTGATGGAAAGTTATGTTCTTATTAAGTTCATTTACTCAAGATCAAGCATATTGTTGTTAGCATTTGAAGTATCATGTGTGCAGTAGGTGCATTGATTTTTAGAAAAATCAATTTCAAGTTTAAAACTGCTAGAAAAATGTCTACTCTGTAATCTTCTACACTTAGAATTATAAAGTAAGTTTTCAAAAGGAAGAGAGAAGTTGTATAATTTTTTTTATAATGTGATGTACATGAAGTAGAGTGACACTTCTATCTTTCAAAATGAATATTGTCAAAATAAGATATTTGTTAGATCACCAGGTAGAAGTAGTTAGAGTGATTGCACCACTTACATGCTCTTTTCCTCTTTAATTAGTAGAGAATAGTTACTTTAAAATACATGCTGCAAATTCATAATGATTTAATTTTAGCACGTGTATTTTTTTACTTCGCACATTAAGATTATTTTTGGTCGAGTAAATAGTATTAACAACATGCAATCCTTTATTTTCTGCAGAGTTTCTCTCTTAGTCATACATTCTATGGTCGAAGATGACTACACAATTTTTTTTATATCGGCAAGTAATGTATCCTTCAGTGTGCCACCTCTTTCAAACATGATCAACTGTATTTCCAGCACCTGCTGTCCACATATTCAAAACATGTCTCCAGTTTTTATAGCTTGAGGGCCCAACAATGACATTATCAAGAGCATCTAAATCACCACAACTAAATCTTGACATTCATGAAAATCCAAAATATTCGGAAGCAAGGCGTCATCTTTGGGACTCCATTGATTCCGTAAGCATTTAGTGAATTCCTACCCCCCCCCCTCCTTTGACAATTCCTTTCTCTATTTCTTTCATTTTTAAATTATCTTTGTCTGCAGATTGATCTGTGTTTTATGGTGTTGTAGTAAACATTTATTTTAATTTATCATTTGTTCCCCCTTATTCTCATATCCATACCTAATATTTGAAATTGTTAAATTAAATTTAAGAGTGTGGCTAAATTTATGAAAATATCTCAAAAAAACATATAGTACTAATATACTCTGAAATGTATTTCTTTTTTAAAATAAAAATAGGTAAGTATGTTATATATTCAAAAGTGGAAGAACTTAGCACTATGGCGGTGCTAAGTCAGTAGATAAGTGCAAACCTTCTGTACATAAATGAAAAGAAGGTTTCCTACGGTGGAAGTCCTATCTTTGTAGAGTAACTATGAAATCTACCATGTTATTTTCGTCCTTTACATCTTGTAGATTACATCAAAAGCAAAAAATTATAGACAATTGTATTTAAGTTGTTGTACAGTACTCATCTTTCGTTCAAAACATCGCATTTTTGTCTTCTATAAAATTCAACATTTGTTGTCATGGACTGTGATGCCATACTTGGCACTCTATGTTTTTTTTTTAAAAAATTGTACTTTATTAGCTTTCTTTCTGGTTAGTTTTGCTTTCCACCTATCTTTTGGTTCTATGTTCTCTATCTGGGGAGTTGTCTTATAGAATACATTTTCTTCTCTATCTTTTTGACATACTTGCATTATGTTTTAGATCTCTTTCTACTAAATTATATGGATGACTCCTATAAATTTGTGTTTGTTTTATTTATGGTTAATCTTGATTTTATTGAAGAGAAAAGGAGATAAACATAGTAGAAAAAATGTATTAGAACTTTTCTTATCAAGTTGACACAAATTTGTTATTTTGACAGATCAAAAATTTTATATTTGAAGAACCAGCCTTCATCTGATTAGAACTTAGCAACTCCAAGATTTTTCATTGCAACTTTGCTTTCTAACATACGTTTGGTAGCATTTATGTCATTAGTGTCTCTATTGATGATCAACATATTACCAATATACAAATAAACAATGACCTTGCTATTTTAATGTGAACACATTTATCACTTCCATCATTCTTAAAACCATTTGCTAAAATGGTTTGGTCAAATTACTTATGTCATTGTTTGGGTGCTTGTTTTAGTCCATAATGTGACTTAACAAGTTCACATGCTTTCTTTTATTTACTAAGAACTACAAAACTCTCGGGTTGTTCCATATAAATTTCTTCCACCAATTGTCCATTTAAGAGAGTTATTTTCGCATTCATTTGATGAATTTGAAGGTCATATACCACTGCTAACATAATTAACATCCAAAGAAATGTATTTCTAGTTACTGGACAGTATGTGTCGAAGAGATCAAGACCTTATTTTTGTATAAAAGCTTTGACAAAAAGTCTTGCTTTATATTTGTAAATAGTTCCATTGACTTTAATTATTTTTTTTGAGGATTCACTTTGAACAAAAAGATTTTTTTCCTGAAGGAAGATAAACCAACTTCAAATAGGATTTCTCAAGATTGAATCAATATTACTATTGACACCATCTGTCAAAAAGGATGAGTCTACAAAAAACACAACAAATGTTACAAAATCATATTAGAAGGAAGTAGATATCCTTTGACATATACTACGCCTATGAATCTCTTTATTAAGTAAATTCTCCTTTTATTTTTTCCCAACATCGTTTAGACCTTTAACTAGACTATTCAAGTCTAAGTTTATAGTCCAAACTCTTAGGTCCTATTTTATTCCTTTTAGGAATATAAACTTGGACTTTGGCTAGTCACCCCCAAACATTGAAATATTTAAAGTTTGATTTCATTCCTTTCCATTTCTCATTTGGAATAGATTGTGTCCTGAGCAAATAAATGTTTTATTGCTTTCTTTATGAAAAGACAATTTTTTGTCGTTCCCTTTTGCCGTAAGGATAGTTCCTCCACACAAGTTTTATGGTAAACATTAACTTATAAGTGATGTAACCATCATTTCCTTCAAAGTTCATTTTTTATTAGGTTGAGGTCAATAGGGCAGCATTTTGATGGATGTTTCCACTTTTCAAACATATTTATGCAAAATGAGATTTATACTCTCCATCCCTATCACTTCTTATCTTTTTTCGAAACTGATTTCAACTTCAGTTTTATAATTTGCCTAGACGTTTCTATTACTTCATCCATACCATTCAACAAATAGACAAAACCATATCGAATGCAATTGTCAATAAAAATTATGATATACTTTTTCTCGCCATGAGATGGTATTGACTTCATATAAAAAATATCAGTGTAAATCAAATCTAAGGAATTAGAATTCCTTTCAACAGATTAGTTAGTAAGAATGCTTAGCATACTTAGATTTCACACAAACTTACATTTTTATTTATTGCACTCAAAGTTAGACAAAACTTTTAAGTTGATGAGTTTTCCTTACAAGGTTTTATAATTGAGATGCCCCAAGTGTTCATGTCACAAACATTTTGACTCAATCATGTAAGAACAAATAAAATATTGAGTTTGAAAATCTCTCCGCGAGGTAGCTTTTTTCAACAAATATTTTTTTCCAACTTCTTACAATTTTATGTGATACAAAAATTGTTTAGAGTCATCACCTTATCAAATGTCTTTTTCGGAAGAACCTTTCCATAAATTTCAATTTGATTGTTATAGAACTACCCATGAACAAAGTTTCACCGGACCCAATAAAGGCAATAAAGTCCAAATATTTATTTTACAAAATATGACAAATTATTATTCACCAATATTTATGTGTATGCCAACAGTTATATTTAGTAGACATATTTTTTCATTAAAAATCACAACAACTTAAGTGACACTTTTTCATAAAAGAACACAATTATTTTGAACAACTATATATATAATTTGGTAGTTTCATACTAGTCGCATCATATACTAGTAAAAGAAAAACTTAATAACCACAATATGAAATATACTCCAAGAATTTTGTGGGTCTAGCATAATACAAAAGTATCTTTGAATTACATATCTTTTACTCTAAAATTAAATTATACACCAAGTCTAATTTTAACTTTATCATAAGCGAATAATTCCCACATTTCAAATATAATCTCATAAATATTTTTTAAGTATTTGAAAATAGTTTCTCCACATATTTTTTCTGACTATCAAAATGTCAATGACAACGTGAAACATCTTTCGAAAATATTATTTTACGAAAGAATTTTTATAGAGCATCAATTCTCTTTGACAAACTTTACATAGTGTCAAAGTTAATTACATAGAGGCACAATCTCACAAACTCTAAGTAACTGACATTTTTCCTCTATAACAAATATACATACAAATTAGCATTTAAATAACTAACAATAAAGACAAAAAAAAATTTATACAATTTTCTATATAACAGTGAAGTTTATAGATAATCAAAAGTACAACATTTACTTATTATGCGAAGTTTTCATATTTTTCAAACCAATTATATAGTCTAATTTATCTAGAGTATAAAACTACAAAAGAATTTAGTCTTCAAAAATCAGACACAATCAAATTTCATATGGAGTATAAAACTACAAAAAAAAAATTCCTCTCCAAACAATATTAAACATATTCTTAGATTATAACATAGATATGTTACTTTTCAAATAGTCTTCTAACTATAACATTTTGACATACTATTTTATCAAACAAAAATATGCATCTCTCATTTTGAAAACTAAATAATTTTAAAGGCAATACTTTTTGCCAAGAAAAGTTCATCAAAAAATCATACGATTTGCAGAACCTTTTCCAAAGACACACTTGAAAATGTCAAAATTGTTAAAATTTAGAAAGTATTTTCCTCCATAGAAAAATAATAAGAAGGTCCCCTGGTGTAATCTTTAATCGTAATACCACCAATATTTTTTTTACATTTTTACTTCGACCTTGTTAAGTAAAACATCGAATTCTGGAGAAGTACTGCATTAATCTTTTACTTCCATGATTTGTTTCTCTGAAGCAGTAGATTACAATAAATACCAACACTATAATAATTTCCTTAAGATTTTTGTTCATCTTGTATTCCTTTGATACATAGAACAAAACTTTGAAGTGCTTGGTAAGAAACAATAAAGTTTAAAGAGCATTTAAAAAACTAGAAAATCAAGACTAGTAGAGAAAATAAAATCAAAAAACTATTAGACACAATAAAAAAATATTTTTCTCAAAGAAAGAAAATTGAGCTGAGTAAATGCACAGTGTCCCTTTATGGAAATTATTCCCCTCAAGTATCCGAGATTAACGGAATAAAGTCTCTCAAAATAGAATGATCTTACTCACCGATGTATCGGTACCTAAAACCACGGTGTTAGCGAACCATACAACGACAATAAAGTACACTTTGAATCTAGATATAGTAGTAGTAGTAGTAGAAGTCAAAAAGAAAAAAATTTTACAATGAGAGAAAATATCTCAATTTATTGAAACAAAGGGTAGTGTGAAAAGGTTCTTATTGTACCTTACCGAAAAGGTCACGAACCTCTGGAAAAGTTAAAGTCTTTCTGAAAGGTCACAACCTCTAATAAAAGTCACAACTTTTCATAAATTTTGCAACTCTTCATAAAAGTCATAACTTCTCATAAAAGTCGCAACTCTTCATAAAAGTTGCAACTCTTGATAAAAGTCGCAACTCTTCATTTTCCATTTACACTTTTTAAAATCTAACAATTTACCCCTACAGTAAATTTTTTGGTAAAAAAATTAACCCCTTCTTCTGCAATTGCATTTTCTGATTGTGCCAATGAGCCATCAGATTTAGTAATTCAACTTATGTAAAGAGTCTTTCTTCTTCCTCTCACTAGACTGTGAAAGAATTCATTGTTCATTTCCCCTTCCTCAAACCACTGCACACTAGCTTTTTGTCTTCAAAACTCTTCTTCAAAATGTACAAAAACCTTCATATCTAAATGAGTCATCTGAAGAATACTTATGTTAACGGTTGATGGATCGTCAAGAAATAATTTCTCCTTTAATTTCACTATCTCTTCTACAATTACTTGTTTAAAGATATACCCAAAATTTTCTTTCCTCCACTTGGCTAATGCCTTCTTGATCCTCTTTTGTTTCTGCTTAAGCTGTACAAAAATATAATCTGAACTCGTAGCCACCCAATTATGCTCCACCACTTCTTTAAATCCTCTCTTTTAGTCCAAAACTTGAGAAACCTGAAAGGTTTGACAATATTGAATGCTTTTTATTGAGGGAATGAATTTTATCTTCTTACATAATTTTGAGAATTTTTCATAGAACTAGACACATATATACGTAATTATTTAAAAGTATATAGTAATTTTTGGATCTACATCAATAGTCAATAAGGATGAAATTTACATTTGTTGGGTTTTAAAAGGTATGAATGGAAAATTAAGAGTTGCGACTTTTATGAATAGTTGTAGTTTTTATGAAAAGTGGCGACTTTTATGAATAGTTGTAGTTTTTATGAAAAGTCGCAACATTTATTAAAATTTGTGACATTTATGAGTAGTTGTGACTTTTATGAAAGCTTTTGACCTTTCCGAAAGATTGTGAATTTTCCAATGGTTTGTGACCTTTTCAGTAAGGCACAATAAAAAAAAATTCACACTACCCTTTGTTTTCTATAAATTGAGGGATTTCCTCATTTTAGTTGAACGAATTTTTCTTGACTTCTTCTACTACTACTAAATCTAGTCTTCTAAGGGTACTTTACTACCGTTGAGTGGTTCACTGACATCGTGGTATTAGGTACCGATACACCGGTGAGTAAGATCGTTCGTTCATGGGAGGAAATATTCCATTAACCTCGGATAGTTGAAGGGAATAATTTCCTTTAGGGGACATTGTGCATTCAGTGGCTCGATTTACTTTCTTTGAGAAAAATATTTTTATATTTTTGCGAACATGTTTTTTATTCTATTTTTCTGCTAGTTTTAATTTTCTAGTTTTAAATTCTCCTTAAACTTTGTTATTTCTTAACAAGTTCTTCAAAGTTTTGTTCTATGTATCTTAGGAATACAAGATGAACAACAATCTTAAGGAAATTATTATAATGTTGTTATTTCTTGTATTCTACTTATTGAGAGAAAACAAATCATGGAAGTAGAAGATTAATGCAGTACTTCGCTAGAATTTTGTGCTTTGCTTAGCAAGGTGGAAGTGAGAATATACTAGAAGAATTAGTGGTATTTCGGTTAATGATTACACCAGGTAACCTTCTTATTATTTTATCTAAGGAGGAAAATAGTTTCTAAAAGTTCACAATTTTGATATTTATCATGTATGTCTTAGAAAAAAGATCTGCAAACAATATAATTGTTGAATGAATTTTTCTTGGCAAACAGTGTTGCCTTTAAAAATCTTTAGTTTGCAGAATGAGAGATGCACATTTTTGTTTGATAAAATATTATGTCAAAATATTATAGTTGGAAAGATATTTGAAAAGAAAAGCATATCTACGTAATAATCTAAGAATATGTTTAATTATTTATGGAGACTAAAAAAACTTTTGTAGTTTTGCACTCCATGTGAAATTTAATTGTGTCTGATTTTTTTAGTCTAAAAACTTTTGTAGTTTTTTTACTCTGGATATATTAGACTATGCAATTGGTTTGAAGAACATGAAAACTTCACATAATAAGTCAATGTTGTACTTTTGATTCTCTATAAACTTCACTATTATATAGAAACAAATTGTACAAAAAAAGTTTTTGTCTTTATTGTTTGTATTCTAATACTAAGTGGTATGTCTATTTGTGATAGAGGAAAAATACTAGTGAGTCAGTTTATGGTTTTGTGCCTTTATGGAATGAACTTTTACATTGTGTAAAGATTGTCAAATGGAATTGAAGCACAATAATTCTTTTGTAGAATAATATTTACAAAAGAGGTTTCAGGTTGTCAATGCCACTTTGATTGAATGGGAAAAAAATATGTAGAAAAACTAATTTCAAATACTTGATTATTTCTGAGATCATATTTATAATGTAGGCGGTTCGTTGCTAAATTAGACCTAATCTAAATTTGGAGCACAAGATATGAAACTCGATGATACTTTTGGATTATATTAGACCCACAAAATTCATGCAGTATATTTAATATTGTTGTCGTTGAGTTTCTCTTTTACTAGTATATGGTATGACTAGTAAGAAACTACCAAATTACATGTATACTTTTTCAAAATGATTGAATTCTTTTCTGTAAAAGTATCTTAAAATGTTGTGACTTTTCATGAAAAGATGTCTATTGAATATAACTATATGTATAGACATAAATATTGGTCAATAGTCATTTCTGATGTTTTTTAAAAGAAACATTTGGAGTATATTGCCTTTATTGGACTCGATGAGTCTTTGTTCATGGGTAGTTCTATAACAATGAAATTCAAAGTTATGGAAAGGTCCTTCCGAAAAGGACATTTGACAAGGTGATGATTCTAAACTATAATTGTATCACACAAAATTGTAAGAAATAGGAACAAATATTTGTGCGCAAAAGCTACCTCACAGAAAGTTTTTCAAACTCAATATTTTAATTTTCTTCCTACTTGCTTGAGTCAAACTGTTTGTGAAATGAACACTTGAAGCATGTCAAATACAAAACTTTTTAAAAAGTGATCAACATAGAAATTTTGTCTAACTTTTAGTGCAAAGTTTATGTGAAATCTAATTATGCTTAGCATTCTTATTAATCTGTTGAACGGAATTCTAATCCCTTAGAGTTGATTTACACTAACATTTGTGATATGAGGTCAACACCTTATCGTAGTGAAAAAATGTATCTCATAACCTTCATTGACAATTGCATTAGAAATGAATATATCTATTTGCTGAATTGTAAAGATGAAGCAAAAGAAACGTCTAGAAAATATAACATCAAAGTTTAAAAGGAGTTGGAAAAAAGATAAGAAGTGATAAGGATGGAGAGTATAAATCTCCTTCTGTAGAAATATTTTTTGGAAAGTGGAATTATCCATCAAACTGCTGCCCTATTCACCTCAATCTAATGAAAAATCAAACGTTGAAAGAAATGATGGATGCATTTTTTATAAATTCATATTTACCACAAAATTTGTGTTGAGGAATTATCCTTACTGCAAAAGGGAACAATAAAAAGATTTATCTTTTCAGAAAGAAAGTAATTTTGTTTGTTTTGGACACAATACATTCCATATGAGAAATGGAAAGGAAGTAAATCCAACTTGAAATATTTTAAAGTGTGGGAATGTTTAGCCAAAGTTCAAGTTCCTATTCCTAAAAGGATTAAAATAGGATCTAAGACTGTGAACTGTAAAATTAGACTTGAGTAGTCCAGTGAACGGTCTAAAAGACCTTGGAGAAAAAATGAGAATGTAGTTAGTAAAGAGATTTAGAGGCATAGGAAATGTCAATGGACATCTACTTCCTTCGAACATTACGTTGTAACATTTCTTGTGTCTTTTGTAGACTCATCCTTTTGGAAAGATGCTGTCAATAGTGAGATTGCTTCAATCTTGAGCAACCATATTTGAAGTTAATTGATTTTCTTCCAGAAAATAAACCTTTGAGTTCAAAGTGAATCTTGAGAAGGAAAATGAAAGTCAATGGAACTATTGACGAATACAAAGCAAGACTTTTTGTCAAGGTTGTTGACAAAAACAAGGTTTTGATTTTGTCGACAGATACTCGTTAGTTACTAGAATTATATTCATTCGGTTGTTAATTACATTAGCTGCGGTATATGACCTCAAAATTCATCAAATGAATGCGAAAACAATTTTCATAAATAGAGAATTTGAGGAAGAAATTTATATGGAACTCGAGGGTTTTGTGGTTCCTGGTAAAGAAAAGAAAGACTTGTTAAGTCACATTATGGACTAAAACGAGCACCCAAACAATGACATAACAAATTTGACCAAACTATGTTGGTAAATTTTATTTAAGAATGATGGAAGTGATGAATGTATTTATATTAAAATGACAAGATCATTGTTTGTTTGTATATTGGTGATATGTGGATCATCTGTAGAGACACTAAGGACATAAATGTTACTAAACATATGCTAGGAAGCATCTTTGATATGAAAAATCGTGGAGTTGTTGATGTGATCTTAGGTATAAGAATCCTTAGAACTCCAGATGTTTAGCATTTTCACGGTCTCATTCGATTGAAATGGTACTTGACTAGTTCAAATATTTGGACTTTAATATTATCAAGACTCCAATAATGTGAGTTTTGCAATTCAAAAGAATGAAGGTGAAAGTAACTCACAATTGGATTATGCTAGAGTATTGGGAAGTATGAGAAATAATAGAAAGAGTACGTGATTATATATAGCATGTGCTATTAATAAATTGAGTCGGTTCACGAATAATCTTAATCAAACTTTTTGGATGACAATGAAAATAGTTTTGAGGTATTTAAACATACTCAAAACTATGTCTTGCAGTATCCAAATATCCTACAATATTGAAAGGATATAGTGATTCAAATTAGATCATCGGGATAAAATGAAGTAAAATCCACGACTGGATATATATTTACTCTTGGTGGAGGAGCAGTCTCTTAGAAATCTTCCAAAAAGACATGTATCACTAGCTCTAAAATTATCTCTAAGCTAGATGCATAAGGCCGGTGAACAAGTTGAAAGAATCTGGTATTTCTTGATAGATATTCTCTTTGGACCAAACCTTTGACATCAATATGCATACACATACATAGTTAAGATGCATTAGTACGACATGGACCATGATGTATAACGAAAAGTCTCGTCATATGAGACATCAAAATGATACCGTTAGAAAGCTACTTTCTAGTGGAGTTGTCACAATTGACTATGCAAAGTCAAAGGATAATGTGTTAGATACACTTACAAAAAGGCATAACTAGAAAGAAAATTGAAATATTATTTAAGGGAATGCGTTTACGGCTTAGGAAAAATAATCATGGAGGTAACTCGATCTAGCAGACTGGAGATCCCAAGAGCTAGATTCAAGGAGAAGAACAATGTTTTGACTGAGTGTTCGGCATTGTCAACTAACTCAATCTATTCCCATTATAAAGACAATGCTCAGGAACAAGGATAAAATATTAAAACTTGTTAATGAGTTAATAAAGCTTAAAGTTCTTAATGATTTGCTATGTTTGGTAGATTTGACCAAATAGTGTATCTACGTGATAACATGTTTAAAAATCTTCTAGGTGAGTGTGAATTATAAGACACTTTAAAGAGGATAATTGTGAAAACTCCATTTCTCTATACACTCATGAAACCATGAGGTGTTCATTGATGAAACGAACACAATCGTAAGAATCATAAACGGTAAAGGGTTAATATTGTGACATATGATTGTCTAGGTACAAACCAATGCTCGATGGTTCAAAGATATTGCATCTACCGATTGACCGGGTATATCTGATAGATGTTCACTACTGAAAGTCCAAGGGGAAACCTATTTATGGAGATGAAATTTATTCTAGCTTGTAAAGTACACATACTTCGCCGTTTCTTTGTCTCAGAATCATTCCCCATTCATGCGGGGGATTTTTGTGTTTTAAAGGTCCGAATGGAAAATGAAGAGTTGCCACTTTTATGAAATGTTGTGACTTTCATGAAAAATTTTGACTTTATATGAGGAGTTGTGACTTTTATGAAAAATTGCGACTTTTATGAAGAGTTGGGACTTTTATGAAAAGTTGCGATTTTTATGAAAAATTGTGACTTTTATGAAAAGTTGTGACTTCTATGAAAAGTTGTGACTTTTCAGAAAGATTGTACGTTTCCGAAAGATTGTGACTTTCAAGGAGTTCAACCTTTTCGGTAAGGCACAATAAGAATCACTTCACACTACCCTTTGTTTTCTATAAATGAGGGATTTCCTCTAAATTTAGTTGAACGAATTTTTCTGGACTTCTTCTTCTACGACTTAATCTAGTCTTCTAAGGGTACTTTACCACCGTTGAGTGTTTCGGTGACACCGTGGTTTTATGTATCGATACAGCGGTGTGTAAGATCGTTCTATATTGGAAGAATATATTTCATTAACCTCGGGTACTCGAGGGTAATAATTTCCTTAAGGTGCTTTTGACTCTATTACACAAAACAACAAAATACTAACTATTAACTTTAAGACTTATTGGCCTTATTTATAATAGCCGACATACTTTAATAAATATGTCTTTCTTTTACATTTGTCAAGATGCTTATCTCTTCTTTTGCTTTTTGTCTGCCACCTTATCTTCTTCTTTCCACATATCTTTATTCTATTTGGACATCTGGGATAACATTATTTTCTCCTTGACATTTTGAACATATATGATCAGGATATTTTTGTCCAATAATTTTGCAATATCTGGTTAATAAGTTTTCCGAAATAAAATCTTTCCTTAATGCTCTTGTTGTTGGTTTTTGCTCTGGTTGAAGTAAACTAAGTATCCATTGGCGTATCTCTTCCATATCTTGTTCTCTAACTTCTCTAGAATTTGAGTATATCATAACTTGTTCTCGTACATAATAGCTCCATACTGAATTTCCATTTAAATAATTATTGGTTAATTCATTTAGAATAGTTGCTATTCCAATAACTCTTTTGTTGGCGTAGAATTCTGGTATCTCAATCCTTGGTATTTCTGGCTGAGTTCCAATATCTTCTGGAATTATCATATCTCTAGTCAAACCAATTTTTACAACTTGTATAATTGGCTTTATTTCATCAAATAATATCTCTGCTGGTGCTGAATAAAACTTTATATAAAATAACGTTCCTTTAGTAATTCTTTTATAGTTCATGAATGCTTTATATAGTTCTGGTATAGTTGATATTTCTTCTCCTGTTTGGGTATAAACTGTGTTAAGTAATCCATAACTATAACAAGTTTTTACTAGATTTGCATTAGTGCCTGGTTGTGCTATTAATTTATTATATCCTTGTAGTTTTTGGGTTATAAAATCAGTATGAGGGTCTTTAGTATTTGTAGATCTTGGTGTTGAATTTAAATAATTTTGGATTTTGTATAGGTTTTCAATATATGAACGGGTTATATGGTTATAGGCTTTTTTTATCTTGGTTTAAGCTTTCTGAATAAGTAGTTGTCTGTGGTGGTACAAATAATTGGTCTTTTTGGGTTTTTGGTATAAATGGTTTATCAAAAATTTTATTCATATTTGAATTTATATATTTTGTTCCACTGACTCCTTTTGTTGTAGATGTACTGGTTGTAGCTGTATTTAAACAAACATTATTATGGGTTTTATGGAGTTTCCCAACGTCTCCTTGTAACTCTGGATTTTTTCTGTCTTCCGATCGACATAGCTCTGGAATGTTTTTGTCTTCCGATTGACATAGTTCTGCATGCTGCTGACTTATATTTTTCAATTTTTGTAACTCTTTATCCATACTATCCACTTTTATAGAAAGTGTAGTAATAGCTTTAAGTATTTCTTCCATTGTAGCTCTTTCTTGAGAGATAGTCTGCAATAACATTTTTATCAGTCTTAATTATCTCAATTGTAAATGTAAAATTTAATATATATTCTTTATTTTTTATTTGTTGGAAAATTGTATTATCAAATATAATTTTTTTTTCTACTGATTCTTCATCCTGATATTCTTCTTTAGATATTATTTTTATATTTTCCTCAGTCATTGTATTTCTTCAGTTATTATTTCATTATCTAATTCCATATTTATTCCTTCAATTTCATATTCATTTTCTATATCTGAGATTTCATATATACTATCATCATCATTTAAGTCATAGTCTATATAATCTATTTGCATATATTTTTCTTCATTCATAATTATTTCTGCTATTTGTTTTTCTTTTATATTTTTAGGTAATTTACAATCTCTAGCTAAATGTCCTAACTTTCCACAATTGTAACAATTACAATTTGATAATTTTCTTTTTCTTCTATATGGTCCTTTTATTTTATAATTTTTTACATAATATCTTTTTTTTGGATTTTTATATTTATATCTAGTTTTAGTTTTTCTATAATTTTTATATTTTCTAGGTTTTTTATAATATTTATCTTTGCAACCGAATTGTGGTGCTATTTTGTTTTTACAGCATGCTAGATTTTTTATTAATACTTTTTCCATTTTTAATCTTTCTTTTTGATTTTCACATAACTGAATAAACCATTGTTGTAAGAATTTTATTCTAGCTCCTAAAGTATCGGTCATTCCTTCATTATTCCAATCTTTAATTACATTTGTACTAAATGGTTCTGGTAATTTTGTAAAATATTGTTGTTTTATTTCTTTTGCTTCATCTGTATTATATTTTGCTTTGTAATAGTATTCTTTAAATGCACATGTGTATTCTTCTATGTAACACATATTACATATTGATAATTTTGACATTAATTGTCTATTTATTATTTTTTTCTTTATTTTGTTCTTTTATATCTGTAGTCATACTTCCAAATTCATTTCTTATTGCTAGTTCATATTTATCTAATATATCTATATTAGATGTTGTTGTTGATCCATCTATTTTTCTATCACTCCTTAGTGCTGCTATACTTTCTAATGGTAAATTTTCTATCCATAATTTTGTTGTTCCTACAAATGTTCTTTCTATATAGCCTGGTGTATCTTTTACTGGTATTTTATTATCAACTAATTGTTTAGATAAATTTCCTACCCATAATAAGATTACCTTGTTTATATCTATAATACAATCTAAGTCTAAAAAGTTATTTTGTTCTATTATTGATCTAGGTATCCATTTTTTATTTAATCTACTATTCCATATTGCATTTGTTCTATCTGATCTTTCATAACTTTCTGTATAATAAGTTGGTATTGATCTTCTAGGATTAGTTCTAGGACTATTATCTGGAGTTTTAACTTTTGGTGTGCTTGATTTATTTATATCTCCTGTATTTATTTCTAATTTTTTCAATTTATCTACTTGTTCTAAGATTTCTGTATATGTTTCACTTATATCACTTATTTCTGAATTTTGATCATTCGTATCTAATTCGTTTATTTCATCATTGATTTCATTTATTTCAAGATTTTCATTTTCATTTAATATTTGTTTCATTTTATTTATTTCATTAGCCAATTCAACTTCTTTTTCTTTTTCTTTTTCTATTTGTTTTTCTTTTTGTTTAGTTTCATATAATAATTTTAAATGAGCTAATTCTTTTTCTAATTCATTTATTTTTGTATTTTTTGTTTCTTCTATTTTTTGTATTTCTTGTTTTGCTTGTGTTTTTATTTTTTCAATTTCTTTAGCTTTATCTATTTCTTCATTTTCTTTTGTTATTCTTATCATAGCCGTTAAACTATCTTCTAATTTTGCTGTTTCTTTTTCTAACATTAAATATAATTTTTCTCCTATTTTTTTATATCTTCTTCCTAAGTTTGAAAATACTATTTTTATTATTAGTCCTTCTTGATTTTCATAAGTTTTCTCATCTACTGCAAATTCTTCTTTATTCATTATGTTCATTATTATGGTATATATCATATTGTAATTTATATTCTAGACAATTTATTTGTATTTCTAATTCAAATATAATTTTTCTTTGGATTGTTATTGCTTTACTACTTACTCCTGCAAATATATTTTCTATTAATCTTTCTTTTTTAAATTCATACTCATATCTTTTTTCATTTATTTTTTCTATCAGTTGTTGTTTATATATTCTTCTGTCCATATTGTTTTTTCAAATAACAAATATATTTATATTCTGTTTTTGAAATTATGTCTATCAACAAATTTTCTTTAATAGTATCTTTTTTAGTGGTTTTTAATAATTCATATTTTGTATATAAGTTATTTAACTTTTTCTTCATCTTTTTTACCTTTCTTTCTATATTATTATTTTCCTTTTTCATTTTTTAAGAAAATATTTTTTCATAATATTCTTTTTTTATTATATTCAATCTTTGTATTTCCTTAGCATTATTTTCTATATATTCCAAATATTCTTCTTCTCTAAGATATATATATTTATTTACATTTTCAATTAATAATTTTTCTTCTAGCTCTATTTTTTCTTTAGTTTCTTTCCATAATATCAAATATCTATAATTTATCATTGATCTCTATATAATTCTATATCATCATATAAATAATCAAGATCAAAATCATCTGAGATAATTAATTCTGACCATCCATAAGTTGTTTCTTCAATTATTTCATATGTTACTAATCTATCATAGATTATTCTTCTTATGTCAGCATCAAGATCTTTCAATATATAAAACAATAATATCATGTAATTTATATCATCATCTAACAAATAGGTAGTCATTTTATCATTTTTTCACTAAAATTTCATTCCTTCTAACCTCTTCACAGATTATACTTATTCATTATGCAATAATAACAATTTAATAATCATCTCGTCTAGTCACTACTATGGTTTTCTTCTTCAATCAGTTACCCTAACAGCACCTCAACTCTGTGTACTCCCCTAAACGGCCTTCTTTGCCTACCGGTTTCCACTTTAGGATGGCATAGTCTGGGCTTACCTACTCTCAGAATATTGCCATAGCAAACCTTCTAAAGATGATTATTATAACATTATTAAAGTATAATAAATACTTATAATCAAGAAGAGATTATTAGGAATAAAGTAGTTTAGCTACTCATGAATAAAATTGAGTATACCTGTTCTTGTAGATTGATCGTATCTTATTTGTTTTCCATAACTTATTTGCTTATCTAGCTCTGATACCAATGGGAGGGGGAAAGCGGAATGAGGAGAATTGTTTAGAGAAATGATGAAAGAAGTTAGCTGATGATTTATTTATGAGGGAAAGTCCCTTATTTATACATGACTCTCTACACAACACAACAAAATATTAACTATGTACTTTAAGACTTATTGGCCTTTACTATTTATAATGGCCGACATACTTTTGACTCTATTACACAAAACAACAAAATACTAACTATTAACTTTAAGACTTATTGGCCTTATTTATAATGGCCGACATAGTTTAATAAATATCTCTTTCTTTTACATTTGTCAAGATACTTATCTCTTCTTTTGCTTTTTGTCTGCCACCTTATCTTCTTCTTTCCACATATCTTTATTCTATTTGGACATCTGGGATAACATTATTTTCTCCTTGATATTTTGAACATATATGATCAAGATATTTTTGTCCAATAATTTTGCAATATCTGGTTAATAAGTTTTCCGAAATAAAATCTTTCCTTAATGCTCTTGTTGTTGGTTTTTGCTCTGGTTGAAGTAAACTAAGTATCCATTGGCGTATCTCTTCCATATCTTGTTCTCTAACTTCTCTAGAATTTGAGTATATCATAACTTGTTCTCGTACATAATAGCTCCATACTGAATTTCCATTTAAATAATTATTGGTTAATTCATTTAGAATAGTTGCTATTTCAATAACTCTTTTGTTGGCGTAGAATTCTGGTATCTCAATCCTTGGTATTTCTGGCTGAGTTCCAATATCTTCTGGAATTATCATATCTCTAGTCAAACCAATTTTTACAACTTGTATAATTGGCTTTATTTCATCAAATAATATCTCTGCTGGTGCTGAATAAAACTTTATATAAAATAACGTTCCTTTAGTAATTCTTTTATAGTTCATGAATGCTTTATATAGTTCTGGTATAGTTGATATTTCTTCTCCTGTTTGGGTATAAACTGTGTTAAGTAATCCATAACTATAACAAGTTTTTACTAGATATGCATTAGTGCCTGGTTGTGCTATTAATTTATTATATCCTTGTAGTTTTTGGGTTATAAAATCAGTATGAGGGTCTTTAGTATTTGTAGATCTTGGTGTTGAATTTAAATAATTTTGGATTTTGTATAGGTTTTCAATATATGAACGGGTTATATGGTTATAGGCTTTTTTTATCTTGGTTTAAGCTTTCTGAATAAGTAGTTGTCTGTGGTGGTACAAATAATTGGTCTTTTTGGGTTTTTGGTATAAATGGTTTATCAAAGATTTTATTCATATTTGAATTTATATATTTTGTTCCACTGACTCCTTTTGTTGTAGATGTACTGGCTGTAGCTGTATTTAAACAAACATTATTATGGGTTTTATGGAGTTTCCCAACGTCTCCTTGTAACTCTGGATTTTTTCTGTCTTCCCATCGACATAGCTCTGGAATTTTTTTGTCTTCCGATTGACATAGTTCTGCATGCTGCTGACTTATATTTTTCAATTTTTGTAACTCTTTATCCATACTATCCACTTTTATAGAAAGTGTAGTAATAGCTTTAAGTATTTCTTCCATTGTAGCTCTTTCTTGAGAGATAGTCTGCAATAACATTTTTATCAGTCTTAATTATCTCAATTGTAAATGTAAAATTTAATATATTTAATACTAATCTCCTTATTTCTTTGTCGTGACTGAATCATCTATCTTTCTTGTTATCCACCATTTTACTTGTGTGTTATCTGTTCTTACAATGAATTTATTATAAACAATATATGGTTCAAATGCTAATAAACATTTATATAATGCTAATAGTTCTTTTCTATTTATTTCCCATTTTAATTGTGCTTCTGTATATGATCCTGAATAATATCTACAGTGATGTTCTATTTTTTCATTTTCATATTTATATTTTAAAACTCCTCCATAACTATGATTACTTGAATCTGTTTCAACTATATAAGTAAATATTTTATTTTCATCAGGAAAATAGAGTTTTGGTAATTTTTTACATAAGTTCTTAATATTTCTTATATGTTCTTTGTCTTTATTATCAAAATGATATTCAACATCTTTTTTAAGTTTTCTATGTAGTGGTTTTAAATATTCTGCTAATTTTGGTATGTATTCTCGTACTTGGTTTACTAATCCTAAAAAGGATTGTAATTTCTTTTTTGTATCTATATCTTCATCTAGGTTGATTATTTTCTGTACTATATGTGTTTGCATTTTTACACCATTTTTATCTATTTGTATTCCTAGAAATTCTATCTGTGATTTCATAGTTTCTGCTTTCTTTCTACTCAAACTTATACCTGATTGTTTAATTATATGTATAAATTTTTCTAATAACCTAATATGTTCATCTTGTGTTCTAGAAAATAATAATATATCATCTATATAAACAATACAGTTTTCTAGTTGGATAAAATAGTTATCCATAAAATGTTGATATCTACCTGGTGCATTTTTATATCCAAATGGTAAAACATTCCATTCATAAAAACCTTGTGGTACTGTAAATGCTGTTAATTGTTTAAATTCTTCTTCTAGTTTTAAATGATAAAATCCTGACTTACAATCAAATTTACTAAAATAATTATATCCTTGTATCTGTCTTATTTTTAATATCTTATTTGGTATTGGATAATTATAAGTTTTAGTTTTAGCATTTAGATTACGATAATCTATAACCATTCTACTTTTACCTCTTTTTTGTTCACTATGTTTATTTACTATGAATGCTGGACTTGTATGTTTACTATTACTCTCTTGTATGTAATTATCTTTTAATAATTCATCTATATGTATTTTAAATTCATTTAAATCATCAAAATTATATTTTAATGGTTTTTGTATTATTATACTATTTTCATCTATTAATTCAATTTTTACTTATGTCTTATGCTTTTCCCATCCTTTTAATGGATTTTCGCTATATAAAAGTTCTAATTGTTCATTTATCATTTTAATCTTATCTATTGTAAATATGATGATTTCTAGTTGGTTTATTTCTTTTCTATTTATATTTATATTTTCCATTTCTTGATTTATTTTTTCACTTTCTTTTATCCATTCTTTTGGTTTTCTTTGTTTATTATTTACTCTTTTTGCTCATATTTTATATCCACATGGTGTAGTAAACCACCAATGTGTTTTAGTTATAATATGAGGATATAGTTTATCTAAAAATGGCATTCCTAATAACATATCTTTTGTTGTAAATTCAAAATTATACATTTCTTCTATTATTAAGATTTTATCTCATATTTGTATTTTTATATTTTTTGCTTTGTATGTAATCATGCTACTTTCATTGTTAAATTCTGTTACTACCATAGGTGTTTTTAATTTTTCCCATTTATCTTCTGGTAAACAATTATATTTACATATATTTGTTTCTGCTCCTGTATCTATCATAGGCGTATAATATCTGTTGTGATATCCTTCTACAATAAGTTTTGCAAGTATATATATCTTCATTACTCATTTTGTTCTTTTTATAATTATTTTCTTATTTTGACAGGTTATGATTAGTTGTTCATCTTCTATTTTATATGGTGTAAATTGATCTAACCATTTTATTCCTAAAGTAATATTTTGATTTCCTTGGTAAATTCTAAATGGTATTAATAATAATATTCCTCCTATAATTATTTCTTTTTCTACTATTTCTTCATTTATAGTTATAATTTCACTAGGTAATCCAGGGCATACATGTCCTGTTTTTGTAATTTCTGTATCTAAAACTAATTCTCTAATTATATAATTATCTTCTTGTCCTGTATTTATCAATATCCTGTATCTCTTTTCATTAATTATTCCAGTTATAAAATAATGCTTTGGTGTTTCTTCTTCTGTATTTAATATTTTAGGAATTTCATATTTTCTTTTGGATGTACTAGCTCTCGATGAAGTAGTCCTATTTAATATATTTGGCATGCTTGAAATACTTATTCTTTCTTTTACTATTTCTAAGTCTTCTTCTATGTCCATTTCTTTATAACTATAATCATTATTATCTATTATAGTAATTACTTTGGTCAAAAGGGTTTTCTATTTTTATTCTATCAATTTTATTTTTTGCCATTACTTTATGTTTTGTTGTTAATATATATAGGTTTTTACATCTTGCTGTAAATATTTTACTTCCTGGTGCTAATTCTATTCCTGATAGTTTCCAATATAATACCAATGATTTATCTATGTTTCTATCTGTTAATGCTATTGAATAATTTGCACTTATTATAAATTTAAATTTTTGGTATATTAAATTTCCTTTTACTGCACTTATTACGCTCTTTTCTATAGGGTGTATTATTCTATCATCTGCTAAATATATTTCAATAGGTGTATCTATTCCTTCTCTAAAACATGCTTTTATTAGTATTTATGTTCCTCCTAAATGTACATATTTTATAGGTGTCTTTGCTTTTATATGTTGTATTTCTTGATTTATCATTCTTTTATTTAATATAGGTATTTGTGCTTTTTCTTTTGTATATTTACAATCTACAATATGTTCTTTTTGACTAACTACATAATATTCTTCTTTATTTCTTTTAAACCAATTTTTTAAAGTGGGTACTTCTAATACTTTTTCTACACTTAAATCTAATTCTTTATTTTTTATTTGTTGGAAAATTGTATTATCAAATATAATTTTTTGTTCTACTGATTCTTCATCCTGATATTCTTCTTTAGATATTATTTTTATATTTTCCTCAGTCATTGTATTTCTTCAGTTATTATTTCATTATCTAATTCCATATTTATTCCTTCAATTTCATATTCATTTTCTATATCTGAGATTTCATATATACTATCATCATCATTTAAGTCATAGTCTATATAATCTATTTGCATATATTTTCTTCATTCATAATTATTTCTGCTATTTGTTTTCCTTTTATATTTTTAGGTAATTTACAATCTCTAGCTAAATGTCCTAACTTTCCACAATTGTAACAATTACAATTTGATAATTTTCTTTTTCTTCTATATGGTCCTTTTATTTTATAATTTTTTACATAATATCTTTTTCTTGGATTTTTATATTTATATCTAGTTTTAGTTTTTCTATAATTTTTATATTTTCTAGGTTTTTTATAATATTTATCTTTGCAACCGAATTGTGGTGCTATTTTGTTTTTACAGCATGCTAGATTTTTTATTAATACTTTTTCCATTTTTAATCTTTCTTTTTGATTTTCACATAACTGAATAAACCATTGTTGTAAGAATTTTATTCTAGCTCCTAAAGTATCGGTCATTCCTTCATTATTCCAATCTTTAATTACATTTGTACTAAATGGTTCTGGTAATTTTGTAAAATATTGTTGTTTTATTTCTTTTGCTTCATCTGTATTATATTTTGCTTTGTAATAGTATTCTTTAAATGCACATGTGTATTCTTCTATGTAACACATATTACATATTGATAATTTTGACATTAATTGTCTATTTATTATTTTTTTCTTTATTTTGTTCTTTTATATCTGTAGTCATACTTCCAAATTCATTTCTTATTGCTAGTTCATATTTATCTAATATATCTATATTAGATGTTGTTGTTGATCCATCTATTTTTCTATCACTCCTTAGTGCTGCTATACTTTCTAATGGTAAATTTTCTATCCATAATTTTGTTGTTCCTACAAATGTTCTTTCTATATAGCCTGGTGTATCTTTTACTAGTATTTTATTATCAACTAATTGTTTAGATAAATTTCCTATCCATAATAAGATTACCTTGTTTATATCTATAATACAATCTAAGTCTAAAAAGTTATTTTGTTCTATTATTGATCTAGGTATCCATTTTTTATTTAATCTACTATTCCATATTGCATTTGTTCTATCTGATCTTTCATAACTTTCTGTATAATAAGTTGGTATTGATCTTCTAGGATTAGTTCTAGGACTATTATCTGGAGTTTTAACTTTTGGTGTGCTTGATTTATTTATATCTCCTGTATTTATTTCTAATTTTTTCAATTTATCTACTTGTTCTAAGATTTCTGTATATGTTTCACTTATATCACTTATTTCTGAATTTTGATCATTCGTATCTAATTCGTTTATTTCATCATTGATTTCATTTATTTCAAGATTTTCATTTTCATTTAATATTTGTTTCATTTTATTTATTTCATTAGCCAATTCAACTTCTTTTTCTTTTTCTTTTTCTATTTGTTTTTCTTTTTGTTTAGTTTCATATAATAATTTTAACTGAGCTAATTCTTTTTCTAATTCATTTATTTTTGTATTTTTTGTTTCTTCTATTTTTTGTATTTCTTGTTTTGCTTGTGTTTTTATTTTTTCAATTTCTTTAGCTTTATCTATTTCTTCATTTTCTTTTGTTATTCTTATCATAGCCGTTAAACTATCTTCTAATTTTGCTGTTTCTTTTTCTAACATTAAATATAATTTTTCTCCTATTTTTTTATATCTTCTTCCTAAGTTTGAAAATACTATTTTTATTATTAGTCCTTCTTGATTTTCATAAGTTTTCTCATCTACTGCAAGTTCTTCTTTATTCATTATGTTCATTATTATGGTATATATCATATTGTAATTTATATTCTAGACAATTTATTTGTATTTCTAATTCAAATATAATTTTTCTTTGGATTGTTATTGTTTTACTACTTACTCCTGCAAATATATTTTCTATTAATTTTTCTTTTTTAAATTCATACTCATATCTTTTTTCATTTATTTTTTCTATCAGTTGTTGTTTATATATTCTTCTGTCCATATTGTTTTTTCAAATAACAAATATATTTATATTCTGTTTTTGAAATTATGTCTATCAACAAATTTTCTTTAATAGTATCTTTTTTAGTGGTTTTTAATAATTCATATTTTGTATATAAGTTATTTAACTTTTTCTTCATCTTTTTTACCTTTCTTTCTATATTATTATTTTCCTTTTTCATTTTTTAAGAAAATATTTTTTCATAATATTCTTTTTTTTATTATATTCAATCTTTGTATTTCTTTAGCATTATTTTCTATATATTCCAAATATTCTTCTTCTCTAAGATATATATATTTATTTACATTTTCAATTAATAATTTTTCTTCTAGCTCTATTTTTTCTTTAGTTTCTTTCCATAATATCAAATATCTATAATTTATCATTGATCTCTATATAATTCTATATCATCATATAAATAATCAAGATCAAAATCATCTGAGATAATTAATTCTGACCATCCATAAGTTGTTTCTTCAATTATTTCATATGTTACTAATCTATCATAGATTATTCTTCTTATGTCAGCATCAAGATCTTTCAATATATAAAACAATAATATCATGTAATTTATATCATCATCTAACAAATAGGTAGTCATTTTATCATTTTTTCACTAAAATTTTATTCCTTCTAACCTCTTCACAGATTATACTTATTCATTATGCAATAATAACAATTTAATAATCATCTCGTCTAGTCACTACTATGGTTTTCTTCTTCAATCAGTTACCCTAACAGCACCTCAACTCTGTGTACTCCCCTAAACGGCCTTCTTTGCCTACCGGTTTCCACTTTAGGATGGCATAGTCTGGGCTTACCTACTCTCAGAATATTGCCATAGCAAACCTTCTAAAGATGATTATTATAACATTATTAAAGTATAATAAATACTTATAATCAAGAAGAGATTATTAGGAATAAAGTAGTTTAGCTACTCATGAATAAAATTGAGTATACCTGTTCTTGTAGATTGATCGTATCTGATTTGTTTTCCATAACTTATTTGCTTGCATAGCTCTGATACCAATGGGAGGGGGAAAGCGGAATGAGGAGAATTTTTTAGAGAAATGATGAAAGAAGTTAGCTGATGATTTATTTATGAGGGAAAGTCCCTTATTTATACAAGACTCTCTACACAACACAACAAAATATTAACTATGTACTTTAAGACTTATTGGCCTTTACTATTTATAATGGCCGACATACTTTTGACTCTATTACACAAAACAACAAAATACTAACTATTAACTTTAAGACTTATTGGCCTTATTTATAATGGCCGACATACTTTAATAAATATCTCTTTCTTTTACATTTGTCAAGATGCTTATCTCTTCTTTTGCTTCTATTTTCTTACTAGTTTTAATTTTCTAGTTCGAAAATACTCTTTTAACCTTGTTGTTTCTTATCAAGTTAATCAATGTTTTGTTCTATGTATCTTAGGAGTAAAAGATGAAACAACAACATTTGCATTAAAATAAAATTGTTACACCCTCAAAATGAGCTAGGTTGAATTAGAGCCTAACATGTTGGTTATGAGTTTATTAAGTCCTTAAATGACTAATTAAAAGTTTTATAGTACGTATAATTGATTTGAAGAAGTTTGGAGGTCAAACGTCCAAGACGTTCGAAAGTTGGTCTTTAGACGTGCTAGTGAGTCCTTGTATGTTTGCCTTGTTTTTATGTGTTGTTTGGAGTTGAAAGACAGTGTAGTTGACCCTAGTATCGTAATAAGCATGTTAAGGGTCAAAACTTCTAGGTCTGACCCCCCAAGGATCGCCCTAGGGGTCCACGAAGGGACCCTGAACTTTGGCCAAGCAAGCTGCCCAAGGCAGCAGGGCTTGTGCCTTGGTGAAACACAGGCGCGTCGCGCCCTGGTCGCGCACTTCACTGTCCAAGAATTTATTTCCAAGAACGTGTGGGAGCATCTCCGCGACGCGGACTTGTTCCCCGACGAAGATTCCAAAAATTAAAGTTGAGTTTGACATGTCTAAAACTCCAAATAAGTATGGGGATGTTTTGGTAACTTATGGTAACGTTTATTAACTGCTTTTAGGACCTTTTTAAACCCTTTACCAAGCCAAAACCCCAACACCCATTAACAAATCAAAAATCCCAAAACTCTCTCTTCTTCCAAAAAAAACCCCACAACCTCCATGGAAGACTAAGCTCAAGAACAAGCTATGGGGTGGATTCTTGGAGCTTTCTTCTCAGATTTTCATGGGCTTTCTAATGTATAAAAGGTATGGTGATCCTTCATCCATAGATAATCATTCATCTATGGAGTCCTTTCAAAGCTTTTTCTAAACATGATTCTAAGTTAAAAATCATATATTTCAATCTATCCATGGGTTCTTTCTCAAATTGATTTCAAAAGCATATTTATGATAAATTGATGATTATCTATTGTTTTTAAGATGAATTTCACTCCAATTTTTTGATGAACCCATGATCCTCCTAATTTCTCAAATTGGCCTATAATGTGGGTCTTGTGATCTTGACTCTATGTTGATTGAATTATATTTCAATTATGTTGAATTGCCTATTACTATTTTTATTCGTGTGAATTGAATATGAATTGTTGAATATTGATCAATGATGATCAAGGTTAAGGGCTTGGGTAAATTGATCTATACTCCTCTACTTTCTATGGAATTGCTTAAGTATTATACCTAATGATCTTGAAACTATGATGTTTGAAGTAAGATTTCATTATGTAATAGTACTTTTAGCTACTGTTTTATACATGTATTGATGTTGAATTATTGGAATTGATCAACGATGATCAAAGCTTGGAGGAATTGTAAGTTGGCCCTACTCTCTCTACTCTTCTATAGAATTACTAGATGCTTGGCCTTGTATGACATTGTGTGGTATGATCCACTTATGGTGGCGGTGTTTACCTTATTGTCTATCTTATGTGTTGTCCATGGCCTTGAAGGCAATTGTATCTTGAAAGTGTGGTTATGATGATTACACAATGTGAAGTATTATGGCTAGTCCTCAATGTTAGTTCATGTCTAAGAGCATTAAGGATGCTTACATATGTTGGAGTACTTGGAAGAAGAATATTCCAAATTGTCCTCTATTGTATTTTTTGTATAGGAAGGAAGAATAGATGTTTTGATGGAATTAGTCTCAAGGCTAAGCGTCTTAATTTTTGGTATAACTGGAGTATGTTGTCCCTTGTAAATCCCCAGACATCGTTTTGGATATTTTAGCTCCTTATCTTTAGCATATGACTCAATATAATAGAACTAACACTGTAACACATTCACTTTTGATTTCATTCTTTTGTGTACTATTTGCATAATCTTGATGACTTTAATGAGATCTGTTACTTTATGAAAAACGAATGTGAGGAGGAAGAACTTCAAATATGCTCCATAAAAGTGGAATGCGGGTTGGATGCTCCAGCTAAATATACTCCGACAGTTACAGCGACCAAAGTTCTATGATAAACTCCTGATACTAGGTAGTGAAAAGTTAAAATCGATGGGGCTTCAGGAGTAAATCCTAAGAAGAGCTCATGGTACTATGTGAGGAAAGAAAAAAGATGAGGGACCCTTTAAGCACCAACACACAAATATAGGCTATGACTATCTTGGTTACCATAATATACACAAAGATCCAACTATAAATAGGATTGTGACTAAAACAGACTATTTATTTCTCAAGAATATCACAGAACCTTTGAAGTATCTAACTTATTAGCTCTGAAAAAAGGGGAGGTAGTAGTTAACAATTTTCAGTAGGTGGAGATGTAGAGGCTAACTTGACAGAACCTTACCTCAGGTATAAAATAGTACAGTAGATGATAAAAACAAAGAGAAGAGGAGAATAAATGCAGATCCTCATATTTGAATCATAAGGGAGCATAATAGAAAGGATAAGCTTAATACTAATAGTTTGCTACATTTTCCACGTACACAGATGGAATATCGTATGAGAAGGATCATTATGTTACTGTGAAAATACAATCACGATAATCAGACACCAACTAAGTATAAATAATAAAAAAAATGAAACAATAGTCTTAATCAAGCAAAAATATAGCATGACAAAATGGGAAAAAGAAAACTACAGGCACAAAGAATGAGTACTGTTATTTACTATGTACTTTTACAATTGGCAGTTGTTCAATATTTAATATCGGTGCCCTTAGGTGCTCATTTAATTGAGCAAGAATCAAATGGATACAGTATGAAGCACATTAGTCAATAAAAGAATTAGTTCAAGAAAGGACAAACTACAAGAAAAAGAATACTAGTTGCAGCAAGAAACAAGACTACGTCAATGTACCTATCAAGAACAAAGACAAAATAACAGCCAATGCATACAAGTACAGAAGATCAGTTGTACAGTTGAATTTCCTAAAGCAATAAGAAAATAAAAATTGTCTTAATGTATCAACTCAAATGCCCAAGGTGTCTTATCGATGACCTGAAATGCCCACTGTGTGGGAGAATATCAACTACTTGTTTTTTAAATCCCAATATGCCTCTATGGTTTGGGGTAAAGTTATGTGTGTGCAAGGAATTACTAAGGGGAGTATGACTTGGACAGAAGAGCTGAATTGGGTTGTTCAATATGCAAAAGGGGAGACAGTGAATGCAGCAATATACAAATTGTCGTTGGCGTGTAGCACATACAGAGTCTGGATGTAGAAGAACTCAAGAGCTTTTTAGGGGAAAAAAACATGAAATACATGTGCTGGTGAAGCAAATCATACGAGAGATACATGGGCAAAGCGCAATGTAGAATAGATTACATAGTCATTTGGCAAACTTGAACTGCTATCCTTAATAATAGTGAAAAGCTAGTATAAGAGATATATAGATGAAAAGTGGTTGATAGATTTAGGGGATGTCCAAATACTGCTAGTTTTTCTGATTTGTAAAGTTCATTTAGTAATAAAATCTTTACTTACCAAGTACATACTCATATTTTTTCGGGACGCACTTCACTGTTAAGATTAGACAAGATTCAACTACATATTCATACTTTTTTCGACCTGATTCCATTTTAGTGATTAAACGAGAACTTTCCATACATTAGTTACTTCTATGTTCCACTTGCAGTTCATTCTTTATAGAATGAGACACAAATGAATTTCTACAATAATACTCATAATCTCACCTCCTTTTGTTTTCAATCAGGAGTACTACAGGAGTGTTCACATTAGTACATACAATACATACTCTTACCAGTAATATACTCAAGTACAGAGACACCAAAAAACAAAAAAACAAACTGAAAAAGAAACCTACAGTGAAATTTTCAAATTGAGAAAAATATATAATAGGGCAAAATCAAGTATTTCACAAAGCAATTCATAATTATAATGACAATATTTTACCTTGAAGAAACAAAAACTCCACAATCGCTCTAATAATATCAATGGCAGCAAGGTCATAACAAAGGGCAAGCAGAGAAACTAATTTTATTGTTATGCGATTAGATTAAAGAGACCCAGATTACCTTTTTATAAATTGAATAACAGATACATGTGTATCTCTATCTACTGATTCTTCTCTAACGAACCTGAGAGAGACGCACAATTTTGAATCATTGCTTTGCTGATTTTAGTCCAACAGAAATGAGAAAAGCTTGAGATAAAAATTCCCTCTAACGTTGCTGATATCTCTCAAACTGCAATCTGAAAAGTGAAACCAGAAAAAAAGAGTACATCAGTGTGCCTTTTCTTCATAAGAGGAGGGATGGGGTGCGTGGAGACACGTGTGTGGTTGAAAAAAATAGACGAAAATTATTTACTTTTGAGAAAATATTATATTTGTGATTAGAGCATTTGATTTTCTATTATCATTAACACCGGATATCTACTTTTTTTTATCCGAAAAATATTGCGTTGTTAGAATTAAATAGAAAACTTATTTTAACGATCGGAAGAAAATTATGTCGCAATAAATATACGTTTAACGACCAGATTCATATCCCTTCGTAAAAAATTGGTCGCTAAAAATAGAATTTCTTGTAGTGCTACCTATATCAATCCAATGTGAATGTGTGGTCAAAGTAGGCTAGGAGTCTTCTATTCTGTTGTTGAATATGTACTTGCCTCTTATGATGTAATGTGAGTGTGTAGTCTATAGTCTTATGTACTTTAGATGTGTTTGACTCAAAGACTTGCAAGAATGTTGTACATGTGTTGTGATATTTAGAGGGTGGCTTCCTCAATACTATGTGATAGCCATTATGTGATCATGTTGACCAATGTACACACACTTCATGCATGACTATGAATATGATAAATTCATGATGACTAAGGAAAGGATAGTTCTCCTATGCATCATTACATATTTTATGCATGCAAGTATATGAATAATGAAGTTATGAACATGTGTGATTAGAGGTGTTATGTGAAGGTAGATCTCACATTGTATGCACACACACATGATGTATGATTGTATGATTATGTGAAAGGACGTTCTCACATGAAGTAGGGTCAATGATGAAAGGACATTCTCATCTTAGGATCCTTTGAGCTATATGTTGTATGAAAGAGTAAGATCCTAAAGCCTTCTTTATGAATTAATGCACTAAAGCCTTAAATATATTTAAAAGGGAGTTAGAGCCTAGCACCGAGTGAACATGATAAATGAGAGTTGGAGCTTCACGTTAGTAAGTCCGGCTTCCCACAAGAGAACCTTCACGTTTAGTAAGTCCGGGTTCCCAACATAGATGTTGTCTCATGAGATGGAAACCTCCACGCTAGTAAGTCAAGGTTTCTATAAGCAATCTCCATGTTCCATAACTATGTGCCCCCGTAGGTTATAGCTTGCGGATACCACCTAGATAGCTATGTACGAATGGTTGCACCTTAGGCAAGTGTTAACCCTCTCTTTTCGGTGTGGGAGTAGAACACCGGATTCATGTGGCTCACATGGTCTATGTCGGTTATGGCTATGTCTCCCTAAGGTTAATAAATTAACTAAGACAAGAATATGAATTCTAATATAAATTCCTTGAAAAGTGTACTTAACATAGGTAGGACTATGGACCCTATCTATGCATTGCACTAGATGACTTCAAGAAAGGATAGGATTGGAGCCTCTTATGAAGTAAAGACTTATCTTATGTATGTATTGTAAGAATGCATGTTAACTGACTTCGCTATGTCAACATATGAATTATGAGTATGCATGTGAATTGCACTTACGACTTCTAAGTGAGTTTACTTAGTATATGTGGAGGTATGGGACTCTATGTGTACATTGCACAAGTAAGCTTGTGAAGGGGTTGTGAGGGTGATTTACTTATGGTATGAACTAAATGAGTTATGACTAAGGTTGTAGTAAAGAAAAGAGTCCTTATGTGATGCTATGAAGTATGTGGACTTATGTTTTGTTATAACTGAAATGTTATGACTTGTTAAGTATGTTATGCCTAGTCTAGGGCGACTTCATTGGCACACTTGGTGGAAGTAGTATTATGGGATGCTGCCTACACATTGCACTAGTGTGACTTAGGAGTTGTCTTAGGTGATGGTCTTTATGTGAAGTTGATGTCTATGATGTGCTTATGACTTGTGAATGTATGTGGTTGTGTTTATGAAGCATATCTATGAAAGGCTATTGTAAGGTGACCTCAAGGTGATACATTGTACTAAGAGCACTTGAGGGTTACTTAAGGAAAGAAATAAGATAATAGAGAGGTAATGTATTGTATGTATTGAATATGCCTCAAAGTATGATAAATGTTTTTATGTGCTATTATGAGTAGTATTCATGTCTATATGATGTATGTGAACTATATTGAGCTTATATGTGCCTAAATTCATGAAGTTTACTAAAACTACATGTTGCATGATTTCAAATGAAATGTCCTCTCTAAATGTATGTTTTGCATGGTTGTCATACTTAGTGCATTCTTGTACTAATACCATTCTTCTTCATCTTTTTACAGAAAGTGTAGATGGTGATGGCTAGAGGATGTCTACTAAGCGAGGAGCTTGGATAGATCTCCCAAGTTCAAGTAAAGGGACCCTTATGATTCAAGGGTTGCCTATGTCAAGATGTTTCTTTATGTTGATGTAATAGCTTAGATATTATTTATGTTGTTAATGGTCATGTCCCTATTCCAATCTATTGAGTTGTGTCTTAAGATGACAAAGAGACTTAGAGTCTAACTATGTATTATGATATTTTATATATATATGAAGTGTTTTTCTAGCATATGATGTGCTATGAAAAGTTTTAAGTTTTCCGCTATTTTTATTACGATTATGCAATGAAAGATGTCTAAGGGCTTGTCTTAGACCTCTGAGAGGTCGACGACGCCGTGTGGCAATCTAAGCGTACCTTAACTTGTAGGGGCTACTTTGGATCGTAACAAGAATTGGGAATGAGTGAGAAAATCCAAGATTAAAAAGAGATATTAAAAAGGAAGAAGGAATTTTTTTTAATGAGACGACATATTTCATCTCAAGAAGAAATGACTTGAATGAACATATGGTAATAAATGTTAGGAGAAGAGTTCCTAAAGGAAGAGTCGTGGAACTTGTGTACCATGACCGCAGTTGAGCAATGGATGGAAAGTTTTTGAGGAATGAATTTTATAGGACTATGTGATGCGTGCACTCACGATGACTATGTGATGTGTGACTGTTGAGCACTATGAGATGTGTGACTCACGAGGACTATGTGTTGTGTGATTTACGAGGACCATGTGATGCGTGTGACTTACGAGGCAAAAACACATGACTAGTGTTTGACCAGATTTTCAATCAGATTTTAAAAATCTATCTTATTTTTTTTTTCAAGTTTCAAACCCCCTATTTATTTTTTGGGAGAAATTTCATTTTCACTTACAAAAGTATTTTTTAATGTAAAATTCATATTCAAACACAACTTCTTATGAAAAAAAGAGAAGGTATTTAATCACACCATTAAGGTAAGATCGTTTTTCTAAAAGACACTTGAACTTTGCGGGGATCCTATTACCCCACTAATTTACTTTCAACCAAATTTAATTTCATTTTCATTTAGCTCCTACTGTGTTCTCACATTGCAAGAGGTGTGAGTAGTTTAACATAACAGATTCTAACCAATATAAAAAAGTCACGTGGCATTTCAAATTGTATTCTTTCTAAAAGAAAAAAACACATCTTCCCAAATCAATTCAAACACAATTAACATCATTGAAGCTTGTTGGACTGTCCCAGGCCAAGTAAGCACTGTAGTATTTCTCAAACTTCGATTCATTGTCACAAGACGATTACTCTGTTAAGTCATCCCCAAAATTTGATTGAAAATCTAATCAAACAATAGTCAAGTGCTTTTCCTTTTCCTTGTAAGTCAGACACATCACATATTCCTTGTGAGTCATACAAAACATAGTCCTCGTGAGTCACATATCTCATAGTTCTCATTAGTCACATATCACATAGTCATCGTGAGTCAAAAATCACATAGTCATCGTGAGTGCGCGCATCACATAGTCCTATAAAAATCATTCCTCAACTGCGGTCATGGTAAACAAGTTCCATGACTCTTTCTTTTGGAACTCTTCTCCTAACATTCCTCACCCTAAGTTCTTCCAAGTCATTTCTTCCTCGGATGAATTATACTGTCTCGTAAGTACTTTTACATCTTCCCTTTTACTATCTCTATTAAATATTGTATTTTCTCACAGGTTCCCAATTTTATTTTAATGCAAATGTAATTTATGTTCTTGTTAACTGTTGATTTAGATCCAACAATTACTATATACTTTTAAATATTTACTTATATATTGGTCTAGTTCAATGAAAAATTCTCGAAATCATCTACGGATATAAAATTTCATTCCTTTGATAAAAAACATTCCTTTCATGCCAAAGGATATATAGACATTTGGAGAATTTAACATTTGATTAACCAAATATATAGATGTGTTAATAGGAGGTAGCTTGTACCTGTAGAACTAATTAGTTGAGGTGCTCAAAGCCAAATTTGGCTAACCAAAGGATGAAAGGAACTTTTTGACTAATACTCAATAAGCATCATGAACTTTTTGATCTTCAAATACAACGCTCATGCTCATTTTGATGTCACTATATGTGATCTGAGTACAACAAAAATTAATATCCAATACATCAAGAGTTTGAATCAGATGATATATCAGTTAACCTCCAAACTTATGCTATGTAATCGAGGAAAAAGAGGAATTTATTTCGGTTAACTTTCAAACTTATGGTAATGTAATTGAGCAAGAAGTGTCTCAAGGTTAGAAAACATGTTAACTGGTTTAGCAGCTATTAAGTGAATTCATTTAGTAGTATTACATTTCAACAAATAAGTGAAGGGTCTGAGGAGCACGAGCAACAACCCAACATTAATTGCTACCAGTAAAACCAAAAACTTGTTAAATTTTTTAAACTATTTAAGAGATTTTTTTTACTGTAGTAAGATCAATGCGAGTAAAATTTATAAGTAATTAAGATCCTCAATCTGTCCTAAAAACAAGAAGCAACTCCAATATTTCAATAAATGCGATAAATGTTTTATAAATGCATATAGTTAAAAAATGAAATGAAACTCATAGTTAATACTAATGATTATAAAAATGTCATTGCATCAATATATGTGGCCATAAGACTTTAAAAACTTGTGATCTTAAGTATTCCATAACAGTTATGTAGCTAGGAATCATATCGTAGTAGTTGTTATACTTATCTCAAGTTTGTTACAGATCAGGAGGTCGGAGAAGCTAATAGTAGAAGTGAAGAAGTTGGTCCAAAGAATATCAGTCGACACAACTTTGTGAACTTAAATGCTGATAGTCCGTATTTTGAAATTATTATTAAAAAAAGATACACACTACTTTTATAGTAAGATTTAATAATGAGAACATTTTTTTTCACGTTTTCTAGATTTTTCATTCCTTTATGTACCAATTATTTTCCTTAAAATCTAACGATCATGTTTGTTTGATGAATATGTATATTGGAGTATCCCGATCACATTTTCCCTAAGGACAAACATAGTCAACATGAAGAATATGAAGTTGTTTAATGAAGAAGGAATAAAATGGGAAGTGGAGAGTATAATGAGCATATGGTTATCATAAAAAGCGGATTGTCTGAATTATGAAAAGATAACAAGATATTAGTGGTTAAACTTGTCACTTCATGTTGATTCGAGGCCATGTTGCTAATGTTTTGCAGGTTTAGAAGATCCATACACCCAATTCTTTGCAATAAATTAGCTACACTTTCTTTGGATTTCAGTCTGACTATTTTACTTGGTCACAGGAAGATACTAAATAATTTTATATTTATTTACTTTAAAAAGACAGAAAAACGTGCAATTCATTTGCTAGGGTACTTAACTTCAGATATGTGCATAAAATTGTCTTCTTATTACTACAAGTATATGTATTCAGCAAGTGCTCTAGTAAATATTTTTTTTGTTAACGTTATGGAAAATAACTCTATCTTGCAACTTTGTGAATAATTATAAGCCACAATGGAAGAACATAGAGAAACTCTACCTTCTCACTAAAATAAAAATATTATCCAGGAATAAATTCCATGATGACCTCAATCAACCAGCCCCACCAGATAAAGGAGGATTAGAATTAAGCAAGAACTGAGGGACCAGAAGTGAGTAAAAAGTCTTTCAAAACATAGTAATTTCTCCCTATCCCCTTCAAGATGAAATCAACTAACAAGGCCCGAATCACTGTAAAAAATATACTTGAGGATGAGCAACCCTCAGGCCTTAATAAGGATAAACAATCATATCATATGGTATTATAAGTTGGATTAACAGTTTACCCCTAGACTAAATTAAATATCTAATTAAATAAATAATAGTATTTTAATTATTTTTTAAATTGTAAGTTGTGGAACCAGAGCCAAATCGGATTTTCTATAATTTTAAATAAGTAAATGCATCAACATTTTCCCCCTTTTAATCTTAAATTAAAGAATATGAAGCGTTGTAGCTAAATCAATATATACCACTACCCAATACAATTTTGTTATCTTGAATTCTTCCACTTGCATTTGTACATAGTCCTATGGTAAAGTCCCTTCTTTTTTCATCTTCTATTGCTTATTTGTAGGATTCTTAGAAAGGATTGTTCCAATTCTAATTTTTTATTTATGATTGTTTCCGATCATTCTGGAATTTCTTGTTACTATTTTGTGTAGAAATGTAAAATTACTCTAAAATATTGCCTTGCAATGTATCCGATACTATTTCTCTTCTTGGAGTAGTTTTGGTATTCTCAATTAATTACTAATAATTATATTTATTATCAATGTTTTGGAAATACAAATGGACAAAAGAGATGATTTTGTTTTTTAGTTTTATTTTGTTTTTAAATTTCATTTTGTTTTTGCTTAAAATAATCAATAGTTGAGGTTTCTATATTCATGTATTCAAATGAAGAAAAAAGAGATCAAAACAGAAAATTTTAGGATGGAGTTGGAGGTACAAACAACTTCATAAATTCTTTCAATGCTATGAAATTATTCACTGAATTAAAATATACTTCTTTTTCATTAATGCATACTTACTGAATGTTTTTTTAAAAAGAAATTGTCTAATACTCTGAACTATTTTATTTTATTCATCTAAATTACTGTTTTGCTTTTAGAATTAATAACGATATTTTTTGCATTTAATTTTTGAAGTTGGTATGAATTTATTTTATAAACCAAGAAAATTATTGTATTATCCGAGAGTAACAATAAAGCGTATAACAAGTTTGACATATTCACATTATTAAGAAACACCTAAAAGAGTTTTGAGAAAGATGATTTCATAAAGTTGGAAATATCAAGTATGACTTCTACATTGTCCTAATATGACCAAGTTTGATTCCCTTATATTTACATGAACAACATTCATTTGATTCGACATTTTCGTGTTTTTTATATAAATGATACGTGCAAGGTTTGGTTCATTGTGATTTAAAGTTATGCATATAATCGATCTAATATTATAATGTTATAATTTCACCCTTATTTTGACCAGATGAATTGATTGAGGTTAAATTGGTATTACATTTTAAAGTATCATAATTATTTAACTTTATAAGAGTTTTTAATTATTGACGTACGAGACACGCGCGCAATACGCATATATCATAACTAGTAAAAAGATAAGTAACTACCACAAGAGGATGAAGAAGGTGAAAACATTTTATTAATTACAATCTGATGAAGAAAAATTAAAAATTTATAAATCATGGACATATTTTAATAAATGGTCAAAATAATAACCTCAAGTATCTAAAGGGGATATTGATTATGTTGTGCAGATTGATTGAAAAAGACTGTCAAGTCATGCACTTATAGAAAGCAGGAACTCCAACAACCCTGGTGAGTCTAATCCTAAGTTGGAGCAAGAAGCAAGGGATTGGATGCATCTTAACTAATTTAGCTCACAACTATTATATAACAATATTTTATAAAAAGGAAAACATAAAGCGAATTCTACAAATGAGGCATTCAAATTTTGTTGCCTCCAGAGCAAGAGAAAATTTTCACCTCTGAAGCAAAATATGGGAAAAGAAATAAAGAAGAATCCATGATAGCATGGAAGAGTACTCACACTTGAATATGAATATACAAGTGTCTCTTAACCGAGTCTCATGTCATATGCTTGAATATTCCTTAGTTAAATAAGATAATAACAAGTGTAGTATCAGTACACAATCCCAGTGTACTTTTATGATCATACAACCATTACCAAAACATGAATGTAAATAAGAAACAACAAATTAATAAAAACAGGTGAAAACATATACCACACCCACAATGTAATATGCATTTCGAATCACAAAGTCTTAAGTTAACTAATGCATGAAGCATATCCCAGTTGATAAAAACATACACATACTTAGTCCTCTCATGGAACCCATAATGTAATAGAAACTCCAAATTGTTAGATCAAGAAAGATTTTGATGATTGAATGATAGGGGAATACATGAAAGGAATAGGTTGCCCCGACATGTTCTTTTTTGTCAAAGTCTGTGAGATTAGGAGAGCATTAATCTCCAGAAGCAAAATTAATTTGGCGGTGGATGGGTTGCTTTTACGACAAGAAAAACTGTAGAAAGTTTCTTATTATAACGAAGTCTTACAAGGAAGAGGAAGCATATAATAAATTAAATTACAAGGAGTAGGAACCATTATAAAGTTACCAAGTTAAAGTTAAAGAAGGAACAATCTTTAGGTCAACAAATAGTTTTTTTTCCAAATAAACCTACACATTTAAACAGAAAGTTACAAGAAAAATAAAATAAAATAGAATGAGTTCATATTTGAGTAATTTCTGATTACGTAGTGCAACCAACGCAAGGACAAAGATTGAAGAATAGAATAAACCTCCAAAGTTTGAGTTACTTCTGTAAGATCGGACTCTGGTCGGGTTATCACCAATTGAGGGTGAAGGAAGATGACAATTCGAAGATGGTTTTTCAAACTCAATATCGTCATTATGAGTTTTTGGTAATGTTTTCTAGTTTGACTATTTCTTCAGGAGCATTTATGGACTTGATGAATAGAGTGTCTCGATAATATCTTGACACGGTTATGATTATGTTTATCAATGACATATTGATTCACCTAAGGAGTGAGGACGAGCATGTCGAGCATTTGAGGATTGTGTTGCAAGTCCTCATGGACCAAAAACTATTTGCAAAGTTTAGAAAATGTGAGTTTTGGTTAAGGTCTGTGGAGTCTCTTGGTAACATTGTTTCAAGTAACTGTACAAAAGTAGATCCTAAGAAGATGAATGCAGTCAAAAGTTGGCCTAAACCTCTATCCCCTTAGGATATTCAATGTTTATTGGGTTCTGTTGGTTATTTTAGAATGTTTATGGAAGGGTTTTTTTCAATTGCCTCTCAGTTGAAGGCATTCACAGAACAGAAAGTTAAGTTTTTATGGTCAGTGAAGAGTCGGGAATTTTGACTCATTTAGGGCTTAATACTCTCAGGAAATTACTGTCATCAATGCCAAATTTATGTTCATAACTATTGTTAAAATGTTAATACGCATCAATGAAGGAAAAAGAGCAAGACAAGGACAATATGAGGCAAATAAGAGCGAAAAAAGTTGAAAAAAGTGAAGGAAAGCTAAGTTTGTACTAGTAAAAGCCACTTGGCGAGTCACCAAGTGGACCTTCAACTCGCTTAAAGTTTTAGAAGGCCAGCCCATGGACAAGACCAACTTGGTGAGCAGATTAGCAGTTCGGCGATGCACCAAAGAGATCGGAGATTCCAACCTCAATCACCAAGAGTTATACAAAAGAGATGGTGAAAATCCACACCAAAACAAAGAGAGGATGAGCACTTGTGTAACGGCCTGTATTTTTGTATGTGGTAGTTCTATTCATGTTATACTTGACATAGACTTATAGTGTAGGTGAGGGATCATGTTTCTTATGTGATTAGTGTTGGTTTAAACTAGCTTGGAAGGTGATGTAATGCCTTGCACGTTTTAGCATATGTATTGCAAGTTTACTCCGATGGAAAGTATTTAAGTAATTATAGTAAGATGGTAATTGAGCTAGCAGCTGCATCACCTACTTGATCTATATTATAGTTAAAGGGCCCAAGTTTGATTGACCAGATTTAGGCTTATATTTAGGGGCTCATTTGAAGCCCAAACCTATTAAAGAAAATTGTGAATGAAAGAAGGCCCAACAGCCAAATCTGCCAATTGGCCATTATGGATAAAGCCCAAGTGAAACTAAGTAAGTACATGACCTCCTAAGATTTGTTTTACCATGTTATTGGGCCAAGTGTGTACCACCTACTTGCATTAATCTGTCCCAAGTGGAATAAAAGAACAAAGGGAAAATGGACAGCCAAGGTCCAATAATATTAAGTCCAAAAAGGCCCAAGTTAAAAGGACAAGCAGGTGGGGCACCTACTTGACATTATATGGCCCAAAATTGGTCAAGAGTGTCGGCCATAACACCTCTTTTTTCAAAGGATAAGGATCAAGTCTTATTCTCCATTTTGAACTTGCAAAAGTTTCAGATTTCCTAAGTTCTTTCTTGGTCTCTCTTGGCTTCAATTAGCATCCCTAAGACACCTTAGAGTTCTTGAGTGCTGTCTAATTTTTCAAGTAAGAGTTTGAAGAAGAGTTTGAATTCTTGAAGTACAAGTTTAGAGGATAAATTTCCAGAATTAAGGTAAGACTTCAACCCATTTGTTTTCCTCTCTTTGATAATGTTTGGAGTGGAGAATTTTGTATATGTTTATCAAGAATTCATGGATTGTGATAAATCTTTGAGTCAATATTCTCCTATTATGCTGAAAGATTTGAGATTGATAGTGGCTGCCTTATGAATATTGTTGTTGAGGGCTGTTTGGGTAGCTTGGGAGATGATGTATGAAGTTGTATTAATGTGTAGAGGAAGGGTGTGGTGGTTCACCATTTATGTAAGGGTTGTTTGGGCCTGATTTCCATCAAATATTTTAGCTACTGATTTGGAGGACCTTATTGTGATTAGCTGCTGATGTTAGCTTAATCATGACTTATGTTGTAGATTAGCACCCAATAAGGAAGGCTGAATCGTGATAGTGGTATTGGTCAGAAAAATAAGGTATGTAAGGCTATTCGATTTTATATCCTTTTGGCATGAAATCTGCCACCTGCAATTAATATCAATGAAGTGATTCCCATAAGTTCTATTTCTAGAAAAGGAAGCATATTGGCAGCGTACTATCTCCAAATAGCTAACAATATTTCTTTCCCCATTCTAAGAACATGGAACTACTTCATTATATGTTCACTACTCTATACTTGTGTAATTTCCCCTTGTGCTGTTATAGAAATGGTATTTGCAAAAGAAAGTTTGATGAATCCTTCTCCTAAGCCAATTGAAGTCCAATTGTGCCATTAAGGTTTTGAAAGTAAGTTTATGTTTCATGCTCCTTATGTCATTGTTACGCCTCAAGAGTGTTGCAATGTATTCCACTCCTGTTCCGTATTGTCATATCGCCAAGATGATTATGAAACCACCAAATCAACATCTCAAAAGTGTGATGAACTGAGTAACACAATTCTCAAGAGATTAAAGATCTAAGTTGAAGAAAAAGCTATATAATTAAGGGTTGGCACTCCAGGGGCGAAAGCCTAGCCAGGGCCGATCCCTATTGGGATAGAAAGGGTGGCAGCTCAGGGGTCGAAAGCCTAGCATGGGCATCCCCAAGTTGTGTAATTATGAGGACCGCATCCCAGGGGTTAATACGCCTAGCATGGGTCATCCTCTTCTACCACTGATCAGCTGGTCACTTGTATCACATGCCCAACAAAGATTATAACATACAAAGAAGGTAAAGAAAAGAATGTAGCTTACTTGATTCCACAAGAGTAAGCAAAGGTGGTCTTCTCTCCTAATCTATGCACTCATATGTTACTACTTGATTTCATTTGTGCCTTGTATTACATATACTTTTTTGCCTTACATATTCAGTACATTTTTCGTACTGACGTCCCGTATTGGGGACGCTGCATTTCATGCTGCAGGCTCAGGTACTCCATCTAGTAGACCTCCTCAGTAGGAGCACTCGAAATTCTGCTACTTTTGGTGAGCTCCAAGTTGATTCGGAGCTTTATTGAGTCCTTGGTAAATTCATTTGGTATTGTATCATAGTTAAGGGTAAGGCGGGG